>CM034708.1:18294633-18311874 GCA_020142125.1 Phrynosoma platyrhinos | reverse complement strand
TTCCTCTGTGTGTTCCCCGTCCAAGACCGTTTGTTCTGTTCTGTTCTGCTCTGTCTCTGAAAAACTAGTTAAAGCAATTTAAGATAGTTTAAAACTATGCAGATTTGCAAATGTGGGTGAAATCAAGTCAGCCCCAACATTTTAAAAAAATACTTTATATTAATGCCAATGGCTTTATACTTCATACTAATTTGGCAGCAGAAGGACACTAGCATTGGCATCAATCCATAATAAGGTGCCACAGCAAAGCAGTCCTTATCCCATATACACCACAGTCACAGAAGAGGGCTCCTCTAGCAGACTTCAATTCTTGGGCAGTTGTATACAGGAAAAAGTACTTCCTCTGGATTTGAGATCCCAAACTACTCATGTAATCTATTATTCTGTATGTTCTTTCCTGGAGGTAAGTCCTACTGAGTTCAGTGACACCTACATCTAAATAAAGAAGATTAGAATTGCCCTCTAAAGCAAGCAAATGCTCCAATATATCCTATGGTGAAACTGTAAGTGAAAATGTGGACATAATCACACTCTTAGGGGCAGGCATTTAAAAAGACAGGATCTCTACTGTCGTGCCCAGTATGCTATTTAAAATTATTCAAACACTATCTGTATCTATCTAGCTATCTATCTATCTATCTATCTATCTGAGAGAGAGAGAATAGTATTTGCAGCCCCTGAGAGAGAGAGAGAGAGAGAGAGAGAATAGTATTTGCAGCCCCTGAAAACAGTTTGCTTAATGCTGCTGCTGCTGCAAAAAAGAAGAAATAATTTCATTTAGAAAACTTTTATCATCATTTGATAATCCTTTTTCTAGTACTGTACAATGTGTATGAGGAATAAAATAGCAGTCCCATTTTTGAACAGTACTATTAGATTAATGTTTTTTGTTTACCAAAGCCTGATAGCCTTTAAATATTTTCATGGCTTTATCTTGGGGTACTTTATGCTTTGGTCTTTTCTTGTGGGAGGAGAAATTGGGGAACAGAGAAAAATTATCTCAGATGAGAAACATGCTGGAGAATTAAAAATAGAATGGCTTGCAAACTCCACAGCCTTGATGTGTTTACTAAAATAGTGTAAGTGCAAGCACATATAACAGCTTTTGCATCTATCCATAATATATGTTTCAGTCTTTTCATAGGAAGATCAAAGCATAAAGTATTTCAAGGTAATGCCAAAGGAAGCATTTCAAGGTTATCTATTCTCATTATGCCTTGTGGTACCACACTGCAACCTAATGCAATACATATACAAAAATGCTCATTTGGAGGGAATTCTCTGTCTCTTGATGCTCATTGCAGTCCCTTGAAAGAGACATTAAGGATATGTTTTTTACAGGGATGCAGGGATTCTGTAATAGGAAAGCACAGGCCACAAATTCTTTAAACATTTGCATTTTTGTAGTTGGGTTGCAATCAATATACATCCCCTTATTCTAAAACTCAACTGGTACTTCATGAATGGAGCAATACAAAAACCACCAACACCAAGAAAACCACTATAAAACTATAATGCAACTGCACCAAATAAGGATATTTTTGTTTTTCTCTGTTACAGAAACATTCAATGAATTGTTTCCCAGAAAGGCAAACAGCATTGATCGATTGTTGAATATAATCTTTGGGCAGGAAGTACTTATTTAAAAAGCCATTTCTTATCAGGTTGCCATGGAAAACAGCCCAATTGCTATCTCCAAGATGAACATGTTTTTAGCAATAATTGATAGTAGATGTTTTCCTAAACTGAGGGGTTTCATTTTGAAGGCACTCGTTTATAGAAGATTTTACTAAATATGTGATTGTGCATGTGTACCAGCTCAAGTGGGAATGTATGATTTCTTTGCTGCCACACAAAGTAGCAGTTGAAGAGGAGCTATGCTCTCACAGCTGCCACTACCAATAATTAACTAAAAAAGAAATAGGTGGAAGCAGAGGTGGTGCAGTGGTTAAATGCCGGTCTTGCAGCCACTCACAGTCGCAAGGTTATGAGTACAATACCAGCCGGGGCTCCAGGGTTGACTCAGGCTTGCATCCACCCAAGGTCACTAAAATGAATACCCAGCTTGTTGGGGGCAATTAGCTTACACATTGTAAATTGCTTAGGGGGTGCTTAAATGCATTGATAAGCAGTATAGAAATGTACTTGCTATTCCTATTGGAATGCATCATGCCACAGTTCCATGTGCTATGAATAAGTGCTTACTGTTGCCAATAAGAAAAACTAAGATGTTGGATATAGCTTCTCTGGAAAATACGGAGGAGGAGATGACATTACCAACAACAGCAACAATTACACAATTGTAATTGTGCCTCACAGCCCTACCACTAGTTAGAAAGAGGGAATGAAGTGAGGGATGCTAAGAGGCAGCAGAAAGAGGTCCCAAGCATATCCTCTAACAGAGTAATTAGTAGGAAGTTTGCATGGCTGAACTGGTCTCCCATCCTCAGGAATGTTGAAAGGTTTTATCATGTCAAGAAAGTGAGATTCAGTGGCCAATGGAGTTGACACTTGTACATGGAATGGAATCAAGGCCATCTTGGGTTCTTGATAAAATTAAGATTGAAAGAAAAGGTGGACAACTGAATGTGACATGAATCTTGTTCTAAGCTCTGATACATTGTGACCAGTATCATCAATATTAACTGAAGTACTAACAGCCTTTTCTGTTATTAATGGCTGTGTTGGCATATCTCCTTGTGTATGACTTTCTAGGAGAACTGGATAATTTAGTGGAAAAGAATGTCCTAACACATATTCTGGAGAAAATGAAGTTTTTCAAGATAGACTTGACCCTCCACTGAATTCAATTCTCCACTAAAGAATACTTGTTGAACTGATACTCACAATTTTTCTACCCAAAAATAAGGTGTGGATATTTGAGTATAACTTTGTAGGACATTCCCACTGCTCATCAAAAAGCCCTGACACCATCCCAATTTTCTTCAGCCAATAAAGTAGCAGTTTTTAAGCCAAAATAAACATGCTGATGTGCTAAAAATACAAACTTTTGTTGGACCATTAAGTGCTGTTTTAGGGAGGTCTCTGACCCCAAACACCCACTGTCCTATTAAAACAAATGCACAAGAGACATCCAGAAGCAATGTGATTTCTAGTGGATCAAAGTGCATGCCACAACAACACCCTGCAGTCCTGATGAGGAGGCAAAAAGCAGACAGTGTGGCCTTCTGGACAGAAATGATAAAGTATCATCTGTACTGGAAAGCTATACCTAGCTTCCCCAGAAAATTGCTATTGTCATCAAGGATCCCCAAACCATTGTGCCTTCCTCTTTTCTAGAATCAATTCTGCCTGATCACTTCCAGAGGCATACGGGGGGGTTGCAGACTTCCAGAAATAGTGCAAATTGAGTCCACTTTTAGGGTTAGGATTAGGGAATCATGGGAACTGTAGTTTATTGTGGCACCAGAGCTCTCTGACAGAGAAGGCTCAATGTCTCAGAAAAAAAAAAACCTACAGTTCCCATGATTCCCTAGCACTAACCCTAATCCTAAAAGTCAACTCAATTTGGACTATTTCTGGCAGTCTGCAACCCCCCATATATTCCATTACATGACTGCTCAAACTGCCAGGGCAGCTTACAACATTAAAAATACAATAAAAGTATAACACAAATCCCGTAAACCCACCCACCCCTTAAAATAGTATTAAACAATAAATAATTTAAAACATACTTAAAATAAGTTACAATAACACAGAACAATAGCAATAACTGCAGCAAAAATTGAGAAAGATGGACTGACTCTTGAGGCCCGTATATCTGTTCAGGAAAGACCTGCCGGAAGAGAGCCATCTTAACAGCCTGTTTAAAGCTGTTTAAGATGGTGAGATGATGGATCTCATCTGGCAGGCCATTCCATAATCTGGGAGCAGTTGCCAAAAAGGCCCTCTGGGCAGTTGCAGACAGCCTAGTTTTTATAGCAGGGATCCTCAAACTTTTTGAGCCGGGGGCCAGTTCCCCATCCCTCAGACCATTGGAGGGCCAGAGTAAAAAAAAAAATGACCTTGAGCAAGTCACCCCCTCTCAGCCTCAGAGGATAACCATGGCAACTCTCCTCTGAAGAAACTTGCCAAGAAAACCCCCATGATAGGGGTCACCATAAATTAGAAATAACTCGAAGGCACTGGATTACCCTGGGCAAGTCAGACTCTCTCAGCCCCAGATGATAATGGAAACCCTCCTCTGGAGAAACTTGCCAAGCAAACTCCCATGATAGGGGGGGAGAGAAATGTAAAACACAGGGAGCAAGGGATCAAAGGGGGGGGAAACAATGTAATAACAGTATATGGTTTCCCTCTTTGTCCCTCTGCCCACCCAAAAGTGCACATACTTTTCTCAGAGGTGCAGCCATGCTCTTCAGCAACCTTCAGTTAACATTCAACAGCAAGGAACCAAAAAAATGTGAGTCCATCACTCATATATGTCCCCCAGTGTCTCACGGTCTGTCACCAAAACACTTCCCCCTTGCTACCTGCTTCATGCACAAAGAGTTTTGCGCCATTTTTCCATTCACTCCAATCGCAGCTTTCCAATGGAACGGCTAAGGCTGAGGAAAAAGAGCCGCCCGCCAATCAACATTGACCTCCTCCCAGAGCCTGCTCCAATTGGTTGAGACCTTGAGAAGGGCCATGACTTCCTCATAAGAGCCACTCTTATGAGGAAGCCATGCCCCTTCTTGAGGTCTCAACCAATTGGAGCAGCCTCTGGGAGGAGATCATTGTTGATTGGCAGGCGACTCTTTTTCACTGACACTCGGCCAAAAAAACACCTGGTGGGCCGTGGGCCAGATAAATGGTCTCGGCAGGCCAAGTCTAGCCCACAGGCCATAGTTTGAGGACCCCTATTTTATAGGCTGCAGCAAATTCCTCCCAGAGGACCTGAATGTGTGGGGTGGATTATAAGGGAGGAGGCGGTCCTAAATATAGGTTGGACCCAAGCCATTTAGGGCTTTAAATGTGATCACCAACACCTTGTACTGGGCCTGGAAACTAATATGCAGCCAGTGTAGTGATTTTAAAACTAGCATTATATGGTCTCTTCTTATTGTTCCTGAGACCAACCTGGTTGCCATGTTCTGTACTAATTGAAGTTTCTGGACCAAGCACAAATGTAGCCCCATGTAGAGTGCATTACAGAAATTGAGACGAGGGGTTAACAGCTTGTGCACCACAGTTTCAAGGCCCCTTACTTCCAGGAAAGGGCGCAGCTGGCGTATCAACCAAAGCTGATAACAGGCACTCCTAACCGTCATATTTACCTGATTTTTCATCTGAAATGACAGATCAAGGAGCACCCCCAGACTGCAAACACAGTCCTTAAAGGAGAGTGTGACCCCATCTAGGATTGGAGGTTGTATCCCAATACCTGGTTTCGGGGCCGCTACTGTAAGTACCTTCATTTTATCTGGATTCAGTCTCATTCTGTTTTTCCTCATCCAGTCCATTACTGCCTTAAAACAGTCACTGAGAGGAGAGACACCATCTGAGGTCAAAGCTAAGGACCGAGAAATATTTGCAAAAATTCCTCTCTCAATGAGAAAGCCTTTTTTGATACATCAAAGTAGCCTGTAAAGGAATTGCCAGACTCTGCAAGAATTCTTAATTTTTAAATTTAGAAGGTGTTGTATTTTTTATTATTATTAAAGTTCTTTAACTGTTTTAAAAATCCTTTTTAGGTATATTTTTAAATTGGTTTAATATTGCTGTTGTTGTTGTGTGCTGGCTTCAAGTCATTTCTGACTTATGGGGATCTTAAGTTGAAACTATCATGGAGTTTTCTTTGCAAGATTTGTTCAGAGGAAGTTCGCCATTGCCTTACCCTGAGGCTGAGAGCATGTGCCTTGCCCAGTAGGTTTTCATGGCTGACTCTGGTCTGCAGTCACAGCAACACTCAAGCCACTAACATTGAGTTTGCATATTTTAATCTATGCTATGCTTGTTTCAGATTACAAATTGCCTTGAGCCTCAGTTTTGAGGAAAGGGAAGGGTATCAATAAGGAGGAGGAGGAGGAGGATTGGTAGAAGAATTAAACAAATGGAGCAGTTTGCTCTTTGTCAAGGTTTTTGCAATTTATACAAAACTATATCTGCTCAAAACTACTGTCTTCTCTTCTGCAGCAAAGCACACATAATACAGGCACTCACAGAGAGTGCAAACACAGAAGGACTGACTAATTGGTTAAAAAA
This sequence comes from Phrynosoma platyrhinos, assembly GCA_020142125.1. Taxonomy (NCBI): domain Eukaryota; kingdom Metazoa; phylum Chordata; class Lepidosauria; order Squamata; family Phrynosomatidae; genus Phrynosoma; species Phrynosoma platyrhinos. The sequence continues at coordinate 18,305,667 of CM034708.1, read as the reverse complement.
AAAAAGAGCAGCCCATCTGATGTTTTTGATCTGTAAAGGTCCATGCAATAAAAAAAGGCATCAGTGTCAACAGTTACATGATTTAGCCAATGTGCACCATTTGTGAAGAAATCAATCTTGCAATTGTAAAAAATGTTTTGACATTGACAAAAATATCTTGCCTGTCTCACAAGAATGAGACAGGTGAGGGTTTGCATCTCTAATGCTCTTTATATAGTATGGTCAGCATCAGGTTTCATGTAAAAAGCCTCAAATCATTCAACGGTTATATTAAATACCAAAGAACCTGTTGAGTACATTTCAATGTTAGCTTCCTGTCTTTTAAGTGAGCATAGGATTGAAAAGTTAACATTTGAAAAATGTGACATGCCATGCATGCAGAGAAGTGTAACAATTAAAAAATGAGGGTGCAGTAAGGGGTGTATGAAATCATAATGCCAAAAGGCAAGCTTCAACAGCCTGACAGTGCAATTGCCTTTTGTTTTCAATTTGATATTGTATGTCAGGATATCATTATTACTTGTCTTGGTGCTGCTACAACTCACATTTGCATCGATGATGATTTTGCAAAACAACATTAATGAAGAGATGCATATTGTTAAGAACTGACAAGACTGCCAAGGAATCGTCTCAGAAGACATTTAAAAAGATGGCATAAACCCACACAGTAGATATGCTCTTCACCATGTGGATGAGAATCCTTTTCTTTATTACCTCATATTTACATCTTGTCCTTCCTCAAAGAAATTCAAAACGAGGATACACAGTTCTTCCATTCTATTACATCCTTGCAATAATCCTCAAGGGTAGGTCAAGAATGACTGAGGCAGTGACTTAGGGCCTTTGCAGAATGCCAGAAATAGTGCACATTAAATTGAGGCACTGCCCTGGCTGAATGCTAGGGAATCATGGGAACTGTAATTTATTGTGGCACCAGAGCTCTCTGACAGAGAAGGCTCAATGTCACAGAAAAAAATACAATTCCCATGACTCCTTAGCACTGAGCCAGGGCAGTGCCTCAATTTAATGTGCACTATTTCTGGCTTAGACTTGTAGACAAGAGATAGACAAGAGGTGGAAAGATCAATAGAAAGATATTTAATTATTTGATTTAATATAGATTGCCACCCAACTTTACATGACGCAGATACCAAGAGATAAACATGGAAACATTTGTGGTGAGACCTTATTGTATTGAAAAAGTAGAGCTGTGCTCTTCCTAGTTATCAGCTGTGACCTATGGGGTGCATACTTTGGTAAAGGTAGAGGTGAATCTGATATCCTTTGTTTTCTCTTCAACTTTTAAATGATGTGCCAGGGAATTGAAGAGGTAGCAGGTAGGGAGACTTATCTAGACTATGGACAAGAAAGTCAAGTGCATCAGAGGATATACTTGAGAAGAGGAAAATTCTAACTCAGGAAGGAACTATGCCCCTTAGATGACATCACATTTTCCCTTCAGCATAAACAATTTGCTTCCTTACTCTTCATCAAAGTAAGCCAATTCTGTTCAACATATTATATCAAGTTATGGCTCCAGGGCTCAAAAGCGATCATTCAGCATTACATGCCCAGGCAAAAAGGTGAGCCAAACAAACACATGACAAAAAATGAGAGACATCCTGAAGGTTGCTTGATGTTGTATGTGGGTAGGTGATTGAGAATGTTTGCCTCTATCTAGAGGTGCAAGGAAAGAAGACTGAAATGCTAAGGAATGCAATCCACTACACTTCATTCACTCCAGCAAGTCTGCCACCCATTGGGATCAGCTGTCACTGCATGATTATAATGGTACTTTATATAGTTGTAAACATGTTTTCATTGTTATATGTCATGAAGACAAGTTGAAGTATGATGACTCTAAGAATAAGAGATCGAATTCCTGTTCTTAATCACTCTGCTCATGTCCTGGAAACTTTAGAGCTGTGGTTCCAAGATGGATTAAAACTAAAAAAAAAAAATAAAAAAAAAGGAAAAAAAGATGGAAAACATTCTCTCATTGCTAAATGGCAAGAGGGATTAAGTTCTATAAAATCAACATCTGCTTATTGTGGAAAGACACTCAAAAGAAAATATCTATATGCCAAAATCTCCTTAATCAAAGCTGTTTTGAACACATTTTTGCTCCCTGTAAAAAATAATAATGAGGAAGCAGGTTTCACAAATTGTTAACTGAGGAGTAGAACACCCAGCATCTCTTTTATTTTTTAAAAAAGACATTTTGGCAGAAGGACTAAACACTATTTTAGAAAGAGGGGAAGAACTTTGGAGATTATTTTATATTTTAAGGTTTTGCCTTTAACTAACTGTTCAAAAAGCTGCAAATCTATATGATAATTTCTTATTACACATAAGGAGCAGTACCAGATGGTAGCATAATTGCCGAATTATCAAGGAAAAGCAAAACATTAAACACAATATTAGTGAGATAAACGAACTAAAAGTCTATGCCTTGTTAAGAAAACAACTGGATGGTACTAAGGCTAGCAAGAATCTTCATAAAGTTCAAAGTTCTAAACAAAGTTACTTGGCCAAATAAGCATGACATATTTAAAATTAAACATGCTGAAGACCAATGTCCTCATAAAGATTGTTTTATTTTCCATGATAAGTACACAATACCACTGTGCAATTTCATTTCAAGCAGAGTACTAAATTGTCACAGTCAAAGTAGTACAACAATCAGAGCGCTGGACCAGGATATGAATACCCAAGTTCAAATTTTCACAGAGTTGTGAACTCCAGCAGGTAATCTTGGGACAGCCATTATTCTCAGTTTAGGATACCTCACATGGCTATTGTAATGGAATAAAAATGGAAAGAAAACTATTTACATTACATTGAGCCCACTAAAGAAAAATATGGGATACAAATGTACCAACGAACCAGTAAAATAGCATACCAACAATGCACAGTTCCACTCCATTTTCATTTGACTCAGATTCTCTGTCAGTGCTGCTGTTGGTCCTATGGCTATCCATGGAAGCTAACTGCTTCTATCGTATCTGATCAAAGCAGTAGGTCTGGCATCTTCAGAGAATACTGAAGCGAGTGGGTCTATATATACTGTGAGACCCTGGGTAGGGAGGAGTTATTTCCATGTAAACTGTATTGTTCTGGCTGAATAGGTATTGTTCTGTTGTTAATAGCGTGGCTTCAGGGTAGAAGGATATGCAGGGTAGGTTGAATGTATGCTAATGACCTAAGCAGAATTAAAACAATAGTTGAGCAGTCATAGTTAGGTCTGAGGATACTGTTGAATCTATTAAGTGAATTGTCCTGATTAGCACTGTCAAGAGTACTGGCCAAAATCCTGCATTATCAAACACGGGACATTATCACACGCGGGTCTCAAAGCAGCAAGAAAGCGGTATGGAATCAATCCAGAACTATACCGGTATAGACCCCACAAGATGGAAATTGCTATCAGATGCAACTAGCATCATTGCGCAATGAACGAAAGCAGCATCATTCCGGTATCATTCTGGTCGTGCAAATGTAATTCCCCAGGAAACCGGCATTCAAAAGAATGGGGATGATGCTGCATTGGGACGGGGATGGGACGGGGTTCTCTGTGACGTCGTGTGAACACACGGGAAAAGGAATCGCAAGAAAGTCAAGAAAAAGAACACAATGGGACAGGGATGGGATGGGGTTCTGTCTGCTTTAGACCCCGTGTGATAAGGTCCATAGATACAGCAATTGAGCTCATCATCATAGGTACTTCTGCCAGTGTTACTCCCACAAAACCAGCTTCTTAAGCCAGGCAGTGTACTGACCAAAGGGTTCCCAGGGTCTGGTAGACTAGGGAGCTGAGGTATGACAACTGCAATGCTTTCCTGATCACAGTCACTTAGAGAGAACTCTTGGAATCCTGCCACAACTGCTTCCCTCAACACACCTTTCAACTGGGAGAATGCTACAGTTGCTATCTCCTAAATCCCTGATCTATAGCACTTCCAAAACCCTTTGACTGGAGCACTACCTGGCTTAAGAGACAGGTTTTGGGGGTCATATTCAGTCATTAATTACCATAAATATTAGCCCCAAAAGTTACACAAATCCAGCTTGTGTGTTTGTGTGCATGTGCCTTCAAGTTGCCTGTTGACTTACAGTGACCACATGAATTTTATAGGATTTTTTGAGGCAAGGAATACTCAGAGGTGATTTGGCCAGTTCCTTCCTCTAAAATATACATCTGGCATTCACTGATGGTCTCCTGTCCAAGTACTAACCATAGCTAAACCTGCTTAACCTCTAAGATCAGATGGTATTTAGTGCCTTTAGGGTATTTGATTTACAATTTACAATCTCATAAATCCTAAACATGATGTTAGCATAATTAGAGCCAGAGTGGCGTAGTAATTTGACTAGAGACCAGGGTTTGAAGCTGTGGAGGCCCACTGGGTGACCTTTGGGAAGTCATGCTCTCTCAGCCTTAGAGGAAGGCAAAGACAAACTCCCTTTGAATATATCTTGCCATGAAAACCCCATGGCAGGTTCACCTTAGAGTTGCCATAAGTCAGGAATGACTTGACGTCTCACAACAACAACAACAGTAATGTTAGCCTAATATGTAGATCATAGTGGTCATCATCTGGTTTTTATACTTTTATGAATGCTGCATTCCACTTGTGAAATTGATATTTTATAATATTTTTATTGTATGTGTATTTTATTAAAATACATTGCAAAGAGTAAGGAGTCTTTCATTAAATTCAGACTGATACAGACATGAGAACAAACCTGCTTCTAAACCCATACACAGAACTATAGGCTAGAAACAGACCTATCTATCCATCCCTACTTAATGGTGAGTAAAGAAAGGAGCACCCATAATAATAATAATAATAATAATAATAATAATAATAATTTATTTATATCCCGCCTTTAGCCTTGGCTATCAAGGCAGCTTACATAAAATCAAATACATAAAAAGATAGTGATTAATCTCTTCCAGATCACTTGTGTTTTTAAAATCTAAGTTTAGGTATTATCCATTTTCCTCACTCCAAAGAAACCAGACCCCTTGAAAACTGTTCTGAAATTCTTTTAAAAAGAAAATCTGGAATGTAACCCACACCACATCCTATATGTGATTGTCAGAAATACCCACAATGCTGGCCTTTAGTTCTATTATCTTAGATTAACATGGTGTCGTGTTATACTGTTTATTTTAAGCAATATTTTAACTTCAAATGTTACTTGTGAGTTCTATGAATATTAACAATTTTAAACTACTAGACAAAACACAATGATTTAACCAGTTTCATTAAAATTGCTTATATCAGAAACAACTGAGTCCAAATTGCTTTTAAATCTAGACACTTTGGAAAAATTAAAATGAAGTGCATGCTAAATGGATCTAAATATTGCCCTTTTGATCTGTGAAAGATTGGTAGCACTATAATGACCACCTGCTAAACTACAGGTCCCAAACAACCCCTGTCCCTATTCTGTGGGGGGTCTCCAATGTTATAAAGCACTTATCTTTGTGGTTTTACTTCTAACCTAGAAGCTGCTGAATATAAGAAGATAATCCAATGCTCTTCATACTACCACATTCAGAATAATTCTGCAAGTTGGTCATAAAAGCTCTAGCTTCCTAGACCAAGGGTGTTAGTTGATAGATTAGAACATGACAAAAAAAGTAAAAGTTTCAATCTCATCCATTTTAAGTTAGCTGTCCCATTAGTGTATACTATTTAAATACTATGAATACACACATCTATGACAAGATATAAACTAAATTTAATAGCAGCTCCAGATTTGCAAATTGGCAGCTGCAGTTATTCTTTTGGGGGGAAATCAAAACCAATTTCCCTCTTGTAACTAACTCCAATATGTTGATTAATACACAGTCTGTGTGCTCTGATGGGTAAAAAAGAGCTTATAGCAGAAAACAGAACCACTGATCCTTCCCTCCTACTCAACATCTGTCTGTAGTCATAGTTTAGTTATAGAAGCTTTCATTATTAATAGTAAAACTTATTAATACATGACTAAATACGTACTCCCTGGGAGTTCAATTTAGCACTTTTAGAGCCTAAAAAGGACCTGTTCAGATTTTTAGTTTGATATTTAGTTTGTGTAAACTGTGTCTCTTCACCAAACTTTAAAAGACCTCTACAAGTGATCTTCTAAAACCTCTGGCTGTGCTCCCCCAATGGGCAAGCAGAGGAAGAGAAGGGGTATCAGAAAGAAATTGGTCAAGAATGGGGATGACTGAAAGTGAGAAAGAGGTGACAGAGGGAAGAGGTGGTAGAGACTCAATCTAGTTTTAAATCTGGCTCTGTCCACTGCTTGTTTCAGCCCTGGACATCAACAGAATGTGGTCACCAATGCATCAGAGAATGTGGCCAACATGAGTGGAGGAAGGTTTTCTATCCATTTTTGATATGTTGCCACCTAACTGATGAGGTGACATCCACAATGATATACCAGCATTTTACCTCAGGATTGGTCTTACTGTCTATGTCCAGCCCTGGAACCAATGAAGTAATGACTTCTCATAGCTACATAGCCTTTGGCTGGGTGTAAACAACTTTTCCTTCTAAAGTGCAACAACACAAGTGCAACTAAGATGTCCATCCAAGACTATCCAGTGCTGGCAGCTTCCAGTCACTGGAGACAGTCAATCTCCTCTGGGTTTTCATCTGATCTACCAATATTTGTAGATAGCTCCTTTAAAGTTAAGATTGAAATCTAAAATGGACCACCTGCTTTACTGACATGGAAGAGTAACAATGTTAACACAGGGATTTGTAGATGAAATTGTAGGTTTGAGCTCTAAAACCCTGTATGAAAAAAATTAAGAATTGGTCCCATAACTGTTCTTCCCATGAACCAAATATATTCAGTCCTCTATGGCCTGCCTTTATGAGGATTCTGAGGTGGAAGGGGATGTGTGTCTATTTTTGGACTACCATCTGTTGGGCAAATCTACAGAAATTTTCAAACTTTCCTAGTAGCAATGAAAGCATTATTTTCAATTGACAATTATAGAGTGGAAGAGATTCTCATTGTCTCACAATTGTAGAGAAATAAGCAAAGCCTTCTCTTTCCACATGCTGCACTCATGATTGAAACACCTTCCTCTTATAAAAATAATTACAAAAAATCCCTTGAGGGGGTTAAAAGCCATACAGTAAATTTAGTTAGTAGTTAGGCTCTGCATAGTTAGGCTTTTTTAGAATTATAGGTGGTTTTTTCTTTCTTATTTGTGGTTAAATCAGTTTAGCAACAGCAGCGGCAATGAGTGTGCACTCCACAGGTATTTGGTAAAAATAACTAGATCTGAGCTTCTGGTAAATAAACAGGACACATTGGTAGGTAAAAAGAAACTTACTCAGTTGTTACATCTAGGTTCATCAAAACAACTAATCAGTAGAGAAAACTATACTTTGGTACAGAGGTCCCTAGATAGCTGACCTCCATATGTGCAGGTAAGAAGGAAAACATCTTTAGGAGCAAAGCCTGGTTTCTGTGTCCATGCTTAGTAAGAGCAAAGAGGAAAGTATGCTAGCAAACAAAGAATCATAAAATTTTATTACCCTCATGAAGAAACCCCCAGGAAGAGGACGGGCATGGGAAGTGACCTCTTCACAAGCAACACTGACCAAATGATTATAGAGATAAATCAGTGTTCCTGTGTAGATGTTACTGCTCCTTCTCAAAGGAAAACATAGAACTACACACACACACACACACACACTGATGCCAATACCAGAGGAATACCAGAATGCAGGATCAAGATAATAACATTGAACAAATATGCAAAAATGCACATTGTGTTTCTATGGAAATAATCAAGAGAATAAGTATGTAATAATAATCATGAACAAATGAGAGAACAGTGAAAGTTACATACAACAATAAGCTTGAAAAGGCTATACACAAGATGAAATGATAGTAGAAGAATCTTTTCATTCCACTTTCTACCACATTCAGTTTTTATCACAAATTTCCATCCATCATGCGGTGGTCATTAGCACCTGCTATCAACTTTGGCTCATACGCCAACTGCACCCTTTCCTGGAGGTCAGGGACCTCAAAACTGTGGTACATGCACTGGTAATCTCTCATCTCGATTTCTGCAATGCACTCTACATGGGGCTACCTTTGTGCCTAGTTCGGAAACTTCACCTGGTACAGAATATGGCAACCAGGCTGGTCTCAGCTAAAACCAGAAGAGACCATATAACACCTATTCTAAACTCACTTCCCTTGCATCAGTTTCTGGGCGCAGTACAAGACCTAAATGGCTTGGGTCCAACCTATCTTCAGGACTGTCTCCTTCCGTATAATCCACCCTGCACACTCAGGTCCTCTGGGGAAAATTTACTCCAACCTATAAAAACTAGATTATCTGCAACTGCCCAGAGGACCTTTTCGGCTATCACTCCCACACTTTGGAATGGCATGCCGGATGAGATCCGCCACTTGACCACCTTAAACAGCTTTTAAAAGCTGTTAAGACGGATCTCTTGCCTTTCCTGAGTAGGTAACCAGATACCAAAAATAGTTATGCCTGTCCCTGATTTTCATTGTAGCTATTTTAAATTATTTGTTTTTGTAATTTTAAAGTATGTTTTAATATTCTGTTTGTTTAATTGTATTTTTTTGGAGGGTGGGCTATTGAGGAATGGGATGTTGTTTTATTTTGTAAACTGCCTTGATTGTATTTTACAGAGAGGCGGGATATAAATAATAATAATAATAGTAACAACAACAATAATAACAGTAATAATAATCAGATTCATTGCAGAAAAAATACAAATTCCACTAGGTTGTTCATGAAAAGAAATCAAATGAAATCTCCCATCTTCAATGGCAAAATTCACCAGGTATCATTTTTCTCAATATGGAGAAGCTCAAAATGTACCTGTCTGTCATGTAACTAACCTACTTCCTTTGAGCCAGAAAGCAAATGAAAGACATAATGGAGGGTGAGCACTGGAACCACAATAATTGGAAGGGAAGAAGAAAGCCAATTATGTAAATCTATAGTTTACATGCATACTCCATCAGGCCTAGCTAGAGTAAGAAGAAGAGCCCTTCCTCCAGTCCATCTGCCATGGTCCAGTCCTCAGAGGGAAAGAAGAACTTCTGGACCTGATCCCCTTCCCACTACCATTCCCTTTTCTTTTGTGTCATGTCTTTTTAGATTTTAAGCCTGAGCACACAAAACCATTTATAAGCCACTCTGAGAGCCTTTGTGGCTGAAGAGCAGGGTATAAATACTCCAAATGAATAAATAAATATAGTTACTGCAACAAGTTGATTACACCTTGGTAACCGTAGCAAGCTGTTGCTTTGCTAGCTAAGCTGGGGATTTGCACCCAGCCCTTTCCTTTTGCCTAGAGCTCAGCCCATGAAACCAGGATAATCTGTACCTTTGTCTCCTGCCTGGAGACAACCTACAGAGTCTGTAAATTTAGGGCCAGGCCCTTGAGATCTAGTGAACCTATTGGTGACACTATCACAATATATGGAAAAAGAACACAATACTTTTATTCTATTGTTTTGCCCAAACTTCAACAAAAAAAGTTTACTACTTATTCTTTCCTAGAATATTCGTAATTGTGACTGCAGATGTTTTCATATGTAGCTGATATGTAATTTCATGTATAATTCTTCTCCCCCATCCCTCTGCAACTCCACACAAATATACTTCAACAGAAATATCATCCCCATTCAATCAACAAAGTCAGATTGCATTAATCTGAACATTGGCTCTTCCAAAAGAGTGGCTGATGCATTGTAAAACTATTTTTATAAAAATCACTGCAGTCACAATTCATCATCCTTCTAAGAAGGTAGAACAATTTAGGAAATAACTGTGTTCACTTCTTATTTACAAAATCTAGATCATATGTTGAACTCTCATATCAATGATATCCTGGCATCTGCTTCATGGACGTATAGCCTAGTTTCTTGCTCCTCTTTAAAAACTCTCTGATACACTCTACAGGTCACACTGTGTCATATCATCACATTGGATTCTTTTCACAGCAGATAAAGCAGAGGGATGACCTTTATTTTAGAAAGAAAGAAAGAAAGAAAGAAAGAAAGAAAGAAAGAAAGAAAGAAAGAAAGAAAGAAAGAAAATATAACTGCTTATAATGGAACATATCTACAAATAAACAGAAGAAAAGTAAGCACTTATAACATATTGATGTCCTCTGTATACACAATAGTGAGAGACCCAATGTTATCTGCGAAGCATAGATACATACAGGGAAGTGTATTACTACCCCTTGCAATGTATAGTGACTTCTATTGCACAAGGTGGACTCAGCTGTGATAAGTAGCTCCCTGGAGAATCCCCAAACAAACAATGAATAGCCACAGCATTCAAGAGGGCAAACTGAGGTCAAAGAACTCAGAAAACAGAGTCAACAAACTAAGAGGCAGAGTAAAACAGAGTCCAAGAAAAAAGATTGTAACAGATCAGGCCTTGTTTTTGTGTACCTTCAAGTAATTTCTGAGTTATGGTGATCCTAAGCTGAACCCAACACAGTATTTTATCAGCAAGATTTCTTCAGAGGCAGGTGGTGATTGCCTTCCTCTGAGGGAACTATGTGGGTTTCCATGGCTGAGTGAGGATTGGAACCCTGGTCTCCTAGAGTTCTAGTTGAAGACTCAAACTACACCACACTGGCTTGTAGATCAGGTCCTACCATTCAACTGTGGGGAAGCCAAAGACAGCAACCAGTATTTTCTATCAGCTGCTTGGTTACGTATACTTGACTAAATTAACCTCTCTTGGCCTGACACCACCCCTTTAAAAAAAACCCTGATGGTTACATCATTCGCACATGCTTCACCCCATGCAGTTGATATACGTAAAATAGATTGCAGGGTGTTTGGAGTGATGATTGTGGCTGCAGTGTCACAACCATGACTAAGCAGCAATCATGAATACATGAATACAAGAGTTACCTAGATTTACTCATCTGTAGCAGATTCATATTCATGATCATTACTTTGTCATGATTTTCACTATTGTCATGATGGTAACTCCTCCCCCTA
>CM034708.1:18275705-18286510 GCA_020142125.1 Phrynosoma platyrhinos | reverse complement strand
TTAGGAGTGAAACATACAAGCAAGAATGCTGTTTTTTTCCCAAAGTGGGTCGAAACCCTGGCAGCCTGTAATGGCCATTAGTTACATCCCAGTTGGATTACTCTATGTGGGGCTGCCTTTGAAGAGTGTTCAGAAACCTCAACTAGTCCAAACAGCTGCAGCCAGATTGCTAACTGTTGCTGGCTACATGGATCACACAACTCCCTTGTTGCAACAGCTCTACTATCTGCCAGCCTATTTCTGGGCACAATTGAAAGTGATGGTTAAGACCTTTAACGCCTGACACAGCTTAAGTCCAGGTTATTTGAAAGACCATATTTGCCTTACGCGCAAGCACATTCTCTGATATCTGCTGGGGAGCCTCTTCTCTCTGTCCACCACCCTCACAAGTATGTCTGGTGGAAACACAGGAGACAGCCTTCTCAGTCTTTGCTAACAGACTCTGGAACTCCCTTGTCATAGAAGTTAGGCTGCCAACCTCCCTACATTTGTTTTGCAGACAAGCAAAGGCTTTTCCTCTAGTAACAGGCATTTGATGAGTGATTATATAAGGCCCATCTTACACAATGCACTAGATATTGCTATTTTTGTGCCTCTCTGTGTGTGTGTGTGTTTTAATTATGTATGTTTTAATCTGACTTTATTTTATTTTTGATTGATTAATTGTGCTTTAACTTTTGTATCTTGTGGATTTTTAACATTTTTAAAAAATGATGTAAGGTGCTTTGAGTCTAGATCTGGGAAAATGTCAGGATAGAAAGAAGCAAAAGTAATAGTAGTAGTAGCAATATGCATCCATTCTTTATGTCACGTGGTACTTTGATTCTTCACTTTCCTACCTGTAACTCTGTCCCCACAAGGAAGAACCCAACATGGTTTGAATATTTTCCTATCTACTTTATTCTTCCTAGGAAGAGATTATTCTGAATAGCTGAAACAGGACAGGTAAAACTTAGTGGACAGTTACTAATGAACACTTTTGAACTACCCAGCATTTCCTGCTTATGTCAAAGAATAATATTTTAAAGCCTTGAAATGTGTTGCATCTTTTAAATTATAAAAGTATAAAAATTTTATAGGGTGCTATATGAGAACAATACCAACACAGAACAGTATATGTGGCAACCTTAAAATTACTTGACACTCTGGATTTCCCATATCTAACTGAAACATTATGCATGCTATTACTTGCTGTAAATAATTTTAATACAAATTTCTCTACAGCAAGCTTAATCTGAAGATTCCTTCAATTGATCTGTCCCTCTCTAGTTTGTTTGTTGTTGTTGTTTTGCAAGAAATAAAGCAGAGATGTTATGGAAAAAAAATGGGGTAAGCATTAAAAAAATAGGGGCCTCTCTAATGTGATTAAGATTCATAATTATTTGTACAGGATGAGTGTTCTATTTTCAAAGCCTTGTCAAATATAGGATTACAGGGTATTTCTGCTGTCTAAAGAATGGAAATCATGTAGCCTCTGGTATGTGGATGGATTGGAACTCCTAGCATCCCTTACCTTTGGCTATGCTGGATTTGGCTGCTGAAACTTCCAATCCAACAACATTTATTCATGTGTTTATTTATTTCCCACCTTTCTCCCTTCATGGAATTCACATGCCAATTCACATGGATTTACATGGATTTGCATCATGGGATTCATATATTCATATCTGGAGAGCACTTCTGGACCCACCCTTAATAATCAACCTGGGCAGTTCACAAACTACTATGTCCTACCTCTTAAACGTTGAAACCTTTTGAGGCTATTTATTTAATTAGCTCAGTAGAATCTCAGTAGAATCTGCTCTGATTGGCAGTGGTTCTCCAGGACAGAGGTCTTTCACACTAACTGTTCCTCCTAATAGCAGATTGGAGTTGGAAACTACTGGATGCAAAGCAAGTGTTCTGCCAAGTGCATAAAAACCATTTTTAGATATGATGTGGAAACATGAATTAGTTCAGATTTCAATCATTGTTTTTTTCTTGTAGGCATTATTTTTGACCACAGACTATTCTTCTGCATGCATTTAGGATCATATTTAGGATGTACTAAACATGTACTCACACATGTTCGAACAGGTCAGCTGCTCTGGTTCTTTCTCATCTGCAGAGGGGTCTTTCCAATTTTTTTTTATGCCAATGCATGTTGGGCATTATTGCGAAATAATACATGAAATAATACTCATTTCTCTATCAAGAGGTACTACTATGAAGCCACTTAAATATATGTAGGTATGAAAATTGTGCTGCATCTTTCTTGTCTTTTATTAGTATCACTTTCTTCTTCACCATCATCCATCTATCACTGTCAGAAATAATGCAGTTATTTTCTGCTGACATATATGTAAGTACCTCTGCAAATTCTGGGGTCAGCAGAATCTTTGAAAAAAGGTAGTCTGACATCACAAAGATGCCACCACGTTGGAACAGGGAAAATCTGAAACCAGTAGATTCCATGGAAAATTCTGCTGCCTATCTACTTGTGACACATGCATATAATGTGGATTTCACAGAAAGCATGAGACCAGAAAGCCTAATATTAACTGAGGCTTCTGTAAATAAAATTTGTTGTTGTTGTTGTTGTTGTTGTTTGCCTTCAAGTCATTTCTGATCTATGGTGACCCTATGGCAAACCCATCATGGGATTTTCTTGGCAAGAATTGTTCAGAGGAGGTTTGGCATTGCCTTCCCCTGAGGCTGAGAGTATGTGACTTGCCCAAGGCCACCCAATAGGTTTCATACCCAAGAAAGGGAATCAAACCCTAATCTCCAGAGTCTCAGTCCAGCACTCAAACCACTATGTCATGCTGAGTCTCTCTGAGACCTACATGTACCACACCACACCATCAATGCCAACATTATACTGCTTTATTCCTTGGTGAAATCTGATGGTTGTACCAATATACATCTCTCTGTCTGTCTGTCTATTTATCTATCTACATTTTAACAACATGGCTTTGTTTTTTGTTCATTTTTTAAAGAAGGAAGGAAGGAAGGAAGGAAGGAAGGAAGAGATGAGATTTAAAACTTGCAATTTCTTCCTTCGTTATGTTTGACCTTTTAACATTTAAATTCTTCACCTACAACTTATATGAAAAAATGCCCCTTTCAGCAGATATTGACTTCTCTGCTGGAGTCATCAAGATATATTGATATAAGAGGTACACACTGAGTTCACCTTTATTGAAGCATCCACTAAAATATAAACTAAAACTGTTTATGAAATGTGCAATTACTTTTAATACTATATGGCTGCATGGGGTTGTTTTCTCTGCAGGGAAGAACTAAACATAAGCTGCCAAATATTGCTCGTGTTTACTGATTTGGGCTATAAAATGAGTAGCCAAATTGGAAAGCTAGGGCTAGTCACTACTAGCCAATTATACTACAAATCCTTGCCAATTTCAGACATCTGGAATGTGCATCTGACAGCAACACAGCGAATTCTGTGTTTTAATGTGAGTAAATCTCCCTAGTTCAAATTAAACATACAATCTAGGGGTCTTTACCTCTGTCTTCCCAGAATTAGAGACTGCATTATGAATATTGTCCACTTCTGGAAGTTCATACAATGCCATTACAACTGTCTTTCACTGTCCATCACTCTCTAGCCAAAGAACAAAGGCTAGCATTCTGCTTGAGACTTATGTCTTCATAAATGACCTTATGAGTGCACAAAATTGAATTGAGTAGTTTTCCAATGTTCATATTCAACTAGGGGCTGTTGTGATGTTACAATGTGTGGCCATCCATTATGCAGTGGAAGCTAGTGGTGACTAATGTGCCATGGCTTGATGCACAATGGGCATTGATGCATATCAGAGTACTCCCTGATGTACATTGGTTGGAAAGTGTTGGAGCATAATAGGAGTGCCCAATGTGCATTGGGGAACTCTTGCCAAGACCCAGCTACAAAGCTTCACAATTCCTTGACAAGAATTCACTGTGTTTCTGAAACCTATCTCCACATTTGTAAAGTCATGAAACATAGCTTGAGATGTAGGATCTTGGTCAAGGTTTGTTAGATAGAAGGAAACAATGTTGTACTTTGCATATGTGACAACAAATCTGCACCTTCTAGGGTAGGAGTGCACAGTTACTGAGACATGAGGGGGCTCACCCACCTTCCATGGCATCTTTAAAAATGCACCAAAATCTCCCTACACCCTATAGGAATCTTGGGGGCATTTCCCATGCTATTTGATCTTCCTTTGCTGTTCCAGGCTCAGGAAAATGCCTCATTTGATCATAAAATGGGAGTTTGGAATCAGTACAAGCTTTTAGGAGATATGAGACATGTTTTTAGATGATGATGATGATGATGATGATGATGAATTTCAAATCTTATGGGATCCATCATCTGTGCTTTCCCTACCCCTGCTTTGGAAAATGTGCAGCTTAGTTATGTTCCCTCCCACAAGCTGCTTTAGGAATAAGAAAGTCTTTTGAAATATGTGTGTGTATGTGTATGTGTTTATGTGTCTGTGTGTATTGAGAGAGAGAGAGAGAAGTAGTAGTAGTAGTAGTAGTAGTAGTAGTAGTGGAATTTTTAGATGGGAAAGCCACTTCCAGTTTCTCAAGATGCTCCATCAGGCATTAAAAACAAACAACAAATTGAGAAATAAATTGTGAAATTGCCCCTTGCATTCTTTCCAGACCAAGAAAAAAAATCAAAATTTTGTTCAAAAGAACTGAAAAGGGGACCCTTGGGAATGCAATTTCCCTACCCCTGAAGTGTATGGTAATTATAAAGATGGGTCCAGACACAAACTGATTTTCTGATTTCTGGCTAGATCACTGACATTAGGAACAGAGAATATTACACTATTGATGAAAACAGTAGTCAGTTTCTGCTGAGGGGTAAGTGTTTATTGAGTCTGAGAAATGCAAGTAAGAAGGCAAAACCCAGATAAAATTTCAGGCATTTGCATGAAGTGCACTGGTAGCTCAAAGCTTTGTGTGAGATGCACTACCTAAACTGGCATGTGATAGACAATAAATAAATGTTAATATTCAAGGAAGATTAGGGAAAATAGCTTGGCAATACAGGTTGAGTCCCCCTTATCTGTTATTCTGGAATCTAAAATATTCCAGGAACCAGCATTTTTTTCATGGGTGGCTGAAATAGTGACACCTTTGCTTTCTGATTGTTCAATGTACACAAACTTTGGGGGGTTGCAGACTGCCAGAAATAGTGCAAATTGAGTCCACTTTTAGGGTTAGGGTTAATGCTAGGGAATCATGGGAATTGTTTTTTTTTTTTTCCTGGGACATTGAGCCTTCTCTGTCAGAGAGCTCTGGTGCCACAATAAAATACAGTCCCCATGATTCCCTAACCCTAACCCTAACCGTAAAAGTGGACTCAATTTGCACTATTTCTGGCAGTCTGCAGCCCCCCCTTTGTTTCATGTGCAAACTTATTTAAAATGTTTTATAAAATTACCTTCAGACTATGTGTATAAGATGCAAAGAAAACATAAATTAATTTTGTGTTTAGGCTTGGGTTCCATCTACAAGATATTTCATTATGTACATATATGCAAATATAGATATTTAAAAAATAATAATCAAAAGTATCTCTGGTCCCAAGTATTCTGGATAATGGAGACTCAATCTATACTACTCCATTGCCAGCTCCATCTATAAGATTGATACCTAAATATGGTGTCATTCTTAGCATACCCTCAAACTACAGTGACTTGGTCACCACAGTACTTATTAATCCCCTATTATCCCACTCTTCCAGCTGCATTTAAAACAACTCAGTTTCTCTCCCCTCCTCTCACTTTCCCACTTTGGCCTTGGGGGTGTCAATTGCTGCAAATTAATTCAAAGCCCAAAAGTCATTTGCACTCAGTTAACTCAGTGTGGGGAGAGAAGAAGGCAGAATCTTGCCCTTTCCAGTATGTTAAGGCAAAAACAAACTGCTGCAGGCTCTCCTAGCTTGTGTATTCTTCCTTGTTAATATGTTTTGCCATCCTGATTCAGTCTGATGTTGCTTGGCCACACAAGTCTTAGTTTTCAACTGTGAAATGTTAGAAGATATGACTAAGAGTTTCTTAAATGTCATTGCAGGGCCAACAACTTCACCAGTTTTGATGGGGCCCAGAAATTGCATGGATTGGCAAAAATGACAAGCAAGCAAGCAAACAAGGGAGCAAGCAAAAAGTACTAGTGGCAATCCACTTCTAGTTTTGAAAATCCAAAGGGTTTGGGGGTTTTTGATCTTGGTTTTTAACTATTAAAGGAAGCAATCCTTACAACCTGTTTGGAAGGTCAACCATCACTCCCAGAAGCTTGGAAGATGTCCATTTAAATACATTTGCCAGAAAAGAGATGTTTTGAAGTGTTTAGAGTATACAAAAATATCTATACACTTGTCCCTTCCTTTTTGCAGACTTGGAATCCACGGTCTTGCTCTTCGCGGGAGGGACAAGGGGCTATTAAAAAAAAATGGCTGCACGCACAGGCGTGTATGCCATTATTTCCTATGGGACTCGAATATCTGTAAGTTGCCATTTGTGTGGGGGGGAGGGGTCCAGAACGGATTCCCTGTGAATTGGGAGGGGCTACTGTAAGGTGCTGCATGGAACCCATGCCTCATGTATGACAGACAAAGAGCAATACAAACATGTACACATGAATGTGCTGTTTCTAATCTGCCACTCCTCTTAGTTATCAATCTTTCCCTCTCAACAGCTTGACCCATGTTCACCTTTTCCATATTCACTTCTCTATATTTCCTAACCACAAATAATTTCTCCGTCTCTTTGTCTCTGTCTCTCTGTCTCTCTCTCTCTCCCCTGCCTCTCTCTGTCTCTTCTACACCAGACAGAATATTCCAGGCTGCTCCTGTAATATTCTGGCCCCAGAGCTACTCCAGATTCCCACCCTGCATTATCTCTGCACTCCAGAGCAACACGGGGCAGCTGTCTACACATGTGTCTTGCTGTGCTGCCTGGCACTGCCACTGTTGGCATAAATCATTTCATCTGAGGCCAGAAATGAGGTATCCAGCATTGATCACTTGGCTATGTATTTTGCTGTGACCTCAGAGGGAGTGATGCAGTGGCAGTAGTGGCACAATGTCATGTGCATGTGCATGTGCATGGGAAAACAGCTGCCCAGCATCACTTTGGAAAATCCAGAGCAAAAGGTAATTTTCAAGGTAAAACACATCCATTTTAAGCAGGGATACACAGAGTGGATTTGTGTGGAATTGGTCTCAGATCATGAAGACAATCCTCACTCAAATCAAGGATTTGGCTCTGTGTCTGTAAACAGGTTGCAATGAGGCTGGGGGATACTGGTTTAATTGGTCCACATAGATATGTCCTCTCTCTCTCTCTCTCTGAGTTGTCATATTCAAGCAACTCTGTGTGTGTGTGTGTGCATGGGCACACCTTCAAATCACCTGTCAATTTCTGGTGGTTCCATGATTTTTACGGAGTTTTCAATCTATGTTATACCATTTTAGTTTGGTTCCTGAAGACATTGACAAAGTGCTACTTTTCGACTTAATAACATGTAAGGTAGGCATGCATGACAGCTAGCTGAACATGTTTGGCAAACCCTATGATTTCTTCTCTTTATCGCCTTAATACAATTTCTCTCTCTCTCCCAGCCATTATATCTTTAGAATGTCCAGAAGAGATTTCATAGGAAGGTAGATTCATACAGACTCTGAGATCTTACTGAAGCATTGAAAATTATCCAGCTCTGTATTTACTAAGCAGCATGTTTATCTCTATGACACTTGATTATAGTATAACCAAAGCATCATACAAAGCACAAAGCAGCTTAAATATTTTTTTAAAAAAAATTAAGCCAGCTTGTCCACACAATTTGACCAGAGTTGAATTCCTGTGTCACAATAAACAGTCTATGCAGTAACTTAGGGCCCTGCTCTGCCAGGTCAAATGGAAATGGGCTAGAAAGAAGACAGGGTTTAGAATAGATCCTGCCCTACTCACAGCTAGACATTCTCCAAGGCATTCTCTTTGCCAGCAGTGTTTACAGCTGGAGTTCATCATCCCTACTCCTCCAGATTAGGTTAAAATCTTTCAAAAATCTAGGTCTAGGGTCCAAGGTCAAGAGACAGAAATAACATTCAAAGACTCTGCAGTAAAATACGAAAACCTGACAAATCCTGACCAAAACACTGACTTCAATATGAAGCTTCTTTTTTGTTTTCTTCCAAGTCTTCAAACAGTCCCAGAGGACTATTCCTGCCAACCAGTGACACTCATCTTCCTGCCAAACAAAAGTACGTAGACACTGAAGGAGGGTGGTGGTGGGGAACATGAGGATCATCAAGTTCTATTCAGACTGCTAGTGCACAATGACAATGTCAGGATCAGGAATCTCTGGAGAATTCTAGGGAGGTTCCTGAGGATACCTGGAATGGATCATCATTCACTGACCATCCCAACATAGCCAGATATTCCATACTCGCTGCCTCCACCTGATATTGCCACGGCCACACGATGAGGTCCTGGAAGATAACATTGTCATTCTGTGCTAGCTGTTGCACCATATCTGAGTAGAATAATAGAATCATAGAGTTGGAAGACACCACAAGGATCATCCAGTCCAACCCCCTGCCATGCAGGAACTCACAATAAAAAACCTCCGATAGATGGCTATCCAGCCTCTGTTTAAAGACCTCCAAAGGAGGAGACTCCACCATACTCCAAGGAAGCGTGTTCCACTGTCAAACAGCTCTTACTGTCAGGATTTTCTTCCTAACTTTGAAGTGGAATCTCTTTTTCTGTAGTTTGAATCTGGGTCCTATTCTCGGAAGCAGTAGAAAACAAGTTTGTTCCAGCCTCAATATGACACCCCTTCAGATATTTAAACTGTATTAAACAGAACTATCATATCACCTCTTAATTGTCTCTTCTCCAAGCTAAACAGCTCCCTAAGTCTCTTTTCATAGGGCATAACTTCTAGACCAGGGGTAGGCAACCTTTCCACTTTAAGGGCCAAGGGACTTCAGCTTCCAGAATCCCAGGAGCTATTGGCCAACATGGGATTACACAAAAATATTATTAAATTTTAAATGGCTTCTCATGCAAAAGGAGACATATGAAAAACCTAAAGCACATTAAAAACATTTTGAAGAGGACAAGAAGTCATTTTCCTCTTATGCAACCAACAACAGGCATGTCTCTTGTATTTAAAAAGATAAAGGTAGTTCCTGTTGACAAGATTATCAAGTCATGTCTGATCGTAGTGGATGGTGCTCATCTCCGTTATTAAGCCAAAGAGCCAGCGTTGTCAGAAACTACACTGTGATCATGTAACCTGCATGATTGCACAGAACACTGTTTACTTTCCCACTGAAGTGGTACCTATTTATCTGCTTGCATTTGCATGCTTTTGAACTGGGACTAGTGATGGGAGCTCACCCCATCATGCAGCACTCGGGCCTCAAACTGCCAAACTTCCGATCATCAGAATTGGCATCTTAACCACTTGAGCCACCGCAGCCTGGTGTATTTAATGAGAGTAATATATTGAACCAAACTTTTATACTAAAAGCACACCATATTATTAATGTCCATAACAAGTTCCTTATGAAGCAGACGAACTCTTATACTGATCAGTCACACACACAAAAATGAAGAAAAGTTCTTCCTGCACATTATTATTATTATTATTATTATTATTATTATTATTATTATTATTAAAGTTTATTTCTAAAACAATGCCAATGTACACAGCACTGTACAAAAATATAATCAAAGCATAAAATAGAAATAAAAACCTGCCAAAGGCATACAGTCTAAAAATACAAAACAATAGTTAAAATAAAAGTTAATTAAAAGAAGGGAACAATTAAAACAATTAAACAGCAAGATACAATTGTCTGAACCAGCCCTATATTGTTATATTTTCACTCCAGAATGCAATTTCAGAGATTTTAAAAGTGGTCACCATCTTCTTCCTTCTATACTCTGTATTTTATTTACTCTAAAAGTAAGATTCAGTGCTCAACAGTTCCTGAAACAATTTCAAAAACTGACTTGAATATAAATGACTGCAGTGAAGTCTGGGAAAACTATGTAGCAACAATTAGTAAGTGCTTAGAAACTTGGATAAGGAAGCTGCCTATTTTAATGTTGGTCAAATACACGCTGTTTTATTCTGTCAACTACATTGTTAGGGAAATTGCTAGTGGTCAAGAAAGAGAAGCAGATGTTTTCTCAAGTAATGAGGGAAATAGCTGGAGAACTGTCTTGGGTATTTGAAAAGGAGAACACAATCAAATCCTCCTCCCAATTAAGTTAATCACAGGGATGCAATTTAATGTGTGTGAGAGCCTGTATACTCTTAAAGCACCAGATCCTGTCTGATTTTGGAAGCTAAACAAGATCTGGTTAGTATATTGATGGGAGACTGCCAATGAATACCAGGTGCTGTAAGCTATATTTCAAAGGAAAGAACTAGCAAAACCACCTCTAAGTATTCCTTGCCTAAGAAAACCCAATTAAATTCATGGGGTTCCCATAAGTCAACAGGTGACTTGAAGGTACATATGCACGTGGGGTGGGGGGAGAGAGCAGAGAAGGATATACACAAAAGGAGTGCAGCAGTTGTGATGCAGGACAGAAGAAGACAGAATAAAAGACAGTGGAGACAGGGGAGATGAGAGCTGGCTTGGGGGTGCTACTTCCAAGATGATTGGTGCTGTTACTTACTTTTTCAATCAAAAATCAACCAAACAGTGATACCTTTATTGGCCAACCAAAATGTACATGTGGGAAAATTCTTCATTGGCAAGCCATGAAGAGACCCCATTTTCC
>CM034708.1:18263097-18273397 GCA_020142125.1 Phrynosoma platyrhinos | reverse complement strand
AAAAGCCGCTGAGAGGTCCAATAGCACCAGCAGGGTCACACTACCCCTAGCAATGCCCAGACGAAGGTCATCAGCCAAGGCAACCATGGCAGTATCAACTCCATATCATGTCCTAAAGCTAGTTTGAAATAGATTTAGATAATCAGTTTCCTCCAAGACAGGTTGGACTGGAGAGCAACTGCCCTCTTGATCACTTTGCTCAGAAAAGGTATTAAAGCGACTGGCCTATAGCTGTTCATGTTCAGGGGATCCAGGGAAGGTTTTTTTCAGAAGTGGCCTAACTGCCACTTCACTTCAAACAAAATGGAACATGACCTTCCCTAAGGGATGCATTGATGATGTCTCTAAGGAACATCCTCAAGGCATCGCCCCCCCCCCCTTGATGGCCAGCCACAAAGGGCAAGGATCAAGAGGGCAGGTAGTTTTCCTCACTCTACCAAGGAGCTTGTCCACATCATCAGTACTCACAGGTTGAAGCTGATCTAGTATAATTTCATCAATGGAGTTGATGGACACTTTGTCAATTGATTCTGTTGCAACACTGGTGTCTAAGTCGGCTCTTATCTGAGAGATTTTATCTGCGAAGTTGTTAAATGCATCACAACAGACTGTTGTTGGGTTAAGTTAAGGGTTCTGCACAGGTGGAACCTGTGTCAGTTCCCTCACCACCCTGAACAATTCTGCTGGACAGGACTCTGCAGACACAATACATGCAGAGGAGAAAGAATTCTGTGTTGCACATATTGCCTCTTGATAGGAACAAAGAAAATTCATATGACGAGTCTTATCAGATAAGAGTCAAGTTTTCCACCAGGTGCACTCTAGTCATTGTCCAATCCATTTCATCTTCCTAAGCTCTTCCGTATACCAAGCTTTACTGTTAGAAACAGGTTGGAAAGGACGCTTGAGAGCAATCGTGTCAATAGCCTTGATGAGATCGGTGTTCCAGGTATTAACCAAAGCTTTGACAGAATCACCAGTGTTGCCAACCATTAAACCCTTGAAGGCTTTCTGAAATCCGATTGGTTCCATTAGCTTTCAAGGGTGGACCATTCTAATGGGTCCACCACCTCCAGTGGGGTGGACAGTGGTTCTTAGTTCAATCTTGACCAGGAAATGATCTGTCCATGACAATGCGGTGGTTTTTATAACCTCCACCCATAGATATTCCTGTTCCCTACTGAAGACCGCATCGAGGGTATGACCCGCACAGTGAGTGGGCCGGACAACCAATTGAGATAGGCCCATGTTTATCATGGATTCCATGAATTCCTGAGCCGCATCTGTTAGACTGGACAAACTGGTCTCAAGTAGAATGTTGAAGTCTCCCAAAACTAAAAGTCTGGGAGACTCCATCAGTAACTCTGAAACCAGCTGTTTCAGCTCGGTTAGGGAGTCTGTTAGACAATGGGGTGGTTGG
Source organism: Phrynosoma platyrhinos (assembly GCA_020142125.1). NCBI lineage: Eukaryota > Metazoa > Chordata > Lepidosauria > Squamata > Phrynosomatidae > Phrynosoma > Phrynosoma platyrhinos. The sequence continues at coordinate 18,271,977 of CM034708.1, read as the reverse complement.
TATACTAACAGAATCCCCAAACTATCCATAGTCCTCAGACTCAGGTACATGCACTCGAAGTGGACTGTGTTCCAGACAGTTATCCTGGTCAAGGTCAGATTGTTCTTATGGACCAGAGCCACTCTGCCCCCCCCCCCCCACTTCCCCTTACCTGCTCACTAACCAAGTACCCAGCTGAGAGGGCCTGCACCCAAGTCACAGCGCTGCCTTCTCCCAGCCAGGTCTTTGTAAAACAAGCCAGAGCAGCAACCTCATCTAAAAGGAGGTGATGGATAATATGGGCTTTATTTTTTAACGACCTGGCATTGCAAAGGAGCAGGGTAAGGATCTGTGGAATGATTGGTACGCTCTCCAATCCATTCCGGGAAACAGAGTGAACTGAAGGTAGGATAGCTTTCAAACATCAATCCCATCTTCTTTGGTAACATCCCTTCACTCTGTTCCCACCATACCTTCCTTTCCCCCACATAACCTCAATTTCTGCTCCCGGAACATTCCTGGCAAATACAGGAGAGAATGGTGTTAAGGCAAATGGATGGCCTCCTTCCCAGCGTTCTCCCAGCTGCAATGCTGCAGATGGTACTAAATATTGGGCAGGCTAACTGTCCCCCCCACCGACTCCCCCCCCCTCCAACAATGCCACTACAGATGATAGTCGGGTTGAGGGTGGGTTACAGTACAGCCAGACATCCCTTTATAAGGGAAGTCACACCCATAGATGTCAAACTAATGGGGTGGGGGCTAAATAGCCTCTTCTGGAAGCTCTGAGGCCACGCTGCTGGTGCCGCCGCTGTTGTTAAAGGGGCTGATGGGTGGCTGAGACACTTCTGCTGAGTCCTCCACTGCCGCAATTAAATAAATTAAATTTATTTCATTTATATCCTACATTTCTCCCTTCATGGGACCAAAAATTACTCACAAGATACATTAAAATACAGTTAAAACAATGTATTATACAAACTTTTTTTAAAAAAAAATTACATAAACATCTTTTTTAAAAAATTAAATGTTAAAAAGGCAGTTAAAAAATAATAATGATAAAAATTCAGTGCACCCCAACTATAAGACATTTTGCAACAGTCAACACTCAAGGGCTTGGGTCTTTCCCTGCCAGCAAAAAGAGAGTAAAAATTGGCTGAAACTAGTTTCCTATGGGAGAGAATTCTCCAGCCTCAGAGGGGAAGAATTTGCAGTCAGTCCTACCCAAATGTGACTGTCATGCAGATGAGATGAACAGTAAACCCATCCCTGGGGATCCTAAAATGTGGTCAAGCTCATATTGGCTACATCTGCACTGCAGAAATAAACCTGTTTGATAGCACTTTAACTGCCATTTCTCAATGCTACTTAATTCTGGTGTTTTGTGAGACATTTGGCCTTCTAGATCAGAGGGCTCTGATGTCATTACAAACTATAGTTCCCAGAATTCCACAGCATTGAGCCATGTCAGTTAAAATGGTGTCAAACTGGATTATTTCTGCAGTGCACATGCAGCCAATGGAAAATACCATCACAGCTGATGGATCAAGGAAGCACATTGAGTATGCAGTACCAAGCTGTGCAGATGGTTTTCCAACCTGCTAGGGTTGCTTCTCTGCACGTAGGACTTTTTAGCTTGAACAGAGCATGTATGTCTTCAGAGCATGTTTAAACTTTGCTACCACCTCTCTTTTGATCACAGTTATACTTTCGGGATGTAAATATCGACGTGTGTTATGGCAAGCGGGGCAGGCGTGCAGCCTCCAACAAATGCTGAAAATAGTACCACTCTGCATTCTAATTGTCTGGGACAGCTGAAACAGTGAGACATCTGGCCTGCTTCTCCACAGGGACTAAACAAATCATTTCCTATCACTCTCCACCAAATCAGAGTCTTGGAAATATCCAATGCTAATTTGTTTTTTTTTTACTCTGCTCTTTTTCATTTTGCAGCAGTGCTTTGTAAGTAAAGTATTTTCATTGAATAAGAGGCACAACAGATAACTTCAAGCAAATTCACATATGCATGTATGTCTTCCAATTTCTTATCACTGGATGTGCTGGATTTGAAATCTATTGTGAGGAAAGTTTGATTTGATAACAAATCTCTTGATGCCAGTTATATATCTCTATGTCACCAAATCTTTCTGTCATCCAACAACAAGTATCACTTGTCCCAGTTCTCCATATATAATATTCAGATAGTACTTGGCTTATATTTCAATGCCTTTGTAGGGAATCACTGAACTATAGATTGAGAGTTTGGTGGGAAAGGTTGATACAATAAAGACCATTTGCCTTTTTCAGAAGAACCCATAGAAGAATAACAATAGCAGGATATTACTAGAATCCAGCTTGAATTCACAAGCATACACTTTTGATTCATTTGAAGAAGAGTAGAAACCATCCTTGCTGAATTTCAAAAGTTATTGAAAAAATGCCTGTTATTATTATCCCCAAAACATATCAAAATATCTTTTTTCTTCTTTTCCTCTCCCCACCCCTTTTTGGCAATATGCAGATGGTTTTTCCTAAGTGGCCAAAGGATAACATCTGTGCAGTTTAGAGCAGTGTTTTGTTGCAAAATGTTGTCCTCTCTCTAGCAGATTATTCTTGGAGGACAACAAGAACATGTCAATTTCTTTTTCCCATCTTCATTTTGATTTCACTAACATGAAGGAAATTCTCTGGAAATGTTTATCTTTGTGCCAAGAAAAGGATTTTGTATAAATATGACAACCTTGTAAAGGATATAAAACTGGGCATTTCTGAATGTGTGACATCGTCTGAGTGAGGTGAAAAATAGAGATGATTAAAGCCAGTCTGATAACCACTGAAGACAGACCAGAAGCACACTAGTGAAGAAAACAGGAGACCTCTTGAGGATGAGTTCACACCTAAAACTTCACATATAGACTCAATCAAAATTATGATTTGGTCATGGAGGTGCTGAAGGGGGGGGGGGAGATAGTGCTTCTCCATTGATACATTTCTTCACAATGGCCTTTCTCAATCTGTTCCTCTAGAGGTGTTTTGGACTTCAGCTTCCATGTTTCATCAGAATTGACCATTTTAGCTAAGATTGATGGTAGTTTGGAAAAAAATTGGAGAACACCAGGTTTGGAAAGACTGAAAGGTATTTGGCAACAGCTGTAAAGAAAATGGCCAAGGAATCATATGCTGTAATAGACACCTGTACCAACTATACTTTAAACCTACTCTAGCAACATTATTATTGCACCCAGTGGCACCAGCTGTGCTTTCAAGTATTCTTTCACCTGAATGCCCTCCAATGTCATATACATTACAATTTGCCACTGATGGCCTAAATTCTACTGGCAGTACCAACTAAAGTAGAACCATTTGATTGATTGGATTTAACTATGTGTTGACTCACCATTAAACAATTGATTTAATGGGTCTACTTTAGTTAAGATCAACCAACAGAATTCCAGCCATTGTCTTTTCTGCTGTTTATATCAGATGGAGGAAGGTCAACTTCAGTAGGTCTAGAGAGAAATTTTCTGCCCTGGGACCTTTGGGGACTGCAAGTACTGTAAAAAAAGAAAACGACAACAACAATAAGTAAACAAAATGTTGTCTCTCTATGAACTCACTGTCCAAAGCCAGCTTTCAGCACAATTTGAGGACAATGCACTCAGATGTAACTCAATAATAATAACATAGCAGAGTATGGAAGCAAAATTCCAGATGTTATTGGCAATGCACTGACCACTTTTCACACTAAAAAATAACTCACAGAGTTGATTCCATCCATGTCCTTGGAGGTTCTTTATCTTGAGTTGCAATATAATGCAAATATTTACAAACTCTCCTCTCTGACTTCCATCAATTTCTCTATCTGTTGTACAACAACAATCCAAACAACTATCCATCCCACCAACCAACCAACCAACTCCAATCCACTCCAATCCACCAATCCACATGTGACCTATCTCCCGGTCCACTTATATATGCGTTGGTTGTGAGTCATAATCTGGTGCCACACAGCATGATGTAACCTTTGCAGTAAGTGTGCATCGTGCCATGTGCTCTGACTCAGCATCCTATGACAGTCTCACAGGATATAATACCGCCTTTCTATCAAAATATTTTCACAATTATTTAAAGGAATATTTCCCCAACACAAAAATCCTCAGATAGTAAAACAAAACCAAATTGGATATGTTCAGAAGCACATTTCTCTCTCTGTGTATGTGTGTGTGTGTGTGTATTTGTGTTTGTGTGTGTGTTTTGACATTTTTGTGTTAAACAGTGAAGAAGCCTTTCAACCTTTTTAAAGTATGAATCATGATTTCTGTGGTTTTCCAGGGCAGTCATTTCAGTAGTCTGGGGCAGGTTTGGGTGCAAAAGAAATCTGAGGGGGGGGGGGGTGATGTGTCCCCATGGATGTTCTTTTCTAACCTACTTGTCCTACATCAGCTGTTGGCAGAGACTGATCTTTTCTCCAGAACAGGAGTACATAAATTAAGCCTTCAAAATGGCAGCACATCAAACAACTCTTATTGAGTAACATATAAATATTTAATCATTCCCCTGATGATTCTACTAACACCTCAAATGAAGAATAGTCTGATTTCATACTTTTGAGCCTTTATTTACTAAAGCCATACCTTTCAAAAAAAAGAAATGGATTGACTAAGACCTTGCTTCAAGAGGCATACATATATTGTGATGCTATCTCCCAAAAAACTCACCTTATAAGCAACACACTCTTCCCATATATGGACACATGGCCATTTCTGTGTTGTCAGAGAGTGGAAGGATGAGCTGGGACATGTCCAGTGATTTTCCTGTAATTGAACATGATGCATCAAGCACCTGCAAAACCCTCTGCAGACCCTTGTTAGTGCTCTGAATATGATATTCTTTGTGGGGGATTTTGGCAACTGTGGGGCTGTAACAGGATTCTAACCCACTTAATGACCATAAAACTGAGTTGTGATGGGGTAAATCTGACTTGATCAGTAACAGGATGCCAGCTGGAATATTTCTATTGCACTGTGTTCCCTATGTAGTGTCACAAAATATCAAATGTGAGAGAAAAAATATTAAAAATAGAGAGCTTAGCTTGTTTTTCATGTAACTCCATTTCCTTATCTAAGTCATGATATAGGATCTTGGTCTATACAGTGGATTTTCTTTATTATCTTCCTGAATTAAGCCTGAAGTATAATGGAAAAGTGATGCTCATCCTTTAAGAAAATTATAAGCAAGTTTTAATCTGAGAGTGCTGGAGATACTCATATCTAAGAGCAAAAGTCACCTATGTGAGACAATGACCCAAGGCTGGGATCTGTATTTTGGCACATCTGACTTGACATTTCATTTGCAATAAATGTTACATATGCTGAAAAAGACCAGTCTAATTCAGATGAGACCTGGCTCTCATGTGTCACTAAGTATGGCTTGTGAAATTACCATATAAATTGAGATATAAATATAAATGAACCACCGCACACCTGTTGAATGAAATCCTATTTGATGTTTAGACAATTTGGGAACTTAAGTAGATTGCATTTGAAAGTACAGCAAGTCTATTTTGAAATCCTTTCTTACTAGATGACCTTTTGGATACTAAAGTGTTGGCTGAAATATGACATGATGGAGGTAATCATCACAACAAGTAGACATGTGGCTCTGGAAATGAGTTTCTCTCTTGCATGTGACATAGTAAGAGATAATTAAATTTGTCCAAAATACTTTAGGTGCTGTCAAACAGCAGAAGTGTTAAACAAGGCACTTAAAGATTGTTTCCTCCACCCACTATTTAATTTAAAAGCAAATGCTATAATCACTTTATTTATTCATTCATTCATTTCACAAACCATGTGGAAGATATGGCAACTGTTTGATTCATACAAGGGGAGATTATTTCAAGTGACTATAAACAACTCTGAGAACATTTAAATAAATATAGTAAACTATTAAATGGTAAATAAATATAATAAACTAATAAATATTGTACTGGCTCAGTATGATGGAACAATATTTGACCCTATTTTGAAATATGCAAATCAAAATTTAAATGAATCACATTTATGATCTAAGTGTCTGCAATCCTAGGCATACCTAAAAAGAATTAGACTCATTAAATCTGGATTAATTTCCAAGTAAATATACTCAGAAATGTGCTGCTAATTACTTTTTCCAGTTCTAATAGGAAAAGTGGTTCTTCATCTTACAATACACATTGCTACAAGAAAATACAAATGTAACCAGCTATTATGTGGACTACATTTAAGCACATCTCTTTCAAGGGTTTATTATAAAGGGATATGCACTATATTTTTTGGTTTCTGCAACTTACAGGCAACCCTGGTTTATATGATCAGCTCATTTACAGAGAGCCAGTGTATTGTAGTGGTTTGACCATAAGACTAGGACTCTAGAGATCAGGGGTTCGAATCCCCACTCATTCATGAAATCCTCTGGGTGACTTTGCACAAATCACACTTTCTTAGTACAATGGGAAGGCAATGACAAACCTACTCTGAACAAATCTTACCAAGAAAACCCCATGACAGGTTCACCCTAGGGTCACAATACATTGGAAACAACTTGAAGGCACACAACAACAACAACAACAACACAAAGGAGCCAGTGTGGTGTAGCTCTTGAGTGTTACACTAGGACTCTGGGAGGCCAGGGTTTGAATCCTGGCCCAGCCATGGGAATCCACAGGGTTACCTTGGGCAAGTCACACTCTTTCAGCCTCAGAGGGATGCAATGATAAAGCTTCACTTAATACATCTTGACAAGAAAATAAATGATTAGGGGTACTGCAAGTCTGGGTTAACTTGAAGTCACATAACAACTAATAACAAAGAAAGAAAGTGTGACTTGATCTAACTCAAGATTTCTATAGCCAATGGGTGCCAGTCAGACAAAGTGATCCAAGATGTTTACTAAGAGCTCAAATTAGTAAAAAAGCAGTAGGAAAGTAAAGGTAAAGGTAGTCCCTTGACATGAACGTAACCGACTGTAGGGGGCGGTACTCATCTTCATTACTAAGCCAAAGATCATGTGGCCAACATGACTGCAAGGAACGCTTTCCACCAAAGTGGTACCTATTTATCTACTTGCATTTACATGCTTTCAAACTGCTAGATTGGCAGAAGCTAGGACTGGTAACAGGAACTCACCCCATCATGCAGCAGTTGCACCTTGAACTACCAGTAGGAAGATAGTTGACTATTAAATTCAGTTGAAAGACTTGCATGAACTTCTAGGTGTCAGAGAGAGCAGGTGTAAGCAATCAACCCTTGATGGTGGATAGGAGTTTTTCTAGCACAGTCCCATGGCCAGTCAAAGGATACCTCTTTACATAACATCATGAAAATCTCTGTTAGTATAACCCCCTTTACATTAGTATTAACCTCCAAGAGGATTTCAAACACAATGCTAATGGCAATATGTTTAATTCAGTGACAATCTAGCAGAAGGTAACATAGATTACCACAAATACAAGAAAAAATGTGGTTAAATGGATGCATCCTCTCCCTATATTATTTTGTATCTCTCTCATTTGGCATCATATTTTTATCCTACACTTTCTTCCAAGAAGATACATGTGGGTTACCTAGGACTGTTCCACTGTAGCCCCAGAATAACAAAAGAAAAGGGAGGTGAAGAGACAGGAGACATTGGGAGTGGGAAAAGAGAACCAAATCCAATCACTGAACTTCATGATAGAACAGTTTAAACCTTGTTCCTGAAGCTTTTGTCCAACGCTATAGGTTAAATACCACCCTGGCCCTCTATCCTACCATCATTGGACTGCTAATATTGGTGCAGATCCTACATCATTGACATAATTGTAAACAGATAACAAAGGGCCAGAACAGACTGGCAAGAAGGGGTGGCATGAAGCTGTCACTGTTGAAAAAGGATTGGGGCTGCAGCAAACATACACCACATCCTCAGTTCAACTTGAACCCACCTCAGATAGGAGTGGAAAAGATCAGTTCCTATTTGGGCAGGGAAAGAGCTGGCTTTCCTGGCCCTGCCACAGCCCCAGGGTGGCTTCAAGATGTTCCAGCCGGCTTCTGTGTGGCTTCTGGGCATCATCAAAGCATGCGGCATGTAAATGCCATGCTTCCAAGACACTCAGAAGGCATTTGTTCTGGCCCTAAATATCATTTCCTGGCCTGACCCCCCCCAAACTGACCTTAACAGTCAGCAGCTGCCTTAAGGAATGAAGGTCAGTTCTGCTGGTGGTCAGGGTGCAGGAGAATGTCTCTTTCAGCATTTTACCACCAGTGATCTGCACTTTGTTCACTGTGTGAAGGGAGGAAATATCATCCTGCCACATCCCAGTCACCAGCAGAACAGGCCTCCATTGCTCAAAGCAACCCCCTGAAGTTTGAGAAGCATATACAATTCTGACAATAGTGAATATGTAGCGAATACAGAAATCAAGATTACTTTGCATAACTGAATATAGAGCAGAGACATAGCCATGCTAGGGCCGATGCAGACTGGCTTTTTTGGGTGGCAGAGCTGCCCCAGGAAGTGGCAGATCAGGGCCACAGCAACCCCACGCCATGGCCCCAATCCTCCTTTTTGCCACCCCAAAAAGAGTGGCAAAATGCCGCTCCTTTTAGGGGTGGTAAAAGGCCACCTTAAGAGCAGCATGTTTAAACGCTGTGCTGGGAGGGTGTCCTGATGTTTTGTGTCCATGCGTGCAGTCGTGCAGCATCAGGACAGCATTTGGGGTGGCTGATGTGTGGCTGCCCCACCCCAACTCTACCCCAGGCCGGCCCTTTGGGCTGGTCTGCAATGGCCCATAGTCTGGAATATCATTACACAAAGGAATCTTGTAGCACTTTTGAGACTAAGCAGACTGCCAGAAATAGTGCACATTAAATTGAGGCACTG
>CM034708.1:18251522-18262997 GCA_020142125.1 Phrynosoma platyrhinos | reverse complement strand
TGCATGGAGTGAACTGATAGCCAGGAAGAACTTTTATAATTAGACTGTATGAATAGCCATGAAAATGCAAAACTTGTGGGTATGGTAATGAGGTGAAAAGTTCAGTTTTAATTCTGGTCATTGAGGGACAAAGGCAAGAGGAAAGATGTTGCCTTCAGGGTAGGTGGATGTCTATATGAAAGATAGAAGGGGTTTTGGAATATGGTGTTTGCAGGATGGGAACCAGAAAGGTTAAGGAAGTTTATGCTACAATTTCTTTTACACAGGACCCAAACACATGGGCCAAATGAAGTGGCTTCCAGCCACTTTGCAGGCATACAGATTAAATGACACACGTCTCCAAAGTGTCTGGACTTGGTGCCAAAGCCGTGCTCTGGTCCTTAGGTCTGGAAAAAAGGATCTGTGATAGTCCAACTCCTGGTGGCACCAGTCAGTCCCTGTGTATGTGGCCCACCTTGGGAGCAGGCCATGCAGACAGTGGGGTTCCAACCCACTTTTGGCTGGAATGGACTCATGCAGCTCTTTCATGTCTGTCTGTTCTACCCTTCAGTTAGTCTCAAAGGTACTACAAGATCTATTTGCCTAGCAGTCATGGATCCCTAACTCTAGGTTACAAATCCATAACTGCATTACAGAATGCCAGCCATTATTATCTGTTTCATTTACTTTCTTTAAAAAAAAAACAACGAAATACCTGAGCTGCCTTTAGGTAAAAACAAGTATCCTCAAAACAAGCATGCCAAAACATAGATGCTGTAAACTACTTATACAACAGAAGATTTTATGTAAATCACCAATACAACAGAAATAGCTTCAAAAGAAGCCATGCATAAAAATGCTTTCACTTCTTTCTAAAAGATGTGCTTTGTTCCACTTGAAGCAGAATGAGTCCCCCTTCTACTGGTGAGTTTGAGTTGACAACACAACTTGCCACTGTGAGGAGAGAATTACTATAGTTTCAAAACAGTTACAAGGTAAATTTCATCCTTTGAATGCATTGCAGCTACACAGCTTAAAAATAAAAGAGGCTTGCTCTGTGAATTGAAGCATTGTACTCTCATTCCTGACAAATGTTGTGTTTTACACCAGGAATTGCATGTAAGCACTCATCAATTCACTCCTACCTTTTTCTTTGCCTGATTTTATAAGGGATTGAAATAGGATGGAATTAGTTAGATTAATCCATTGCAAGAATTCAATGACTGAAGTTTACATAGGAGGCCCATGCACCACTGAATCTTGGACAAGCAAATGCTTGGTCAGCAGCTCCCAAATCACAATGGTTGTCAATCAAACAGAACAATGGAGCAAACAGAGCACTCACTCTTTTATTGCAAATTACCTCTTAGCAATTATTTTGATGGAATACTAATTTTTGGTATGATTTCACTGGAAAAGGACAGCTAAAACCTAAGCTAAATGTAATCTGCTAAAACTGAAAAATGGTGCTGTCTTCAGATTCAGCTTATATGATGTACATTTCTACTCAATGTTCAGATTAAATGATGTACATTTCTATTCAGGTCAGTCTTACCATGAGGTGAAGTGAGGTAGTAACTTCAACAACAGATGCTGGAGGAGAGAAAGGGCACCTTCCCCACCCAGGTATTTCTGGGGTGCCTCCTGGCTATTGCTCTTTATTGGAAGATAGAGTTGTGCAAGCCACATAAAGTCCTGCATCCACATCCCAAACAAGGCTGGTGCCCCCAGACATGGCAGAAAACTCTGCCCTGCTGCCTATGTTGACAGGAGGAGTCTGTTCACATTAAACAGTTATAGCAGTATGATTATATTTTAGCTGCCATGGTTCCAACCTAACGAATCCTGGGATTTGCAATTTAAGAAGGGATGTTTAGAATCCTCAACCATAGCACTCTAGTGCCTCAACAAACTACTAAATGCAGCATTTCATAGGATGCAGCTATGGAAGTCAAAGTGGAAAGGTAGCACTATGATTGTGCAGTGTGAAAGGGCCCTAGGTTCATCTGTCAGTTGGGTCAGCTTCTGTACATAGAATGAAAAGAATTCTGATTTGTCTTCTGCTACAGAAAAACAAATGTTTTTGTTTTTCTGTAGCAGAAAAATCAATCCATCCTATCCCTTGTCTTTATTAATCTAGTTTTATACACACACACACATAATATCATCACAAACTCTAAATGCAAATTTAATGAGCTGAGCACCTGGAGAAACAATAATGCCCAACTGGATCTAAAAGAGAAGGGAGTAAATGCATACCCAGTAACCAAAACCTCTGAGAAAGATGCTCCTTTTTACAAAGTCTTTTCTTCTTCATTCTCTGTCTAGTTGAATGATTTTTAGCAGGATCACAACTGGGAGGGTCGTGAAGGAAATCCAGATAAAACCACACTTTCAATATTGTCTTGAAGCAGTGTGTCTGTAGTAAATAATGCAATAAACTTCAGCCGAGAAAGGATGGGATATATGGCTAATCCTACTGTAGTTGTACGTGAAAGCTAGGTAAATGGCAGCTGCCTTCAGAATCACTTACTGAACATGCACAAATAGAGAGGAAAAAATAAAGCAGATAAGCCAGCCTCACCAGCTCCAAAATTTTAAAGAGGCATAGATCTATAAATCTGGCCACAAAATGGAAATCTTAAAAAAAAAAAAAAGTGGAAGATGGGGGGGCGGAATTATTCCTGGATGCATTTTGGAAAAAGTCTTCAGGTGAAATCTAGAATGTTCAAAATGTCTTTGGTTACTTATGCAAAGCTTAGCTGTCATATGTGTATTTTGTTAGTTTTAAATAAGAAGTATTTTGAACTATAGTGCAGAGATCTATTCCTATTCTTTCCATATTATTTCTGCCTCTGATTCCAAATTGAGCCCAGAAGCACATCTGATTCCTTAAGTGAGGCACACCTGCATTAGCAAAATATGAAGATTTATTGAGAAGATATTCAAATGTTTGTATATTTTACTGAATCTGGGGAATATCTGGCAAGGTTTTATATAGAATATTTAGTATGAGATGTGAATCTCAGCTCATATTCCAGAAAAATAAGAATATTGCAAAAAGTTATGCTCAATGTGAAAAGTGTGAAACATTCAAGATGTGTGTGTGTGCGTGTGGTCCTCACTCACTACTTTGAAATCTTAGCATCTGGTGGGAGAGTGGTGATGTTAACAGAATGTGAGTTTTCACTCCAGTAACAATTTGAAGCAGCTGTAAAATAAATGTTTCAGTCTCAGCTCAGCCTTTGGTTGACATCATTCAAAAAGAAAATCAGCACCCTGGCTTACTTCACGAGTTTACCTTTCTTAATGGCTTTCACATTACACAGTTATAGCAGTCTGATACCACTTCAAGTGTCATAGCACCATCCTATGAAAGCTTCAGATTTGTAGTTTGGCAAGATCCTCAGAATTCTCTGCTATAAATAACTTTAATGCTTACCTGCTAGCAATTCTAAGTATCTCACCAAACTACAAATCCCAGGTGTTCATAGGCTGGAGCTATAATAGTTAAAGCAGTATCAAACTGCTATAACTGGGTAGTGTGGTTAGCATGGCATGAAAGTAATATAACTTTGTAGTTGAGGAAACTCAACATACACTCAAATCCACCCCAATGTCCAATCATGCCTTTTGTCACACATCCAAAGTTCAGCCCAAAACAAGATTATATATTATTTATACATACATCCACACTTTCTACATTTATGATGATTTCTCTCTGAATACTCCAGTATGAAAAGCAAGTAAGCTGGGCTACGATGAATCTAATGTCTGCCTTCTATTTCTTTTCTCTTGTCCATTCCAGACTGAATTTCTAAATAAAAGACACAATTTCACAACAAACTCCCAGTGTGTGTTTTTCCTGGAAGATGCATTCTGTACTTTTTGCTTGTAACTGCTGTGTGATTTATTTACAAGGCCTTCCTTGCAAGCATTTTGCTAATGCACAACAATACGGAGGTGTAATGGGGCTGTCTGAGCCCATTTCATCACGATAAACTGGATCAGCTTGAGGCAGTTATTACAGGTTAAAGGAAATATTATGGCGTGTTGTCCCAGAATACCACACATAGCTTTGACCTCCCTGAAAGACATTTCACTCTAGTGGTTTATGTAATGCTAAGTGTGGGAAGATAAAGATGTTTTGATTCAAATGTTTTCTAAAAGAAGAACAGGGGCACTTGAACAATCAGATGCCAAGTGTTCATCCTGTATTATTTAGTGCAAGCGTATTGCAGGCTACAAATAGATGCATAACCCAAGAACCACAAGTACTTTCTTGTTTATTCTGCTGAGATATTTCCAATCTTAGTGCTGATGTCATAAACCCAGGGGAAGAGAGAGATCTGAATTTTATGCTTCATCATGTCAATTCTTCAAATGGCATCCCCAGTGTAAACACCAGTCCAGTTACCTCTAGCCTAGTTTTAGATACAGTGGGCCCTTAATATCCACTGGGTTTTTTATCCCAAGATATCCCCATGGATACCAAAATCTGTGGATGATCTAATATACAATGGGGTAGTAAAATGGTGTCTTTTATATAAAATGGCAAAATTAAGATTTTTGGAATTTTTTTGTTCGATATTTTCAAGCCATAGATGATTGAATCCACAGATGCAGAATATGTGGATATGGAGAGCCTTCCATACAATGTTCTCTAGCAACTATATCATGATTCATTACTGCTGCCAGTCCAGTGGGATAAACTCACACTCTTGATTGAGAAAAAGAGAAAGTGCAGTTTCTTTTCAAGTTACGAAGGGCTCAGGACATCCTCTCCATTCCCTTAATCAGTTCCCTCATTGTCTGAATTTTCAAGCTCATGGAAAGACTCATCATCAGTGTTGTATATGTTCTCCTGCAATATGGCCTAAGTGACAATGATACAAATTGTCAGCAACATCATGTCACTAGAGCTTAAGTGTAACTAGTTACAAGCTTACAGTAAACAAGGCTTACAGTAAAAATGTATATCTTTTGACAAAACAGATACGATAATGTTACATATCAGATGTTGCATAAAGTATGGAAACAAAAAAGTCCCATTTGTGTAATGAGTAACATTTCCCTGTTGGTTTTTAAAGTTACCTTTAAAGGGTATATTGGTGGCACTTCGACAGGCACTTTTCACATTTTATGCCATTTTCTTTTCAGTTGTAATGTGTGTGAATGTGCACAACTACTTTTTGAACACCACAATGAGAAAAGCAACAAATTACTTTTGCAGCACCATCAGTAATAAGGAATGAATGACTTATCAAAAATAACTTTCCAGTTTCTGGATTATCCATTGACCTCCACTTCATATGGTTGAAAGAGAACACTTTTCCACATAGATGGTCACTGTTGTTTTAAACACAAAATAACACATGAATACAGAGATAGGACAGAAATGATCCTCTTTAGAGTACTAGCCAGACATTTTTTTATAAGAACCTCCACCTCCACCCCCACCCAGTTGTCTCTACTGTAATATCCTACCAAATGCTGTCCTAGTTTTCTCTGGATTTCTTAATAATAATAATAATAATAATAATAATAATAATAATAATAATTTATTTATATCCCGCTTATTGACAGACAATCCAAGCAGCTTACAATAAAACCCATGTAACATATTTCAAGAAGAAAAACCAACCCACCCCCTTAAAACAGTATTAAATAATTCGTAGTTAAAATAGCAATAAAAAACAATGACACTCAGTATTTTGTAGCCACAAACTATTCAAATGTTTCATTGTGGATTTTTTTAAAACAATTGGTAGGAAGATCTTTTTTTGGGGGGGTGAGGTACCCCAAACATGCTTAGTTACCTCCCCCGTCCCCTCGGTTTTAACTCAAAACTGTTGGCACTTACAACTTGCTTATTGTTGATTCTCGCTATTCAGTAATGTTAAGACCATATGGCAGCCTGGTCTGGAAAATTACATGGATGTGGCCACTGAAAGGAACTGGATCAATAGTAACAGGGTTACTATAGTTCAAGTGGCAGGTGCATGAGTCAGCATTTGGAAAGCTGTGCATCATGGGAAGCCTGATGCAACATGCACAATAGATGGGACAAGCCAGGTATGCATCATGGGAGGTCTGATGCAACAGTCCTGATGCAACAGGCACTGGGAATGAAACCAGTAAGGTTTCATTAGTACATGGTTGTCACATGTTCTCAAGAGGACCACCTGTATATGGGAAAGTCAGAATCTCTATTGTTGATCAGTTGTGATTGGTGGTTGATGAAGCACTTTGTTACTCTGTATAGCTGTGAGTATTCAAGATGGACATCTGGTACTCTGTGTATCTCTGTAAATATTGGACAACGACTAGAACGCACCTGGTGGAAAACTCAACTCTTATCTGACAAGACTCATCATAGAAACTTTCTTTGGTCCTATTGAGAGGCAATATGTGAAGCACAGAGATCCTGCTATTCTGCATGTATTACATCTGCAGAGTCCCGTCCAGCAGAGCTATTTACGGTGGTAAGGGAGCTGATGCAGGTACTCCCTGCGCAGAACCCATTACTTAACCAACAACAGCCTGCTGTGACACATTTAACAACTTTTTTGCAGATAAAATCTCTCAGATAAGATCTGACTTAGATGCCAGTGTTTTGACAGAAACAACTGATGAGGTGTCCAGTGACTCCATTAATGAAATTATTCTGGATCAGTTTCAATCTGTGAGTATCAATGACATGGACAAGCTCCTTAGTAGAGTGACGAAAACAACCTGACCTCTTGACCCTTGCCCATCATGGCTGGCCGTCTGGGGGGGGGGGAAGATGTACTGAGCATGTTCCTTATGGACATCATCAATGCATCCCTCAGGGAAGGTCATATTCCATCTTGTTTGAAGGAAGCAGCTGTTAGGCCACTTCTGAAAAATCCTTCCCTGGACTCCCTGGATATGAACAAGTATAGGCCAGTCTCTCTGTTACCATTTTTGAGCAAGATAATCGAGAGGGCGATTGCTCTTCAACTCCAAGCTGTCTTAGATGAAACCGATTATCTAGACCCATTTCAAACTGGCTTTAGGACAGGATTTGGAGTTGAGACTGCCATGGTTGCCTTGGCCGACAACCTGCGTCTGAGCATTGACAGCGGTAATGTGACTCTGTTGGTGCTTTTATACCTCTCAGCGGCTTT
Organism: Phrynosoma platyrhinos; assembly: GCA_020142125.1. NCBI lineage: Eukaryota > Metazoa > Chordata > Lepidosauria > Squamata > Phrynosomatidae > Phrynosoma > Phrynosoma platyrhinos. Next base: position 18,255,867 of record CM034708.1, on the reverse strand, counting down.
TGACACAATAGATCATCGGGTCCTCTTGGATCACCTGAGTATGTTAGGAATCGGAGCCATTACACTCCAGTGGCTCCATTCCTTCCTCTCGGGCAGATCCCAGAGGGTGCTGCTCAGGGACAGCCACTCTGGAAAAAAGGAGCTGACCTGTGGCATCCCTCAAGGTGCCATTCCATCCCCAATGCTCTTTAAAATCTATATGAAGCTGCTGGGTGAGATCATGCTGACGACACCCAGATCTATTTCTCCATGTCTCGATCATCGGCCTCGACTCCTGATGGTGTCTTTCCTCTCAATGAATGTCTTAGGGCAGGAATAGGCTGGATGAGGAAAAACAGATTGAGAGTGAATCCAGGCAAAATGGAGGTGCTCACAGTAGCAGCCCCGAAACCAGGAATTGGGTTGCAACCTCCAGTCCTGGACGGGGTCACACTCTCTGTAAAGGATTATGTTTGCAGTCTGGGGGTGCTCCTTGACTCACCACTCCTGATGACTAATCAGCTAAATGTGATGGTCAGGAGCACCTGCTATCAGCTTCGGCTGATACGCCAGCTGTGTCCTTTTCTGAAAATAAGGGACCTCGAGACTGTGGTGCACGCACTGGTAACTTCCCGTCTGGATTTCTGTAATGCACTCTACATGGGGCTACCCTCGTGCTTGGTCCAGAAACTTCAGCTAGTACAAAACATGGCAGCCAGAGTGGTCTCAGAAACTTCTAGGAGGGACCTCATAACTCCGGTATTGAAGTCCCTCCACTGGCTGCCTTTTAGTTTCTGGGCCCAGTATAAGGTGTTGGCTATTACCTTTAAAGCCCTAAATCGCTTGGGTCCAATCTATCTTTGGGATCACCTCCTCCCATATAATCCTCCCTGCACGCTCCGGTCCTCTGGGAGGAACTTGCTCCAGCCTTTAAAATCTAGGCTGTCAGCAACCTCCCAGAGGGCATTCTCGGTAATCGCCCCCAGATTGTGGAATGGCTTGCCGGACGAGATCCGTCAGATTACAATACTAAACAGATTTAAAAAGGCTATTAAGATGGATCTCTTCCGGCAGGCCTTTCCACAATAGATTTCCCGGCCCCAGGAATTCCCTTATCCCGCCCTCTCACAAATTGGACATTCCTGCTGCTCCATGTGTTTTATTATATTGTTATTTGTAACCAGTTTTTATTGTATGTCTTTTTAACTAGATGTTTTAATAGTTTGTTGGTTTAATACTTTTTTAAGGGGTGTGTGGGTTTGGGGGCCTTTTGGAGTTATATTGTTTTTAATTTTAAATTGTTGTTAGCTGCCCTGATTATTCTCAAAGGGGCGGGATACAAATAAATTTTATTATTATTATTATTTGCAACAAAGATTAAAACCCTTTCTGAGAGAAGCCTTGCTATGATGCTATTCCTTTCTCCAAGCTGAAAACAGCAGCTGTGTGTTGGAGTTTTTTTCCTGTGCCGTCTGGATCAGATGCCATTTCACATAAGACCAGCTTCTGGGTGTTCCTGCCTACGTGCATCTACTTTGCATATGTATATGCTAGATCCCCACTGACTGCATACCCCAACAAGTAATATAAATGTTTGCAAGATTACTGTTATCCCCTTAATGCCATACTCTTATTGTTTTGTGGAAGATATTGCTAGGGAGGTTCATATAAGAGTAGTGAGTTCCCTCTTTCTATGGTTCACAGGTTTTGTGAACGTGCACAAAGTGGCACAACTTCTTTTCACTTACCTTGGTAATTTCCACTGCACTCATTCCCCTCCCACAGCTCTTGTATTATTTGACCCATGAAAGCATCTTAAGGAGATGACCTAAAATTTCAAGCAGGTAATTGATGGAAAGCAATCTCAACTAAATGTTTCAGTAGTATAACCTTCTCTCTACCTTGGTAAGCCTTTAAAAGCAGTTATCATTGTATCATCAAGCTTTCAAGGAGAATGTATATTAATGTTCCCTGGTAACCTGCTAGGTATAGATACTTTTCCTTGTCATTGTTATTATTTTGCCCTTATATTCCAGCAGTTTCATTTTTCAAAGAAAAGGTGACCAGTAAAAGACAAGCAGTATCAAGAGGAGGCAGATCAGAGGGCAATGCATGCCCAGTGTTTCACTCTGTCAGTTCATTTTATAAATATGCTCCTGTTATAGAACAAATCATTGTTACAAACCTGCATTTCAAACTCTTTTAATAAGCTATCAGCTATTCAGTGTAAACCTTAGGGTTGTCATAAATCAGAAACAACTTGAAGGCACACAACATACACACACCTGTAAGCATCCTGCAAAGCTATGTCCTAACAGTCCAGCATAGGCACACTTGTACTAATCGAATCTGGTAGCTAGATACGTACATTCTCAACATGGGGAGGATCATGTTACAGGTATTAGAAATGAGGCATCTCTCTCTCTCACACACACACACACAAAAGACTGTCCTTAATTTAGTTCTAATATGGTTGGACAGAAAGTTATTCAAAAGCAGAGTTCAAAGAGTAAAGCATCTTCCCTAGACAGATGATGCTATCAGATTCATTTTTTATGCATTCAGATGCATAATTTTCTTTGCAAATTACTGAATTTTCTGAGTGGGAAATAGCTTTCCTTTTTTTTTTTTTTTTTTTTTTTTTTTTTTTTTTTTTTGAAAATTTTCTTAATAGATAATGATATTTCCTTGCAAAAAAAAAAAGATGTTGTTTCTTGAACAAAACACCCATGCAGATATTCTAGGTAGAATAAATACTGAACTGTGAAGATTTTCCTTAGTCAGCATGCTTATTGACAATTTTTCAAATACTTTCAAATATTATTTCCATTCTTAGGGAGAGTCACTACCCAACTACCAGAAACAGTAATGAGTTGCAGGAGTGCATAGTGTTACCTCTTTATTTTGTCAACCCATCAGACTAAAAAGTAGGGTATATGTTTAGAAAATCACATATCATTAGGATAGAGTAAGAATGCAAGCCTGTCAGATGCCATATCTTTCTATTTGCTTAACTTTTCTTGAATCATCAAACTTTACAATGAAGCTGATTTAGCAAGAAGCAATCAAGAGAACTCAAATGGCTAGAACTTGATTTATGAAAAGATTTAAGGCTGCATTTGTCAGTTTAGACACTGTCACCTTTGTTATCAGCTAGGGAAATTTACTGTCAGCATGAAAAGAAGCAACACCATTTGAAATACTGCAACAATCCAGACTTAATATATGATTATTCCAGGTCTGTGACTCTTTTTCTGTGAGATGCAATGGCATCACATGGTTCTGTACAATACTTCCAAGATGCTTGCAGTGGTAACTGGAATAGGAATGAACATACAAAAAATCTTGTACGTAGCATATTTTATGTTTGATTTCTAGAACTTATCTCTGTGTACTACTTTAATTAGCATTCATGTGTGGCCTTATTACTTTTTTAAAAAAACTGTGTGAGTTTCAAATTCTTTCATTTTAAAGTGCTTATAGATTTCCTTTTGAAAAACATGGGAGGACAGAGGAATAGAGAAAAAATGGACTGCAGATTGTTACTGGGCAAGGCAGATTTCCTCTTTACCATATAAAAGCATGCAAATTGAAGTGCATTGAATTTTACCTAGACCCTCTTTTTTCCCCTATCACTGCACACAAATTGCTTTGTACAAAAGCTGGTTATTGGATTTTATGCTAACTCAAATAACCACAATCAGTGGCAATGTAAGAACTGCATCCTTCCTTTTTGAAAATTGTATTATGCAGGTTATGTCTATTTTAGGATGCAAAACATTAGAAACTGAGGATTCCCCCTTTTTTTTCTCTTTGCTGAAAATCAGGTCTAATTCATGCATTTCAATGCTTCCATTGTGATTATTCTTAGGGTATTTAAGCCTTCAACCAAAATAAAAATAAAAAAATAAAAAATGGGGCTCTTCGAATAAGCAGCTGATCACTTCTCAACAACCAGATGTAGTCAACAGGAATTCATAATCTTGCTCACTAGGAAGAATGCATTTCAAATTATCCATATAGTGGTGGACTGTGGGAGATGTCAGGTTGCCTGGCACTTTCTACTCCACAAGCTTCTACTTACCAGACTTGGTCAGGTGCAGAGAGGCTCCCAGACACTGCAAACCATGTCCCAAGGAACCAGGTAGTAGAGTCGGAAGGTATGGTTGCAGTGATTTGAGGAAGAGGGAAGGGCCAAGTAGAGAACCAGAAGACTCAAGGGAGACTTGTGGGGAGGACAGGACACATGTGGCTGTAATGAAACTGGGGCTAATGATGGGAAGGAAGAGGGGGCCTCCTAGACAGCCACTAGGAGAAGTGAAGAAATGGACACAGAGAAAAAAAGAGGAGTGGAGGGAGTGAAAGA
>CM034708.1:18200631-18226495 GCA_020142125.1 Phrynosoma platyrhinos | reverse complement strand
TGTTCTGCATATAAATTGAATAGGTAGGGTGATAGGATGCAGCCTTGTATTACCCCTTTGCCAATTGGGAACCATTCTGTTTCTCCATGTTCTATTCTGACAGTAGACTGTTGTCCAGAGTACAGATTCATCATCAGGACTATCAGATGTGTTGGCACTACCATGTCTTTAAGGGCATTCCATAGCATTTCATGATCTATGCAGTCAAAGGCTTTGCTATAAACCACATGCTGATTTTCTTTTGGAACTCCCTGCTGTGCTCCATTAACCATTCTATATTTGTGATGTAATCCCTAGTGCCCCTTCCTTTCTTGAACCCTGCATGGACCTCTGGGATTTCTCTCTCCATGTATGGTTGGAACCTATGTTGCAGAATTTTGATCATGATTTTGCTTGCATGGGAGATTAATGCTATGGTTTTATCATTGTTGCAGTCTCTTGTGTCTCCTTTTTTGTGGATGGGGGTATATATTGATCTTTTCTAATCTGTTGACCATTGTTTTGTTTTCCATATCTGTTGACCTATGTTGATTAGCACTAGAGTTGACTCTGGGCCTGTACAGACTACCAGAAATAATCTGTCTTGAGAACTTTAACTGTCCTGGCCCAGTGCTAGGGAATCATTGGAATTGTAGTGATTTTTTTTCCCTGAGACATTGAGCCTTCTCTGTCAGAGAGCTCTGGTGCCACAATAAACTACAGTTCCCATAATTCCTTATCACTGAGCCACAACAGTTAAAGTGGTCTCAAGATGGATTATTTCTGGCAGTCTGTATAGGCCCTCTGTCAATGTGGATTGCAACAGTTCTACTGGAATATCACTAGATACTTTTTTTGCCATTTCTTTTATTGCAACTTCCACCTCAGTTTTTAGAATTTGGGGTTCATCTTCATATGCTCTTTGTTCCATGTGCCCTTCATGTTGTCATCTCTTTTATATAACTCTTCTGTGGTATTGCATCCAACATTTCTTTATTCCTTCCTGGTCTTGAATTATGTTATTTTTAATGTTATAGAGCATCTTGATCCTTGGTTTGAACTTTCCTTTGATTTCTCAAATCTTGTGGAATAGGTCTCTTGTTCCCCCCCCCCCTTTTTTTTTTTTTTTTGTCTTCTACTTCTCTGCACTGGTCATTTCCTTATCTTTGCACACCAGCCATTGTACTTTTGCATTCATGGTTCTTAGTTTATTCCTATCTCCTTTTTGTTTTGTTTCTCTTCTTTCCTTTATTGCTTGTAGTATTTTATCTGTCATCCATGGTTTGTTCACTTTCCTTTTGACTGTTGGAAGTGTCTTTATGCATTCCTCTTTCATTATGTCCTTTGCTTCAGACTAAAGCTCTTCCGATTCACAATCTATTATACTTACTACTGCAAATCATTTCCTTATATTCTCAATGACTTTGTGGAAATGTTATTTAAATCATATTTTGGTATGATGATTGGTTTTGTTCTCTTCTTGAGTTTTACTTTACTTTTTACAAAGGATGCAATTTCTTTTAAGGGTTTAACCACTCCATGTGACACAAAAATGTGCCATATTGCCATGTCAACACCAGTCAACCAACAAAAAAAGAGGATATATAGTTTTTGTGGGTTTTTCGGGGTGTGTGGCCATGTTTTAGAAGAGTTTCTTTCTGATGTTTAACCAGCATCAGAAGATGCCAGCCGCAGCCACAGATGCTGGTGAAATGTCAGAAAGAAACTCTTCTAGAACATGGCAACATACCTCGAAAAACCCACAAAAAACTATGGATGCTGGCCATGAAAGCCTATGACTTCAAAGAGGATATATATTTCTAGCTCTTTCAAGTTACAGGTAGGAAATACATTTGCACATCCTTATCCTGCACCCACCAAGTAACATCAAGTGTTTACCTTGCCAAGCTTTGACATCAATGAAGTAGGAAAAATATACTGCTTGATAAATGATGAGATATGAGGAATTTTGAGTGAAATTTTATCACACTAGATTTATAGTATATCATTCACCTACAAGGAGAGTGACTAGAAATTCATGAATTTCTTAATAGGAAGAGATGGAGATAGACTATATGTTCTTTGGTTAATCTTCTAACCAGCAATAATTATTGTGGTGCATATGCAATATTGCTTTATAACATTTAGTGTAAGAGAGAATCCTTTCAGGACTATGCAAATAGCATCATTTCAAAACACAGACTGAATCCCTGTTGCTACAGTAGACCCATTTGAAAAATTGTTGAATAGTGAGTCAACACTTAAGTAAATCCAATGTATTCAACGATCCTATACTAGTCACAATTAACATAGGATTAAGGTTACAGTTCAGGCAGACTACCTAGATATCAACTAATAGTGCATTCTTAAATATGTCTAATCAAAGGTTAGTTCCATCTGAGTTGCATAGAACTTACTCCAAGGAAAGTGGTAGGATTCTAAATTTGCATCTGTAATCAGTAGTGGATTGAATGAAGACAAAGAAAATAAAAATTAAGGCTTTTCCTGTAAATCAAAAGTTAGATCAACAAATAGAGAGTCAGCCTATGTTGGATGGGATTACACCTCCCCCTTAACATGGAAGTTCACAGTTTGATTGTATTGGTTAGCATGCGGGCTGCAGATCCAGTTTTCACTGATGATGAGAATAATCTTTGCTCAATAGAAACCAATGTTCCAGCTCCACCCATTCCCAGAGTTATCAGATCTGACTGCCAAACACACATTGAATTACTGTAATCCAGACTATGTGAGTCTGCCTTTGGAGAATGTATGGATGCTTTAGTTGTTCCAAAGCCCGATTGTCAACTGCAGCTGGTTACAGGGACTCTTCTATTATGAAAATCCCACAGGCTTCTGGTAAGTTGGAGGGCACATTTAAAAGTTCAGGTTATGATCTATTTAAATCCCTATATAATTTGAGACCAGAATTTATCTTCCTATATGATCCTGGCTCAGCACTAATGTGTTTTGCAGAGGCCTTTCTCTCAGTTCTGCCATCCTCACAGGCATGTCTGGTAGGAACATGGGAGAGTCTCCTGAGTGGCTGCACCTATGCTCCAGAACTGCCTTCTAAGGGAGGTTAGACTGGTTCCTTGCATGCTATTGACAAGTGAAAACATTTTTTTTCTCAGCTGGAATTGATGAAAGAGCAGTTTCTACTGATTGTTGTTCAGTAGAACAAAAATAATCCAACTTTATTCTTCCCATCCAACTTTATTCTCTGTTTTAAAAGTGATAGCATCCATCAACTCAACTTTGCTTTCTGTATGCTTGTATTTGATAAATTTAGAGCCTGCCAACAAACCAGAATCTTTTAAGAATGACAAATTATCCAAATCTTTTCCGATCTCCTTGTTTATAATTCAAATTTCCAAAATTTCCACTTTATTATTACTTTATTTTGCAACCCTAGCCAATTGCTCAAATGATTCTTTGAATTCTTTGAACTCATTTCTTTATATTGTCTTTCAATTCCTATTTTAGTTTTGCCATTCTGAAAGATCTGATCTTTTCCAACAATTTCTGTAAATCCAGCAATTGCACAGTTAAATACAAAAAAGAAAAAAGAAATGGAAAAAAAGAAAAAGAAAAGAAAAAGTCTCAGGGTTTTTTTTTTCTTTTGCCTTTGTAAAGTTAAGAAAGTAGTTCCAATGTGGTTTCTGTAGTTCCAAAGATACCATCTAGTTGTTCTTAATCTTATCTTCTGATAACATAAACAGTCCACATTCCCATGGAGGCCTGTCCTCTTTGATTAACAAAATTCAATATTTTCAAGTCCCAGTCATCAAAAAAGAGGGGAAAAAGAAATCTTTTATCTTCAAAAATTATTGTACAATTTATCCACTTAGAACTTAGAACTTTTTGCTGTTAAAATAAAATCTTGCAAATAACCTATATTTTCAGATCTTGTTTACAGAAGGAAGGCAACCCACAGAGGCCTAATTTAATCATGAATCAGAAGAACTCTTTTCATTTTTAAATTAAGTAATTAAAGGTGATTAAAAGGTAGATGATTAAAAAGTAGGGATTTTTGAAAAGCCAGTGTCAATTATTATTATTATTATTATTATTATTATTATTATTTGTACCCTGCCCCCCTGAAAACAATCGGGGCGGCTAACAACAATTAAAATTACACACAATATTAGAAGTCCACTTAGGTGGTTGCATCTGTTGTTAATCCTGCCCACTCCCCAATCAACCTGCTTCAGATTTCTATAAATTCTGTGATCTTATGAGGAGCAGAGTTTCAGAGTAAACGTGGGTAATCTCACATTCTCTCCTTGTGCAGAGAGATATTCAATAGCTAGCCGTTGCCTCCTAGCCAACTTATTTTGCCACTTAAACATTCTTGTGCATGAACATCAACCCACCATTAGTCCTCACCCAGAACTTTACTTTCATTTGAAAACTCCAGGGAAAGAGATATATATCCATTCGGCTAAGGTTACTCACATAACTGCTTAACCTATTTTAGGGAGACTTCTTTTATTTCATAATTGTTTAATTTCAACATGTTGATGACCTACAGTGCTAGTCAAATAATTTGTTGGACTCTAAATATATTCCCCTTGCTAGGTGTTCAGCTAACAATATCACAAACAGGAAAAGCTATATTATCTATCTTTCCACTGATTTGTTCCTGGAGATGCTTCCTAAATATTCCTGGAGACACATTTGTAACTGGATCCTTTTTGACCTATTTGGTCAAAGGAACATGTGTGCATGTTTCTGTGTACCCTCCTCAATTTTCCATGAAACTCTAATCTGATTTAAATTCTAATTTTTTAAAGGAGCTATCCAGGGTGCTGAACATATTTTAGGAGTAGGAATCTGCACTTTGAAAAGCTCCTCAATCTTTAGGGTTCAGCAGCTCACTGACATGGAAACCACAAGCCATGGATGCAGCAAAGAAATAACATTTTAAAAGGAAAGATGAATCACTTAGAACTAATAATAATAATAATAAAATTTATTTATATACCGTCCAATGGTTGCCCAATCAGGGCGGTTTACAACATAAAACACAATTACAATAAAAAACACAATTCCCCCCCAAAAAAACATTATTAAACAAATAACATTATTAAAATCCATTAACAATTAATTTTTATGTGGCCTTCCTCTCAGAAAGAGACCCAAGGCAGCTCACAAGATAGTCTAACTACTCAGCTGCGTAGGCTAAGAAATAAATTTGGAACTTCATACAACACATGTTGTTGTCAGTGAAATAAAACACCTCCCTATCTGGGTGAATCAGGTAGAGCCACCAGAGGAAACATTAACTACATATTCTTCACTAAACTCATTTCCTTCACTGTTGGTGATATGCATCCCATCCCATAGTCTTACTGGAAGACTATGAATCTCCATGCTCACATGTAACCGACAAATAAAAGGAAAGGACATGAGAGTCTATTATGTGAGACATTCAAAGTTAACCATAGTTTCTGCCGCAACTCCCTTTTTTTCCTTGTAAAAATAAAATATTTACTTAAGCAATATCATGGCTATGAACAGGGTTGTTGCTCTTTTTTTCCCTTTTGAGCTTTCAAGCTTAAACATATTTGATGTGCTTTAAATGACTGATCTCAGCAAATGCAAACCACTCCTAAGCATGCCTGCTCAAAAGTAGACTCATGTCTGTTGAGTCCCTAGAACAAAGAAATTACAATATGTGGCTCCAGGTTTTTGGACTACAAATCCCATCATTCTTCAATGGTAGCTATGCTAGTTTATGTTTAAAAGGAAATGCAAATGAACAATATATGGAAAGCCACAGTTTCCACACTCATACCATAGAAACTATGTGAATATTCTTAGAACTGTGGATTTATTCCATCAAAGTGCTATGTGCATGTTCAATATTTTAATTTCAAAGAATCAAAAACAGAACAGTAGAATATAGGCCATAATATGATAGCAGGTGTCTTCCACTTAGCTTATTGAGAATACTCTAAAATTCAACTCCCACATGGTGCCACTTTTAGGAGGGGAGGGTAATTGGTTTAATAACTATTTTTACTACATCACTAGCTTCTCTGCAACCCACTCATTCTTTCAGTCCCTCTGGCGTTTATCAAAAATACATCTAATTTCCTAAGTGGCTACTGAGGTCTGAATTTCCTTGGAGGATTTTCAGATCCTTGAACTTTAATAAGTCCATTCACATCTAAAAAACTTTTGAGGTCAGTTTGTTAGGGAACCAAACCTAGTCAAAGTATTTTTAGGATTAAATAGATAGATAATCACAGAGAGAGAGAGAGAGATGGAATGTATAACTCAACATGACACACTTGCAAAATCAAGAACACTGAATGTTTCAAAATGAACACCACAGGGGATGGGAGGGAAGAAATGTCAGAAAGAGTAAGAAGCACCAAACCATTATAGACCTCCTAGACCGAAAATCCTAATTTAATAGATGGAAACAGGAAGCTAAAGAAGTATTAGGAAATGTTAGATGGCCATCTCCCTGATATGTTTTAGTCAGGAGTTCTGCACTGGTGAACAATTGGAATAATTGGCCCTTGGGACCTTTCTAACTCTATGATTTTATGAAACAAATGTTACAAATAAGAGGTGGAAGTAGAAGCAGATGAGGCTGGATAGGGGTTGGTGGGAACCAGGAGCAGTTTCAGAAATTAACTCTCTACCCTGTTTGTTAAAACATATGAGAGCTATCCTAGGAGTGGGGCATAAATAAGGATGAAATAAAATGAAATAGTACAATAAACAGCAGCATCTCAATCTCCTGTATGAATCCATTGTTGGTAATGCAGCTTCATTGAAACTAACAGGTCAATGTGGTTAAGAGGCACTCGAAGGTGAAGAAGTGTAAAGAGGAGACCTGCAGCAAGAGACAATTCATGCCAAGAAGGAGTCAACCTAATTATCAACTGCAGCAAGAAGAATAGAAAGGTGTTTGGCAAAACCCGCTTTGGCAAAAGCATGGTAAATCTGATCAAGATAACTTTACAATAAATCCCTGGTGGGTTAGAGATGATAACTTAAGTATCTGTTTAAGCAACTTCTAACTACCAGGAAGTGAAATCTAGAGGAGAAGCTGCAGGACAGAATGGGAGCCACTGTATAACTTGCAGCACAATAAAGGATGAGAACAAACAATTCTTTAGATGTCTATATATCAATGCACAGTGTTTGGAAATAAACAAGATAAGGTTGAAGTTCCAGTTCCAGGAGGTAAATATGACTGTATAGGTGTAACAGAGACTTGATGGGATGACTTCCATGAGTGGATAATTTCCTCTTTCAAAGGATGGAGGAAGCAACAAAAGGATCAACCACCCTGGACTTGATCTTAATAAATAGGGAGGAGTTGGTCATTGGAATCAGAACAATTGGTATTTTAGAGAGAAGCTAGCATCCATGATTGTAAGATACCTAGGCTAAAGAAAAGTATAGTTCAGGGGTAGGCAACCTAAGGCCCGGGGGCCACCACCGCCACCGCCCGCCATGATGATATTGATTATTGTTGTTATTACTTATTCTTGGGATTTTCTTGGCAAAATCTCCACAGGGGTTTTACCATGGCTTTTCTGGGGCTGAGGGAGTGTGCATGCATATTTTTTATTTAATTTTTTTTTTAATTTTTTAAAATATATTTTTATTTATTTATTTATTTTTGGTGCTTCGGCCCCCCAATTGTCTGAGGGACAACAACCCGGCCCCTGGCTCAAAAAGGTTGCCTACCTCTGGTATAGTCAAATACAAAGATTAGATTCCAGGAAATCTGATTTTATAAAGCTCAGGAAAATATTTGGCAGAATCCCATGGCTAGAAAAAGGGAAAAGATAAGCAATATGAGCAGTATGTCATGAAGAAGGAACTGTACAATCACAAACAATTCCATAGAAGAATTAAAATGGGAATCATCTGTAAAAGCCAATGTGACTACACAGTAAACCCAAGGAGGAAGTGAAAAGAAAAGAAAAGAAAAGGCATTTATAAAGAAGGGATGACAAGGATGATAAGAGCTATGGAGAACACACATGAGGATAAGTGGAAGGAGCTGAACATGTTCAGTTTGGTGAAGAGATGACTCAGGTGTGACATGATCACACTCTTTAAAAACCTCATGGGCTACCACAAAAAGGAGTGTGCTGGCTTGTTCTCTGCTGCCTGAAAGAGGAGAAGGTCGAATGAATTTAAGTAACAGGAGAGTACATTTTGATTGAACATTAGAAGGAATGTCTTGATAGTGAAAGCAGTTAGGCCACAGAACCTAACTCAAGAGACTGGCCTGTGCAGACAGCCAGAAATAGTGCACATTAAATTGAGGCACTGCCCTGGCTCAGTGCTAGGGAATCATGAGAACTGTAGTTTATTGTGGCACCAGAGCTCTCTGAAAGAGAAGGCTCAATGTCTCAGAAAAAAAAAATACAATTCCCATGACTCCCTAGCACTGAGCCAGGGTAGTGCCTCAATTTAATGTGCACTATTTCTGGCAGTCTGCAAAGGCTATGAGGTCTCCTACTCTGAATGTCTTCAAGAAGAGGCTGGACAGCTACCTGCCAGGATGCTCTAGCCCAGCTGAAGAGCTTACACTAACTGTGGGTTGGACTTGATGGCCCACAGGCCCCCTTTCAGTTCTGTGATTCTATTATTCTAACAACATTTTATTAAAGGAACAGACTCAGTGTTGATGTAAACAGAGACAGCAGGAGATTCAGGAAGTGATGAGGAAGGATCAGAAGGAAGGTCCTTTGTCCTTCAGTATTAGGCTCCTAATGGTGCAATGGCTAAATGCCTGTCCTGCAGCCACTCACTCATAAACCACAAGATTGTGAGTTCAATACTAGCCAGGGCTCAGGCTAGACTCAGGCCTGCATACTTCCGAGGTTGCTAAAATGAGTACCGTACCCAGCTTTTGGGGGGCAATCAGCTCACAGTTGTAAACCTCTTAGACACTGCATAGTGCAGTATGAAGTGGTATATAAATGAAGCTGCTTTGCTTTGCTTTTGTTAACCAGTGATGTGCTGGTCATAATTGTAATAGTATGAAAGTACTACATAACTGTAGTAGTATGAAAGTGGAGGACAGCGTGGAGAGAAGCCTTCCTGGCCTTTGAAATCGAGAGATACAGAAGATCCCCTGTACCACAGAGAATCTAACAATGACATTTTGAACATCAAGTTATTTCTGAATGTCCAAAATTATTTGTAATCCTTCTGAACAAGTATTCCCTTTTTAAATGATGCCTAAGTAATTACAATGAGATATGCAAACTAAGCTCCAGAGTTGGCCAAGCATGGAATCCCCCACTGATTTAGCTGAAGGCAAATTTTGCTCTTGTCTACCTGGCAGAGGTATAGGAAGGACAAAGCCTCAGGAGAATTCTGGTTTGAAATTGTACTGCAGAAGCATGCTGAACTCCCTCACAATCTGTCACACTAAGCACTCCCTAAGAATTAACTCTGAAGTGTCTGGGATGTAAATGCTGAAAGTGAATGCCAATTTCTATCCTAAACATCCCCTTAACAACTTGTTTTCCAAGTAAAACGGCAATACTTTCTGGCTATGTATCTTCCAAAATGTGTTCAGTGGAGAGGTGTACATTTGTTTTCATGTGATTATGTACAATATAATTGAAAATAAGGTCAGGCAATGCTAGCTAGGGATGTTTGAGAAAGTTGATCTTCAAAAATTCTGAGGCAAACTGACTAAACTGCTGCATCTCTGATCTCCTGTTATGTAGTATCTGCATTAGTGCAAAAGCCCTAATGGGCTAGTATGTGTGTATATGTGTGTGTAAATTCTGTATGGAAACTCATGACTGTCTGACTTGTCACAGATAAAGATTAGCTGGAAAAGCCCCTCTGGAGGGGTGTTATTAGAGAGGGCTGCAGGTGGGGTATGGATCACACTGGGTGACAGTTAAGAGGGGCTGCACATCCATTGAGGAGGTCATCTGTCTCACCCCACCCCACCACCACTGCCCCCCCCCCACCAGCCAGGGCACCTCTCCAAAGGAGGAAGGGAGGAATGTGGAAGGGGAGGATGCCACCATTGCAGAGCATTGTTCTGCTCTCGGTTGCCCCACCACTGCCTCCTCTTTGACCCTGCCAGCAACCCTGACTAGCCTCAGACCTTTCTGGTGGGTGAATGGGGACTGGGACAGCAGGAAGGAAGAGAGGAAGGGGCAGGCCACTACTGATTCTGATCAGGCACTGGGTGAGTGAGGTGGTAGGAGGAAAGCATGAATGGGGCAGGCCATTTCTACTCCCCCTGAAGCCCTTTCTGGGTCTGGGTGAGCAGTGGGTGGCAGGTGGGTAAATGGCCAGTGGGCAGATGAGTGAGGCATCAGAAGAGAAGGGATGGTAGGACAATCTACCAACCCCCACTCCCTGGCAGGTCTTTCTGGGTCTAGCTGGGTGGCAGGTGGACAGGCAAGTGAGGCAAGGAAAGAAGAAAAGGAAGATCAGAATGTTGCTGCCCCCACAGCCCCCCACAATCCCATTTCTGACCATCTCTGTCCTCCAGCAGCCCCTTCCAGATTTTGCCAAGGCAAAACCTTCCTGGGCACCCACACCACAAGGATTGGTGTCACCTGTTGCCCCTGGTGTCACCCCCCCATTGACCTCCTCCAATACCACATCCTTCAGAATCCTTAGTAATGTTTTTTGTACTAATATTACTCATCAATTACAATTCCTGAATATTACTGACTGTAATGCTAAATGTTGTGACATAAACTACTGGAAAATTAAAATTATATCTTTAAATCACAATGTCAGACACACAGCTCAAATGTATTTACATGTACATAGTTTCATGTAGTTAAAGTGAAAATTTGATCATAGGTGATTTTTTAGGGAAAAAATGATTTAAAAAATAGAAATACCAATAGCAAGTACATTTCTATACCACTTATCAGTGAACAAGCACTCACTAAGTGGTTTACAATGTGTAAGTCAATTGCCCGCAACAAGCTGGGTACTGACCTACAAAAGGATAGAAGGCTGAGTGGACCTTGGAGCCCCCCAGGATTGAACTTATAACATTGTGGCTGCAGGACAAGCACTTAACCACTGTGCCACCAGGGCGCCATTACAATTTTTTAAATAAATTTTATTAAATAATTTCACATTTTTAAAATTTTAAATTTTTTTTTCAAAAAAATAAAATTTTAAAATTTAAGATTTATTTAAAAAAAAAACTTGGGATCTCTCTTTTCTCCTTGTATTGAACCTCACCCCACTCACCCTCTCTTCAGTATTTCAAAGGTACATAGGTGAACACCACAACACATTTCTGTCAAAAGGAATATGTTTTGGGGAACAATGGTGTCACCCCACCTCAGGGTGATACCTGGTGTAGCCCACATCCCCTGAACCTCCTAGTGATGCCCCTATAGGTGACACCAGCTCTAGTGATGCCACTCCTCTCTGGGACACATTTTCAAAGAATGTAACTCCATTAGCTATGACCAGCAAGGATATCAGGAACACTAGTCAAATTATTTGACTCAAGTGAAGGGGTTTAAATCCCCACTGAGTGACCTTGGCAAGTCACATGCTCTGAACCTTAGAGAAAGGCAAAGGCAAACCTCTTCTGAGCAAATTCTGCTAAGAGAACCCCATGATAGGTTTTACTTAGGGCTACCATAAATCAGAAATGACTTTAGGTCACAAACACACTCTCATTGATAGAGAAGTTCACCTGGTGATTATCTCAATGCTTAGCTTTCTATGATAGTCAAAACTACAGTAATGATCTCTCCCAGGGAAGTGTTAGTCAACAAAATGATGTAATTTCCTGACACAGCACAGCTGTATTATGCCAACTTGATCAAACCTTTCTTCCCAGCTGCCATTCTCATCTAACTAATGCATCTGAGAAAGTACCCCAACTCTGTGAAAGTTTATGCTACAACATCTTTCAAACAATCTCAAAGGTGCTACAAGATTCCTCTGCATAATGATATTCCAGAATAACACATCTATGTCTCTGAAATCTAACTTGAACACCATTTACCTTTCATTAACCAGCTGCCAATTATTCTTCCACTTATTTCCCTGTTACACTCCATAATTCTTCTTCAGATGCAAATCTTTTCCAATAAAGAATTCAACATTTTCCCACACACCATACATGATCAATCAAGCTTTTGGGGTATATTGCTCTCCCAAGACAGTGGCAGTAGTGAAAGGATTATCTATCAGCAAGTACAATTTAGGAAACTACTGTTCCTAGGAATACATGTTTCTGGAAAGCTGTTGCTGGAGCAGGGTCAGAAGAAATTTCTCCAGAAGAACCATTGTGCTATAGTGAGGAAAGGTTTGGCAGATAGTAAATTTATATCCGTTATCATTCCTGAAGCCCACACTGGCTAACTAAGGTCAGATAATTGCTTGGAAGATGGTGGAAGGAGGGAAAACCATGTTGCATTGTTATAATAATTGTTTGTAAGTAGAAGATTTAACACCTAGTACCACCATTCTGTTTCTCAGTATTCTGTCCTTTCAATAGTCTCGTCCTGTGTACAGGTTATGCATCAATACAACCAAATGCTGTCCAATCAAAGGTTTTGCTGTCACATATAACATGTAGGCTTTATAGGTTAGAAAGAAAGGGGACACCAAGGATTGTAGTAACCACATAATACTTAGTGCAATTCAAAGTAGTTGAAACCAAGACAAGTAGTCTAACATGGAATAAGGGCACATTCTGTTTCACTACAGCTGCTATCAGAAAAAACAGCTGATTCAAGAAGTAAGGGGTGGGGAAGGACAAATGATTTGGAAGCTTGTGGGTGGTGTGAAAGACCTAGGAGCAAAGGGTTAAGACATTTGCACATTCCTACTAGCGTCATTAGAGAACAACAGAACCCAGTTTGCATTGCAGTTGGGCTTGGAATAAACCAAGCTATTCTCTACGTTTGTGTAGAAAAGATTTTGGTTCTTCCAAATCCAATTATCAGTCTAATTGGTGAAAGGGACTCATCCTATTACTAACAAATAGTGTCTTGGAATATTTTTAGCTAATAGATCAGCTTGTTATTTGCTTGCCTCCCTGCCCTCAGCCTAGATGAGGGTGTGCCTATTTTATTCATTATTTGTCTATGGAATCACTGCTGGCTGTCCTAATTAGCCCATTCCAAGGCATAAAACAGCTCCTGTGCTGATAACGAATGTTCTAGTTATGCAAGCAGGCTGTCAACAAACACGTTTCTGTGAAGATCCCGATCACTTTCAGTTCTGATCTTCACCTGATGGATAGATATGGGACACTGTCACTCCTGCTGAACAAATTAGAGGAAAAAATGTAACTTGAAGTGTGTCATTTGGAAAGACAGCCTCCTCTCATTACCAGCAGCCTTCATAAGAAATGAAATAATTCTAAATAATCATTAAAAATACAGACAAACCTCTTCTTAAAAAAGGTGTGCATATTTTCTCATCATTACAGGTAGAAGCATAGGTAGAAGACAGCAAGACCTTTATTTTTTTGCATATGAACCAAACTCAGTGTTGGGAAGCCTTTAAATTGCCAATGTGTTGCCCCAGTAGACACACACAAACTGTATATTGATGTAGTACTAACAGAGCTTTGTCCAGAAAAAAGTTCAGAAGGATTCAAATTAGGGGATCCTGGAAGTTCTAGTTCTAGTTAAAAAATAATAATTTCCTCAAGCATCTGATCAAATCAAACACCCATTACCCTACAGGTTGGCGGAGGAAAGTAGTCATGTGGTCCTAGAAGCAAATAAATAAATAAATAAATAAATAAGTTGGTAGGTAGGAAATTGAGCCAATGTGGTGTACCAGTAGAGCATTTTTTTTTATTTATTTATTTATTTATTTATTTATTTACAGTATTTATACCCTGCTCTTCAGCCAAAACGGTTCCCAGAGCAGCTTACAAATTGTTAATTAGACATTTCCCTGCTGTCAGGCTTACAATCTAAAAAGACATGACAAAAGGAGAAGAGAATGAAAGAAGGGAAGGGAAAAAGTCCAGCGGTCTTCTTTCCCTTTGAGGCCTGGACCAAGGCAGATGGACTGGAAGAAGGGCTCTGCTTCTTAATCTAGGCTAGGCCTGATGGAGCTGGCCCATCACTCTCCCTCTGGGGCATAAAGATGGTGGATGGAGGTAGGGCCTTCTTCTTTCTATGGCTAGGCCTGATGGAGCTGGCCTGCCACTCTCCCTCTGGGGGTGGATGATGGTGGATGGAGGGAGGACCTTCTTCTTTCTCTCATTGGACTAGGATACTGGGAGAGCAGGATTCAAAGCCCCATTTGGTCATGAAAACCTACCCTGGCAATTCATAGTCTCTCAGCCTCTGAGGAAGGGAAGGGTAAACCCTCTCAGAACAAATTCTGCCAAGAAAACCCTGTGATAGGTTTGCCTTACAGTCACCATAAGCCAGAAATGACTTGAAAGTATACAACCAGAAGAAGGTAGGAAACTGAAATCCAGATCTTCCAAGATGTTTTCTGAGAAATTCTATCAATTCCACAAATGAAGATACAGCCAGAGAGGCTGAGTTGAACTATCTTAATGTATAGATGGGAGCAGAGGTAAGATTTTTCATGTAGATTTTGCATTCAGAGTGAGGAATCTCAAATACAATCTATGGCATCTGCAGTATAAATGATCAAGTTATCAAATAAGCCCACCCATCTCTGGATGCATCTCAACTTAACTCTATAATTAAAAGAGCGTGGGGGGAAAAAAGGAAGAGGAGAGGTATGGATGAAAAGCAGAACAGGAAGGGTGGAGAGAGTGTGAAAGACAGAGAAGCCAAGAGGGAAAGAAATGGCTTTGAGGAAAACTTTTCACTTAATCGTACACATGTATAGCACTGTGTAAATGTGATGAGCCAGGGGGAGCTTTGAGTGCCTGGGGGAGGTGGAGGCATAAGGAAGGTCCTACTTGACACTCCAGCCCCTACCCTAGGTGGCCCTAAGAACCAGGCTTAGCTGGAGGTGGGGGGCAGGAAGTCATGCTGTGAAGGAGGCTGGGGAAATGAGAAGGCAGACTGGGAATACCCAGAGAAACTAGTAGGATCCTGTTATTGGGCCACTCATGGGGGTTGGGAGCCCAGACCAGAGTACTGAGAAGGAGGGGAGGTAAACCACCTGAGGTATGGTAGGAAGGAAAGTAGAACTGTTCTTTAAATGTTATTAAATGTTTCCTTGCAGAGTGATTGTATTTGCTATTGTACTTGCTATTGATTGTGCCTCATTTGGTTCCTGGTGATAATGGATACTCATGCTAGACCAAGCGCTACCCAGGCTGCGGCCCATGATGGCACAACAGTGAGCAAGATTACAAAAAAATATTAATTTGAGCTCATCTCTATTAACATTATACAAGATTGGATATCATGGTGTTATACACTATAGCAGGAGTAGGCAACCTAAGGCCCGGGGGCCGGATGCGGTCCCCCGAGGCCTTTGGACCAGCTCCAGGCTGGTTCTGCCGCCGCCGCTGCCCCCCACTGCTGCCTGCCATGATAATATTGATTATTGTTGTTATGGGGTTTTGCCATGGCTTTTCTGGGGCTGAGAGAGTGTACATGAATTTTTTTTTTAATTTTAAAAATGTATTTATTTATTTATTTATTTATTTTTGGTGCTTTGGCCCCCCAATTGTCTGAGGGACAGCAACCCGGCCCCCAGCTCAAAAAGGTTGCCTACCCCTGCACTAAAGAAACAAGTCCAAACTATAATAAAGAGAAGAGAGTTACTGAAGAGGGTCTCTGGTTTCTTGTCCCTCTCCCTGCTGCCTTCCCCAAAAACTCACATAGATTAGCCTGCCTAATAACAGTCATGTGACTGATTTCCTCCAGTTGTAATATTGCTTCACCACAGGCAGTAAACCCTCCTGTTTTAATGAATGTGATAGAGGAGGAAGTACCCACCCTAACAAATTCTAATGCATTAAAGTGACCCATTTTTAAAAACAGGAAAAATCACTTTAAAAATCTTGGAAATCATGACTGAATGAATTAACTCCACACTTTATGCTGCACCAATGGCTGCATTCACCCCTTCCCAAATGTGCAAGAGTGGCAAACTAAGACAGACAAGGGAGTGAAGCAGACTGCCCCAAAGGAGCGGTGTCACACTCCTCCTTTGATTGCAACAGCACACCACACCCCCAACCTGGTGTTTTGCCAGCTCAAAAAGACGCAGCAGAAAGCTGTTCCTTTTTGAGCCAGGAATAAGCCAGCTTTTCAGCAGCCACCCTGGCTTTTCAGCACTCCTGCGGCATGTGTCGTCTAAACCCCGCGCCACCAGAGCCGAAAAGCTGCCACTATGTGAGTGAGCAGGTGGCTTCACAGCAGCCTCCTGACAGCTTGGGGGTATATGTCATCTAAGCGACACACCGCCAAGCTGCTGGTAAGCCGCTGTAAAGGGACCATTTGTTTTGCCCCAAACTCTCTTGACTCTCAGCATCCTATTTCTCTAACACTTTAGTTCCTCACAGCTGTGGTACCTGTCACTCCCTCTTCCCCTCTCTGCATCCACATCCTATGCATAACTATAGAATTTTACACCAT
Source organism: Phrynosoma platyrhinos (assembly GCA_020142125.1). Taxonomy (NCBI): domain Eukaryota; kingdom Metazoa; phylum Chordata; class Lepidosauria; order Squamata; family Phrynosomatidae; genus Phrynosoma; species Phrynosoma platyrhinos. The sequence goes on along the minus strand of CM034708.1, from coordinate 18,209,981 downwards.
ACATATGATAAAAGCTGGAGCAGGAAACAGTTTAAGCAATTTTCCTCATAGCTTCAATGGATATTTGAGAAAGAGCCACAACTGAATATTAATACTTTTGATACCTCATGATTCCCATTCATAATGTATATGTTATATGCCAATTGTGAACATGTTCCACAATCAAAACATATGATGCTTTAGAAGCCATTATGCTAAGCTAAGCACTTCTGGATATCAATCGTGGTCTGTTGCAGTTATCTGCTTTAGGGGTTGCAGACTGCCAAAAAAGTGCAAATTCAGTCCACTTTTAGGGTTAGGGTTAGGGTTAGGGAATCATGGGAACTGTAGTTTATTGTGGCACTAAAGCTCTCTGACAGGGAAGGCTCAATGTCTCAGAAAAAAAACAATTCCCATGATTCCCTAGCCCTAACCCTAACCCTAAAAGTGGACTGAATTTGCACTATTTCTGATTGTCTGCAACTGTGACTGTTTGACTGTGTGTTTTAAATCATGAATGTTGCCAGTGGAAGAGGGAGAGAGGGAGAGAAGGGGATAATTTACCATTATTTTAAGTAAACCATTAATAAAAATGAACATTAAAAAAAGCAACAGAGTACATATTTTGCTTTCAGAACATTATACTTTGAAAACTGAGGCCTTTTCAGACTTCCAGAAATAGTGCACATTAAATTGAGGCACTGCCCTGGCTCAGTGCTAGGGAATCATGGGAACTGTAATTTATTGTGGCACCAGAGCTCTCTGACAGAGAAGGCTCAATGTCTCAGAAAAAAAATACAATTCCCATGACTCCCTAGCAATGAGACAGGGCAGTGCCTCAATTTAATGTGCATTATTTCTGGCAGTCTGCAAAGGCCCTTGAGTTTTTTGTTATAGGATCTCATGTAGCAGAACTGAAAAATGATCAGACTAGGAAAGCCAGTGGAATGACCTTCAGAAACAGTTCAATAGCACACTGATAAACTAGACTTCAATTTCAAGCAATTTTGCTTACTATCTAGGCTACTGAGTAGTTCAAATTCACTGTCAATTTCTTTTTTCTCCATCAATACTTTTGATAGCATTCTTTACCTTTGCACAGTTTGACTATTATTCTTTTATTGCTTAATAGATGACTTTACCAGATTTTTTTGGGTATATCAAATTTTCCACCTGAAAAACTAATACCCACACCTTTAAGAAACAGCTCAATCTTTAGTGCAAATTGAAGAAACTCGCAATCTCTCAGAACCACTTAGCTGGTCTAATTTTATCAAGTCCCCATTGAAGCCTATCTGGAATAATCCTTTAATCTCATTTAAATTGCCTACTGACATAAAATAAAAGGCTTGAGCTCTCAGAGGTATAAAAATAGAATAGAGATTCTATAATACTGTAACAAAACATGTTCTTTTCTTCCATGTCAGCTTTGTTACCACACCTTACCTGTTCTTATTCCAGTTTCTATCCTTCCTTTATAAGCAAGCAGTATTCCTTGTTAATCAAAGGTTAATATTGCACCAACTTTAACCATACAGACAGAATAATGCTAACCCTACTATTGGATAACTGCTAGGTCAAATTCCTGTCATATCTAAAGTATTTTCTTGGCAGAAAAAGAAAGAAAAGGAAACTCCCTATAGTTTACTGTTCTTTCCTTTTTTTCATCCTTGTATTGTTACAGTATGATGTCGGATTTAAATTGTCAAACTGGTTGAGTCAATGGCTTGTCCTTTGCATTTCAAAATCTTATCGTTCTACTCACAACACACCCTATCTTCCTTTTTCACCCTTTCATTTTCAGCTTATGTCCACCACCAACATTTCCATTCTTCCATTGCTTCATCCCCTTCCTTCCCCAGTTTATGATGTTCTTAAAAAAAAAAAAAAAAACTGCATGAAAATCCATAACCAGTTCCATTTTTACATATTTCCACTTCTCCTACTATACATATTTTTGCTTCCAGTTTTGCTAATTGATTTCAAAGGAGGACATTTCCCTCAGGGAAGTGGTGTGTGTGTGTGGGGGGAGAAGAGCAATCTTCCTCCCCAAATAAAATGCATCTTAGTTATTGAAAGTTAATAGTTCTGTTGTTATTGGGACACTGAATCTGTTCTGGATTTTAGTATGAATTTCAGATGTGGTCCAAGGAACTGAAAAATGCCTGCTTTTTTCCAAACAAAAAGATATGAGCAAATATCACATCTAGGTTGGCCCTTTGACCTTTGAGTAATTCATTAATTCTGTAGCATTTAGTACGTTCTGTATAGGTATTCTCTTCTTTTCAAGTTCACAATAAATTATATCCATAAAACACAAACAAATCTTTTTTAAACAACATCAATAATGTAATTATATATCAACAACACAAAGGAAACTATCATACACTGTGTTTGTATTTTGGTCCATCTTGCTGAGTATTATCTTGTATACTGACAGACCACCACTATTTTTCATTAAACACTTTAGTCTTCCTCAGCTCTACCTGGATATTCCAGGGTTTGGACCTTCTACACATTGAAAGCACATATGCTCTACCACTGAGCTATACTTGACTCTACAAATAATATATTATTTCCATGGGTTGTCTGATGAACTAGGAATGTTGAAAGCAGCAGCAGCAGTGGGCACCAATGCATCTCTAATCCAAAACATATTTTAAACAATTGCTAGCCTGCCAAAGACTTTGTAATGTGTGAACTAACTTATGTTTATGAGTCCAAACTTGTGAACACTGAATTTTAATGTAGGCAACATTTTATACTCTCACTTCACAAGCTCATGTCACCATGAAAGTCTAATAATGTAATGTGAAAATGACTGTTGGAACTGCATCAGCTCTAATACCTGCCATCCCTGACCTGTATAATTCGATGATGAATTTCAAAAAAGGATCACAGTTGCTTGTATTCAGACAACTCCATAGAGGCAGTGAATCGTAAATGCCTTTTGTGAGAAGTTCCAACTTTGATTACTTCCAAACCAAGGTGGATTGCTAGAATGACATTAATCAGAAAGAGTACCATGCTTTTCTTCAACTTCCTCTTCTAACTTGTGGGGAGGAAGTATATCAAAAACAGATGCCTTGTCAGCTTTTTGTGCTGACACAAAGGATCCCATTTGCCTTTAGTGGGTAATAAAAGGCTACAACTTTATTTATTTGTACTGGGGTCACAGTTTGCCAGCCATAAATCATTCACATTATTTGTCTGACATTTGACATATTTGTATATGCCCACACTATAAATCATGCTATAAATCACACCATAAATCTAGCCATAAATCAATCATAAGTCAATATTCAGATCATAAATCAAACCATAACTCGTGTCATAAATCATTCATAGATTAATGCCTGGAATTAATCATATTGGTTAATAAGGCCATAAATCACAAGCTGTCATCATCCATCAATCATCCATCACAAATCACAATACATTGGTAAATAAGCTATGTTAAGAGAATGCATACCCACTAGGGATAGACACCCAGATGACCCTATCAAAGTTGTGACAAAAGCACCAACATGACTAATTCACAAAATTAAATGTTAACCCAGGAGGAAAGATTAGACATACAGACAAAACTTACTAACACTGTGTAATCTAATTCAGACCAAAATTCCCCCAGGGAAGGTGAAAAACCCAAGCTCCAATAGCAGTGGGAAAATTCCATCCTGGACCCCTCAGGTGACCAGCGATGGCCTGAGGGTATGGTACTGAGAATGACCAAGCTGAGGGTGGGTGTGTTGGGTCTCTTGTCTTCCTGGTTCAGAATGGCTGCAGCCACATGGTGCAGCGCCTTATATAGGCTCCAGGTCTCACACAAATCTCACAAGATTAGGAGATCTCACAAGATTATGGGGGTTGCTGATTGGCTGTCACTCACAGGAAGGGTCAGGACTTCCTATGGCCCCATGCAATCATAGCACTGGCCTCCAAATCTGATCCCCAATCTTGTGAGATTACATAATTTGATGAGATTAGGAGGATTGCTGGGGGATCTCTCTAGATCCCCCCATTAGCTGGGAGCCACAGGGAGGGGTGGGACTACATCCAATCACAGTGCTGGCCTCCTAAAATGGCTGGTGCAACAAGAGGCCCCTCCTAATGAGTCAGGAGGGGGGGGTCTTTGTCATTCTCATTGTGTGCCTCCAAGTCTTTTCTGACTTATGGCAACCCTAAGGTGAGCCTATTTTAGTATTTTCCTAGTGTTTTCCTGGCAAGATTTCCAAAGAAGCCTTGTTGTTGCCTTCCCCTGAGATTTGCCTAAGGTCACCCACTGGATCTACATGGCTGTGACAGATTCAAACCCTGGACTCAAGAGTTCTAGTTCATCTCTCAAACCACTATACCACACTGGCTCTCACTACACCATGCTGGCATGGAAAGGGTTCCTTGTATGTGTACAATGTTTATGTTGAGGTTTTGCAGGATTCTACTACTTTTTTTATGCCTAAAATGTATTTCTCAATGCTCAACTGTAATGCTAACAATTTGGGAAGTGAAAAGAAATTTCATTGGGGGCAGAATGTTATTTGTGGGGCAATGCCCTCATTTTCTCCCCCCATTGTTACATCCCTGTAAAAAAATTAAAAAATCAGCACAATACAGTTGGTCCTCTGTTTTCATGGGGGATCCCTTCCCCCCCCCAAAAAAAATGGGCATGTGTACCCCATTGAAATTAAAGGAGGTCACCCCTCTGTGAATATTTGAGTCCGCAGATCTCAAATCTGTGAGAATGAGGGATGACTGTAGTTCTTTTGAAGAAATTTTCCTACCTGGAAATTGCTTCCTATGTACGTTAAAAAGAGACCACCAGATAGAGTGAAGCTTAGCAGTTTCACTACAGCACTCCACTAGCAGGCATCAGTGTGGATAATGGACAAACTCGGCAAGAAAATAAGGGAAGTCTATAACAACAGCTATAGAGCTGAAAGAGAGTCACAGGATGAAGTTGAAGAAATAATTACTATAAAAGCTTTTCAAAAAGGTAAAAACAAGCTAAGAAAGAACCAGATCCAAAGATAGAAGGACAGAAGCTGAGGTGCCATTAAAGAAACACATTAATGCATCACCAGTTACATTTCATTCTAATAACTGTTCTGGGTGTTTTAAGGAAGAAAGAAAATAACATTTCATTCATGAAACAAAGGGGGTAGGGAGAGACTTTCATCCTTTTAAGAAGAAGACGACCATGCTATATTTTCAATATTCCTAAGGACATGAATCCTTACTGAGCACTGAATAGTACTGTAAAATCATGTTGCCATAAACCAAAATATGTTAGCACTGCTTGATCAAATTCCAGTTGTGATAAAATTGTGTGAATGCAAGGGGCAAGACTGTGGGGTAATTTAAGTTTCCCAAAGGCTTCAGCCCTTTTAAGGAAACAAAAATATTTAAATATCAAAATAAGAAAGCCAAGCCTGTTAGAGTTTGGCTTTAAATTAGCAGAAGAGTGACTTTGCCTAACTATGGGCCGATGCAGACCAGCATAAAGGCCTGGCCTGGGGATGGAGTTGGGGTGGGGAAGCCACACTCTGGCCACCACAACTCCACCCCGACCCCATCCTGACACCGCACACCTGTCCGCATGGTGCGTGGCATCAGGATACTGTTTGCCACCCCCAAAAGGAGTGGCCTTTTGCCACTTTTTGGGGGGTGGCAAAAAGGAGGATCGGGGCTGCGGCATGTGGCTGCCATGGCCCCGATCCACCACTCCCAGGGGCTGCTTTGTGCCCTATGCTTCCCTTAAACTGACTCAAAAAACAACAAACACATAGCTTGCATTTCAAAACAATGGCTTTCATCTATAATTACATTAAATCCTAATCTAATAAATAAATCCTAATCTAACTAGTGATGGTTCAGGTAAAAAGAAAAGATATCACCATTTTTAGAGAGCAGGAAGATGGGAACAGCTCAATTGAAATCTTGAGAGAAAGGGAATGTTAGTCCCTAAGAGGGAGTGACCCAAGTCACATGGTTAATTTGAATGAGAGAGAGAGAGAGAGAGAGAGAGAGAGAGAGAGGAGTTTGCAAGCAGGAATCCCTGTCTATCTAAGGGGGGGGGGGGGAGAATTCAAAGATCTTCCAACAAAGACAAAACTCATGGAGAGGGTAAAACAAGGTGAATCCACACCCTTTTCTCATCCTATGTTGCTAGCAGCTTTACAACAAGAGTATATAAATTGAGAATGTGGTAAAAAAAAAAAAATCCCATTCAGCACAATAGCATCACAATCTCTGGAGAGCCAATTAAGTTGTGATGCTGCTTTAATGAAGCTTGGTCAATATACTGGGACATGATTCTCTTCACACATTTACCACAACTGGTAAAAGCTTTATGACTTAGGGGGGTTGCAGACTGCCAGAAATAGTGCAAATTGAGTCCACTTTTAGGGTTAGGTTTAGGGCTAGGGAATCATGGGAACTGTAGTTTATAGTGGCACCAGAGCTGTCTGACAGAGAAGTCTCAATGTCTCAGAACAAAAATAATTCCCATGATTCCCTAGCATTACCCCTAACCCTAAAAGTGGACTCAATTTGCACTATTTCTGGCAGTCTGCAACACCCCTTAGTCTACAGAGTCAAAATTGTCAACAGAAATAACAATCAAACATTTTTGGTGTCTATATATTAATCAGGCTTGTAGAAAATAATAAAAAAAAACATTACTTTTCTGGACTATAACTCCTAGAGTCAATCCAAGCCAAGAATTTCAGAGGAAAAAGTAACTTCTTCTTTGGATTTCTTGAACAAAAGATATCCAGATTTTCTTATTGTTGTTTTTATACAATATTCCAGCAAACAAAATTAATTTCACATGTCTTCAGACATCAACTCTGGTTTTGTAATTGTGTACCTTCAAATCGGTCAATATTCCATGTACAAGGAAAGAAAATGGATATTTATTATGTTCAACTGTCCTACACTTTAAGTCTGAATAACATGAAATGATCAAGGGTGATACAAAACAAAGTAGAGTGGACCATTTCAAACTTGATGAATATGTAACCAAATGGCAAATGAGATTTTAATATATTTTAAATAAAGAGTGATGCACATGTTGGCAAAGAATCCAAACACCAGATGTACATCTGTTGAATATGAAGTAGTAGTGACTAAAAAGGAAAGATGTCATGGAATCATGGTGAACTCAGTACTAGGACTTCAGCATTCTTTAGCAATGGAGAAAGTCAACTGATGTAGGAGATCCATGATAATTAGGAATAGGAATAAAAATAACATGGCCACTGTAATTGTGTCCTTACATAAATCTTTGGAACAACTACATCTGAATTATTTTATACCATTCAGGCATCCCCATCCCAAGAAGAGAACTCTAAAACTGGAAATGTTTGAGAAAAGGACAAACAAAATGATAAAGAGGGTGAAACATGTTCCCTAGAAGTCAAAAGTCTTTGCATCTGCTAAGGTTAAGGTTAGCAAAACTCCAGGATAGAAGCAATCCGTGGTGCAGAGAATCTTTCTCATTATACTAGAAAAAGATTGTCAGCAAGTATTTCTTCACACAACATACAATGTATGGAACTTGTGATCGCTAGTTGTGGTGCTGGGTACAGGGTCAAATGATTTTCAAATGGCATTACATGTATTTATAGAAGGAACAGGGCTATGGTCGAATATTAATCATGATGGGTAAAGGAACTCAGTTAATAGGGAACAGTTAGGGAGGGATGCTTCCTTCTTCATCTTCTTCTGCCATTGCCTGAGGGTTCATATACATTGTTGAAATAATGCTACTTTAACTGTCATGGGCCCATCCTAGGATTTGTAATTTGGGAAGGCACCAACCCTCTTTGATAGAAGAAGCAAAATACCTTGTAAAGCTACAAATCTCAGGATTCCATAGGATGGTGCTACTGCACTTAAAATGGTGTCAAACTGCATTATTTCTACAGTGTGGCTGCAACCTGAGAAGCATCGGACTCATTAGGAGATAAAGGAGACTACTCTACGGTCTTAAAAGGGGGCTAGGTCTGTTTAACTGCTCTAACTGCCTCCTGTTGCATTTGGGAACTTATAGTTTAGGAAGGGGCATTTAGAATATTCAGCCAAAGAGCTCTTAAGCTTTACAGAACTACAAACCCCAAAATGCAACAGGAGGCAGTCAGAGCAGTTAAAGCAACTTGACCCCTTTTTAAGAGTGTGGTGCGATAAGCTCCTAAAATAAACACTTGATCTAATCCCCAGGATTCTCCTTATGAGGGAGTGGCAACCATTGCTGCCTGACAAAGCACATCTAAGACACAGTATCAATTTTAAAAAATGCAAAAGGTATTTCAACACATTTCTACAATCTTTCTTTTGCATTAGCTAGCTTCTCACTAATGACAGGCTGAGAATTAGTATACCACCTATAGAACACCTTATCAGTAGAAGAGTTTAGCATGCAGGGCAGGACCATTGTTGGGGGAATGAGGAAAGGTGATTTGTAGTGTTAAGAGACTGCTAATGCCTCAGTAAACAGCTTTATACAGCAAAGACCATTCCATAGTGCTTGCCAAATAGATCTTTCTCAGCCACTAGCTGTTGCTGTGGCAACCTGTTGTAATAGGAATACAGCAGAACTGTCTGCATAAACGTGACAATTACTGGAGCCATCAAGGTAAAACATCCTGCACAAAATCACAGAAAGGCACCCTTCAGGATGGAAAAGTCTGTGTTGAGACTCTCACTAGAACTGCATATATATTTATTTAATTTATATCCCAACTTTGCCAAAAGAAAGACATTTAAACCAGGAATACTCAATGAACAACAAAAAAAATGATGAAACATAAGAGATGAGAAGTACCGTTAAAAATAATCAAAAGAAATCACAGCCCTGTCCAGCTATAACCTAACAAAAGAATCCTTTCTGACTGCAAGTAAAAAGACTGTAGACACAGAACAACCAAACCTTATTGGGTAAAGAATGTCCAGAGCCTGCAAGTTTTCTTGCTTTTCTGCAATCCATGGGATGAATATGTAGCCTACATTTGAAGATGAACTCATGCTATTAAATGATATGATTTCATCATTAACGTCTAGATGGATAAGTGCATTAAATACCACCGTGTAAGAACAAGATGGGTAACTTGCACCCAGAATTCACACAACATGCTTTTGAATCACAACACCTTGAGGTTAACTTTGCCCATTTTCATTAGTAAGTTCTGTTTTGAATGCTGCAGAAGCATTATGCAACTGTCAACGGCTATCATCAAAATGGATTGTATTGTTGGATCTAGTGTTTCAAAAACTCAGGATGTAGATTTTCACTTATTTCATTCTCACATACAAGCATGAAGAACTACAAAGGTTTCCTCTTTGTTGGGCAAAACTGGGGGAGGTCTTGTGCA
>CM034708.1:18114225-18161778 GCA_020142125.1 Phrynosoma platyrhinos | reverse complement strand
AGCCAATTGGATTCCAGAAAGCTTTGGAGGGTCTCTTGGTTGGGAAAGTCGGCGACCCTGTTGAAGCCCTGGTCAATACTTGGAACACCGATTTGACTAGGGCTATCGACATGATCACTCCCAAGCATCCTTTCCAACCCGCTTCAAATCACCATCCCTGGTTCACGGAGGAACTCAGGAATATGAAGCGGACTGGACAACGACTAGAGTGCACCTGGCAGAAAACTTGACTCTTATCTGATAAGACTCGTCATAGGAAATTTCTTTATTCCTATCAAGAGGCAATACGTGCAGTGCAGAAATCTTACTCCTCTGCACGTATTGCGTCTGCGGAGTCTCGTCCAGCAGAGCTGTTTAGGGTGGTGGGGGCGCTAACACAGGCTCCGCCTGTGCAGAATCCTCTACTTAATCTGACAACAGCCTGATGTGAGGCTTTTAACAACTACTTCACAGATAAAATCTCTCAGATAAGAGCCAACTTAGATGCTGGGATTACAACAGAGGTGACTGATGAGGTGTCCAGTAAACCTGTTTGTGAGATTAGACTGGATCAATTTGAGCTGGTGAGTTCTGATGATGTGGACAAGATCCTTGGAAAAGTGAGGAAGACAACGTGCTCCCTTGATCCCTGCCCTTCATGGCTGGTTGTCCAGGGGGGTGATGCCTTGATGGCCTTTTTGGAAGGGGTCGCTAAACCTCTCCTGAAAAAACCTTCCCTGGACCCCCTGGATTTCAAAAATTATAGACCAGTCTCCCATCTACCATTTTTGAGCAAGGTGATCGAGCAAGCTGTTGCCTTTCAACTCCAAGCAATCTTGGATGAAACAGATTTTCTAGATCCATTTCAAAATGGCTTCAGGCCTGGATATGGGGTGGAGATGGTCATGGCCACTCTTGTAGATGACCTGTGTCTTAACACCAACAGGGGAAGTGTGACCCAGTAGGTGCTCTTGGGCCTCTCAGCGGCTTTTGATACAATAGATCATGACATCCTCTTGGATCACCTGAGAGAGTTGGAAGTGGGAGGCACTGTTCTTCAGTGGTTCCACTCTTTCCTCTCAGGCAGGTTCCAGAGGGTGTCACTCGGGGACAGCTGTTCCACAAAAATGGAGCTAAAATGTGGCATTCCACAAGGTGCCATCCTTTCCCCAATGTTGTTTAATATCTATATGAAGCCGCTGGGAGAGATCATCAGGAGACATGGAGCAGGGTGTTATTAATATGCAGATGACACCCAAATATACTGTTCCATGTCTCGGTCAGCTGCTATGATGGCAGATGGTGGTTCTCCCCCCAATCAATGTCTCGAAGTGGTAATGGACTGGATGAGGAAAAACCGACTCAAAGCTGAATCCAGACAAAATGGAAGTATTTACAGTATGGGCCCCCAAACCTGGGATTGGGTTGTGACCTCCAGCCTTGGACGGGGTCATGACAGATCAGGTGAATGCGACAGTCAGGAGCGCCTGTTAACAGCTTCGGCTGATACACCAGCTGCGCCCTTTCCTGGAAGTAAGGGACCTAGAAACTGTAGTACATGCACTGGTAACCTCACAACTCGAATTCTGTAATGCACTCTACATGGAGCTACCCTTATACCTAACTCAGAAACTGCAATTAGTTCAAAATATGGCAGCCAGATTGATCACTGGAACACCAAGGAGTGATCACATTACACCTGTTCTGAAATCTTTGCACTGGCTGCCTATCAATTTCCAAGCTCAGTATAAGGTGTTGGTGATGACCTTTAAAGCCTTGCATGGCTTGGGTCAAACTTACCTAGAGGATCGCCTACTTCCATACAATCCACCCTGTGCCCTTAGGTCCTCTGGGAAGAAGCTGCTCCATCCAGTAAAAACTAGACTGGCAGTGACCCCCAGAGGACATTCTCTGCCACGGCTCCAAGACTCTGGAATGCCTTGATGGAAGAGATCTGTCAGATAACTAATCTAGATGGCTTTTAAAAAGATGGATCTCATCCGGGAGGCTTATCCAAAATAACATCACCTTTGACCTGGTCCCCTTCATCAGACAGTGCTTTTTTGTTTTTTGTTTTTTGTTTTTCATTTCTGCCTGCCCAGAGTGCCTATTGTTCTCTACAGTGCTAAAATTTGATTTGTGTGTATAGTTTTATTTATTGTTTTAATTTAGATTATAATGCCGATTTGTATTTAATCTATATTTTAAGGGGGGATAATATGTTTGTTGAATTATTGGGCTTTGTAACAGATTTTAGATGTAAGCCGCTTTGACAGCTCCGGCTAAAGGTGGGCTATAAATAAAATAATAATAATAATAATAATAATAATAATAATAATAATAATAATTGGGATTCATTATTGAAATATTTGTAATGTAACCATGGTTCACAAGGATTGAGACACAGGAAAACATATATCCACAAAATGAAAAAGAAATAGAATGAAGGAGATCAATGCACCCCTAAAATGAATGGGGATTGTGCTGCAACTATTCTCACTGCATCTCAAATTTGATATGTAGGAGAAAGCTGTCAGGTTTAATTTTAGAACAAATACTATTAAAAGGTAAGCCTGCCAAACTAATGAGCCACCTGAAATTCACACATTTCTGAATGTTGCAATCTAGTTTACCACTCAAAAATGCACAAAAAGTGAAATATTTAGGGTAAGTCCACACAAATTGCATTGTACAGAGGTGGGGATCTTCCAAAAGTGTGCATGTTAAGAAAATTACATACAAAATGCATGTAAAAATAGGTACAAAATTACATGTAGACTTTAGATTTTGCCAAGTTCACTAACTGATGCAAACTTTGGTTGAAATGTTGCTTCCATTGGGAGAAAGGAAATAAAAGACTATCTTATTTCTTGTTTATGATTACTTTTCCTTCTTTTATATATACACATACACACACCCCTTTGTATTTTCTTTATTTCTTTTTCAGGATTTTGGTATTTAAGTATCAGTTTGAAAAAAATATTACAGAAATAAAGGTAATTATGGTATGAATAATTAAGATTTATAATTTAATATTTTATTATTATAGTAATAGAAATCTATAAAAAAAGCAACACTAAAACATTGATGAAATTAATTCTTCTAGCACTAACCAAACATATGATGATAAGGGAATGTTTTCTGGGCAAATAAAGTAAAAACAAAATGGGAGGCATGTACAATTTGGTCAAAAATTCACAGATTCCCTCCTCAAATCCTTTTGAACCAGATAGTAGACTGACATTATGATAGCTATGATGGAGAGGCATAATATGTTGGTGTTGACAGCACAAGAAGCCATATGTACAGAACTTGGAAATATGAATTTCTTGGACTAGTCATATTGACAGAAGAGATTCAGACTCTGAATCGGTGTTATATCAGCAGTCAGAGACCAATTTCACATTCTTGATATTATCGCAAGAACTAGGAAGACTTCCAGAAGATTTAAGCTCTTCTCACTGGAAAGTAAACTGGAACAATTTAAAAAAGCACCACATAAACTTATCACAAAATGTAGGGATAATAGTTCCATTTTATTTCCAACAAGATTCATTAGAGAAGAATATAAATTCGTTTTTATACAAACTACCAGATTTGAGATGGTTGGGAATTTCAATCTTCACTTTTTTCTTATAAAAATCTACTAAAATTTGCAAATGTCTTCATATTTGGGATGGAAAGCAAGGAGTCGGGTGCATGTTTAACAGCTACACAACAGGCCAGTTGCAACATGATGCTGGGAATAGGTGAATGCATTTATCTGGTTGATACGAATATTTGAGAATTTATTTCAGTTCATTTTTAGAAGAACTTTCCAGCAATTCAGATTTCATATTCTGGATGGAAAGTACCTGTTGTTGTTGTTTTGTTTTTCAAAAATATGAATGTAGAAGAAAGCATCATTATGCAAGATCATCCAGTTTTCTTTGATGTTCAACATATGTAAATAAAGGACAGGGACATTGCACACTGTGGCTAACAGCACATAGCTGAGATGTGAAGTATGGATCAAAGCACACTTTACTGGAAGCTTAAGTGCAGATATGACCTTAAAGAAGTATTTGCTCCAAAGCTCTAATCTGAGATAATTACAACCATTTGCTAGAAAAACTAAAGATACCTGTAAAAGCTTCTATTTTTCTTGTTATTGGCCAATAAACTATACATTTTTAATTTATACTATATAACTAACAATGTGCAAAACCATGACTTTTAGCTGCAAACAGGAACATTTGAATTGCTTAATAGCCCCTTAAACTTTATGCTGAGTTAGTCAATCTGAAAGTACTTCAGGAACAAACATTAAAATGCTACAGAGGTGTGTAATTGAAGCACAATAAAAATTTGCTTTAACATCACAAAACTTCATTTTTTATGTACATTTAGAAATTCTTTTGAAAAGTACTCAATGCAAACTCCAAAAGTTTACATGATGTATTTTGTGCATTTTCCCAGTAAAGTTACCACTATTTTGTGGATTGTGTATTTTGTTGTATTTTGCTGCATGGAAAACACAGCAGCCCCTGAATACATTTTTAACATATCAAGGCACCCCATCCAAAAAAGAGGTGAAGTTTGGGATTATTTTGGAGAAATCTTATGATCATTGTATATCGGTATACACATATACACATGTACACACACAATATGCTAATTTGTTCAGGAAAGGGCTCCCAATATTGGAGGAAAGGTAATCATTAAAAATGGGCACAAGCCCTCGTAACCCCTACTGTTGTTCTTGCTGCATGCAAGAATGAAATACATAAAGATCTGCATTACCAGCAACAGTGTTTCAGTATGAGTGTAAAAAGTACAGCCCAGAAAAACCTGTGACAATGCAAAAGATTGTGGGGTGCACTGTCATGTGGGGAGACTACCGTATTGAAAACAAGGCCTTTATGCACAGATTGCTCTTAAAATGTCAAAATATCTACTTTGTTTTAAATAATAATATACATTTGTACAATTATACTTTCACAAAGTAGAAGAAGCCTATGGCTACAATCCATAGCCACACTGCAGACTGATTATTTTTTCCACCAGATTAGTACTGCACTGCATATTTTTGGAAATAAGCTGATATAGATGGTTGCTGGGAGAGAAATATAAAAACAAAAGGGGAATAAAAGACTATTTTTCTTGCTTTTAGCTGTTTATTTCCCAATCTGTACCTTCACATTCAAAATAAGGGTTCTTTTTGAGGTGATCAAATGTTCACAGCAACAATAGATTATTGCAAGCTATCACTGCTTTTATGCAAAACACTTTTTTGTCATGGCTACAGCTGGACTGGGCAATTAAACTGTAATTTATTGTGGCACCAGAGCTCTCTGACAGAGAAGGCTCAATGTCTCAGAAAAAAATACAATTCCCATGACTCCCTAGCACTGAGCCAGGGCAGTGCCTCAATTTAATGTGCACTATTTCTGGCAGTCTGCAAAGGCCCTATGATTCAGAACATTACAATGCTGTAGCTCTTTCCTTGACAGGACACACCACCTTTCTATAAATGTGTGTCAAGTCAGCCTTCACAGTGCCCTGTTGAACAATGAGAGTACCTCTTGCAGAAGTCCCACAGCACTCTGATCCCATTACACAGTGGAGTTGTGGCTCCTTTTGTGTAATGATCTTGCAGAAATAAGTATGTCTCTATTCCCTTCCTGAGAATACAACCATTGTGCAATGTCACAATTCACCTTTATGTGACTGGAAGTCAGTTTATGATGGTCCGGATGATGGAGTCTCTTATGATGAGCAATATCAGATTAAAATTTGCAGTTACATTACTGGGTTTTGGGGTTGGACTGATCTCCATTTTGCTCAAATAAATTGATTCTTGATTCATTAAAAGAAAAAGATTTGCTAGTACAACACCAATTATCAAAACTATTTACAAAAGCAAAGCAAAGGAAGAATATACCACAAGATTTCCCAATAGCTAAGCACCTCACCTAAAAGAAATTTTAGAGAGATAACTTTGTCAAGCTCTTTCAATAATAATAATAAAAAAAAAAACAACATGGGGCTTTGCCCCATAGAATATAGTTCTGGCTGTGGCACATGGAAGTTTATGCAATAATAAATTTGTTTTAAAGTGTTTCAAGGTTCTTTGCTGTTTTTGTTTTAAAAAGAACTGAATCACTTCAGGAGCTTCTAGAAGCTGGAATAAGAAGTGCTGGAATATAATGTTTGCAGTGGATCTTCATGTCTAACAATTTGTGCCCCTTCCCTATCATAGTGTTCACTATGGAGTGGAGGCCACCATTTCCCCTCCCAGAGGGAAGGAAGAAAAACAAAAAGCTTAGTGATGTTATGGGAGACAACAGAGGACAGGAAGTGGGACAAAATTAGTGGGTATAATGCCCAGATCTGCCCCTCTACTATTGTCTTTGATAGTAGCTTGGCTCAGGAAATCCACTCTGGGAGTTTGTACAGGTAACCTTTTGAATAGGAATTTTGCTTCACCTTGAAATAAGGGAAGGTCTACTCTGGTGACTTTTCTCTTCAGAACTGACCAACAATTGTTACAACCACATAAATTACACATAATTCAAACATTAGATGAGTTTAAATCTTACTTGTTAAAATTTGTTGCTGTTGTTGTATGTCTTCAAGTTTAGTAAATGTATTTCACCTGCTATTTCCCACACCATGTCCTTCATTGTTACAGCCAGACCTTCTTTCTCAAATGACCGTGGGTATGCTCACTTCTTTTCTTTGCTTGCTCAACACCTGGTCTGAGTTCACATTTCTAAAGCACAGTTCTAGGCATTCTTAAAACTTACTACCACTGCTATATATCAAATTATTATATTATGGCAGGAGAAAACCATTGGCAGCTCCTGACATCAGGGTCTGAGGGAAAGGTCAAAATGTTCAGATTTCCTGAAATGGACTGTCTATAAGCAAGCTACATTTATTGACTTGTCTCTAGGAGTGGAATTTGCTCACCATTGAAACATTAAAGGGGGAGTAAATATACACTTGTTTCATGAGGCATCACACAATGTAGTCCTGCTGAGGATCAGTTTAAATAGTTAATAAAGTGTCTCTTAGTTTACCCATACATTTTTTGGTCTATCTCCTTCTTCTGATTGGGTGGGCAATTAATACTTTATTATTTTAAAGCTAAGAACCCACTGGTAAGAGTTCTGAAGGCGATTGTGGCATGAGCTATAATAGTTCACTTGTCAATTTTGACAGTTAAGTGAGCAAGAGATCCATATCAGTAGAGAATAAACAATTCAGTTTATCCTAGTCATTCTTCTGTTAACAAGCTGGGTGTTTTTTCTTTTTGAAGAACAAAATCCACATATAAAATAATAGCTAAACAACCCTCCAGCCCACCTCACAGCAACAAGACAGGATGTTCATAAGGGATAATTTCCAATAGTTCAGAATGAATCCATCTGATGCCAGTGTGCCATCCCATGGGTGAGGAAGGAAGGAAGGGCAAAGGTGCAAATCAGTCATCGTTCAGACATGACACACCATGCCTACCAGGTAAAGAGATTGAATTTATATTCCTTCAGAGCTTTGTAAATTTACTTTTCTGGACTACACCTCCCCAGTCATAGGGATATAATGGACATTTGCAAAAATGTCTTGTTTTTGATAAGAGAAGCTGTCTCCATAGGTCAAAACAGGCACCATCCTTGAGAGTTCTTTCCTTCAATGCATGAACAAGACAAGGAGAGCTTTTCTTTTCTTCAAGGTTTCTATCATTTGTACAAAAATACCCCTGCACCAAGCTACTATCTTTTCGCTCTAGGAAACAAAGAACACATACAGTGCAAGCACAAAAGGCCTGGCTGATTGATCAAAAAGACATTAAGAATCTATCCAATGCTTTTAATGCTTTAAAAAAATGTCAATGCAAGAGGGTAAGAACTATTATGTTTTAGCTACCAAATTTCCACAATCTGTGAAAAATGTCCCCCCCCACACACAAATGTGAAAAATCCCCTCAAAACTGACAGACAATGTTTTGCCTGTCTCAGAGCTGATATCCTGCCATTGACATGAGCATGAATAACTGTGGATCTTCTTCTTCTTCTTCTTCTTCCTTATTTATACCCCACCTTTCCCCAAAATTGGAACTCAGATCAGCTTGCAAATGACTCTATTTGCTTGTGCTTGATCTCCATCTCCAAAGTCCCCCCCCCCCCACATAAAGCTGTAAAGCCCCAGAAGGGACTGCTTTTGCTGCTTCTTACAGATATGAAAGGAAGGGAGTGATAGAAGCATAAAGATGTTGCTACTCTGGACTCCCAAGGGAAGGGAAAAGAGGGGTGCATTCTATCAGTTAGCACACTTTCATTCTCCTCTCCCCACTGAGATGAGTCCAGATGCATCTTTATCATCTGAATTGTTCTTTCTTTTTACCTCTCTTCCCTCCCTACCAGTATACAGTAGTGGAAACCTCTCCCATGACTTGATAACTACTAGGGTGTGGGGAAAGGATGCTGAAAGGCATGGGTAGAGCTACACTCCAATGTAGGACATCAATTAAAATGTGTATGCATTGTATGTGTTCTTTGTTTTCCAGAGGGAAAAGACAGTAGCATGGTGCAGAGGTATTTTTGTACAAATTATAGACTTCTTAGTCTCACCTATGATAATCAGCAAAGCAATGTTTGCATCCACTCAGCATTACCATTGGCAAAGCAAGGGCTCTACCATGGATCTCTGGCCAGTCTACAATACAGCAGATGATATCCCTGGTGGTCACCCATTTTGTATTACCCAGGTCCAATCTTGCTTAGTTTCCAGTGATGTAGACTTCAGCCAATTGACCTAGACTTGACTTGGACTCAAGTCGCTTCAATGACTCAACCTGGACTTGACTTGGCAATAAATATGCACAGACCTAACTCAGGACATGTGTATTTTTAGTGACTGACTTGCTAGTTTAATTTCATCCAGAAACAGCAAACATTTTAGACAATGGATTTGAGGTAGGGGTTGAGGTCTACCCAGCAACCTGTCCCAGGTTGCACAACAGAGGAGCTTTCTAAAGCTTTTGAAAAGTTTTAGAAGGATCCTTCCACCTCAAGACTATTGCCTAAAACATTTGTTGTTCCCCTCCTAGATTATTTTTTAATCTAACTTTGTTCATGTTTGCTTGATTTTCTTGTTACTCCTACACACACACATCCCACCATCACCACCGTTTTTCTGTTAAAGTTGACTCCCAGACTTGAGACTCAACTTGAAACTTGACTTGAAAGTATTTTGCAAGGACTTAAGACTCGGCATGAGACTTGAAGGTAAAGACTTGAGACGTGACTTGAGACTTGGAATAAAAGACTTGAATACATCACTGTTAGTTTCTGAAATTCAATGAGATTAGGTCTGTTCAGGGGAGTAAATGTGAACAAATGTTTTTTTTTTTTATTTTGAAAGGGACATATTCTGCTTTGGGAAGTTGGATATCACAATTTGGGTCAAAGTGGGTTTGCTATTTTGGGAAGAGAATATATTCAAATGAGTAATCAATAAGTTATTTCTTAGCAGAGACTCTGGCACTGAACATACAAGAGGTGTATAGGAAACTGAGGATTTTTAGCCAGCCATTTTGAATGCTATCAGTAGGCAACATTTAATAAGCTAACTCCTATCTATCACTCAGCACCTCACACAGAACTGAGCAGTTTTCTGCCTCAGCAAAGTGTTTGTTTGCTGTCTCTCCACAGCAATATAAATGATCTCTAATCCACATTACTCCTGAAAGGTTGGTAGGCAGGGGAGAAAAATGGAACACACACAATGGGAGAAAGAAAGGTGAGTCCCTATAGCTCCCTAAACAGCTTAAATTTTCTCTGCCATATAACTTACACACAGACATGCAAGCATATGGACCTATCATCATTAAATACCTGGATCTCATCAGTTGATATAAATATTGATAAAATATAAATTCAGAGATAACATTTGTACAGCAATGTAACAACATATACTAATATTAAGCCTCAGGTGTTTGCTATATACAGGCATACCTCAGTTGACAAACCTTCTGAAAGTAAGGGTTGTACAAAAAAAAAATGCACCTGAGGAAGAAGTCTACAAAAGGTCATGCTGCCAACATCTTTCTTTCAGTTAGTCTCAAAGGTACTACAAGATCCCTTTTAGATTAACTTTTTTCACAAAGTCTTTCCACACTTTTACAGCTGCCCTTTCCCTCTTTATCCTCTGCATAACTGGAGGATTTATTTATTTATTTATTTATTTATTTATTGCATCATTGGCCTTGGGAAAAGGGTGAAGGAGGGGTGGAAAAATAAAGGCTTTCAGTGTTAGATTGCAGCGGCATATGTGAACAACATTGCTGTAAAATGTAAGCTAGAAAAGAATGGACTCTACCTACCCTACTGTGTGTGCCTGTCTACAACAGGCAAGATAAACAGCAGTTGTCTGCAGAATCTTTTACTGAGCCTGCAAGAACAGCAAAACAGAGAAGGGGAAAGCAGCTAAGCCCACCTCAGTAGCTCCCCCTAGATTTTTTTTTAAAAAAGCATAGATCTATCAATTAAGCCACCAAAATGGAAACCACAAGCAAAATGGAGGTTACTGAAATATAAAGTCATCCCTGGATACATATTGGAAGAAGCCTTCAAGTCACCTTGAGAAGAAACAAAAACTTTTAACTGTGGTGTCAGAACCTATCCCTATTCTTTCCACTGCATTTCTGTCTCTGATACCAAATTTTCTGGTAAAGAAGTAATGTCCAGGGACATACTGAATTGGAGCATATGTGGAATAAATTATTTTGAGAAATTCTACTGTAACTGTTTAGTTGTTGTTGTTGTTTTGACAGGGTAGATACCTCCACATTAGGAATATGAAAATCTCTCTGACTCATTTTTTGTTGTATTTTTCCACTCCCCACTTCCATTTTCTCTCTGCCTTTATTTTGTGGAAAATTGGAAGACTTGTGTATGTGTGTGTGTGGTTTTTTTGTTTGTTTCACATGGATATTCATGTGTGTATTAAAGTATATTTTCATAATGACAACATTTATATATGCATTGACAGTGTCCTCCCCTATTAAATAAAGCTTGCCTGCTGTTTTTTCCAGTTACGCACATTTTAGTTGTTCACCTTTTATATATATCTTTTATATATAATTTTCCCTAAATAAGTTTATTTCTCTGATATGCCCCTGTAACCTTGCAAATGTGTGAAATCTTCTTGGAACAAACCTAGAATTCAGTAGGACCACTGAATCTTGTGAAATTTGTTTTCTTCCAAATTTGTCTCAAAATTAATTCTGGAAAAGACTAAGGGGCTGTACAGACTAGCATAAAGAGCCATCCTGGGGGCAGAGGAGGTGTGTGTCAATCGCACGCTAACCACCCCAACTCTGCTCCCATGCTGACTTCATGCTGTGTGCCCTACCACATGGAAGGAGGCATCACAGCATTTCCTTGGTGCAGCATCTACACGCACTGCACCAAAGGAGTGCAGAAAAGCCACCGCTGCAGCTAGGGTGCCCTTTCTGGGGCATAAAAAAGAGCCACTTTTTGCAGCTTCTTTTTGCACCATGGAAAGACCAGACTGGGGTCGCAGCGTGTGGTGGCAAGGAAAGGGGCAGCATCCTGCTGCGCCTTAGAGGCAGTCTATACAGCCCCTAAGTCACAATTTTTTTACCACAACAATTAGATATTTATACCAAATGCCTTTCCAGTAGCATATGTAATTCAACTCTATAATCCATTATCTTTTAAAATATTAAAAAGAAAAATTCAGTCTCATTATCATCTACTTTAACCTCTACAGTAGAACTCAAATCCCTATTTGTTTATCCAGGTCATTAAGGGGGAGTCCAGGCACTACAAAAGCAAATTGCTGAGGGTTAAAGTACCAGCTTAAGAATGTAAGAAAAGTGGTACTGCATCAAAACAAAGGCCTGCCTAGTGCAGTGCTAGAGTAACAATGTGGCTTATGAGAAACCCATAAACCGGGCATAAGTGCAAGAATCCTAGCATCTTATAGCTTGAAAGGGCCACAAGAGCCATCCAGTCCAATGGCTGAATGCACAACTGCACCCTATTCTATTCAACAATTGAACAGTTCTTACAGTAAATAAATTCTTCCCAATATTTAGATGGAATCTCTTTTCTTGTAAATTGAATCTGCTGGTTCATGTGCTGGGAACAGCTGCTTTGCATTGAAATCTTATAATACCATCTTAACTGACATCTCAGTCAGACTGTAGTCATCATTTTTCTCCTAAATGACTTTTAACATTCTTGTCTGATAAAGGAGCCAGTGAAGTTTCAAAAACTTGCATAATGTACTTTTTACTTTGGAGATGGCACAAAAAAGGTACTGCTGCTTATGGATTTTGAATTTTGTTGTATGTATGTCCCTAAGTTGTTCCTTCTAAGGCTTGATATATAATCTTTCAATCATCTTGCTTGCCCTCCACTTGACACATTCCAGTTTATCAATATCCTTCTTGGTCTGTTGTGCCTATAGCTGAACACAGTAATCCAAATGAGGTCAGACCAAAGCAGAATATAGTGGCACTAGTACTTTCCTTGATCTAGACACCATAGTATTGTTGATGCAGCCTAGAATTGCATTGGCTTTTTCATCTTCTGAATCACATTGTTAACTCATGTTTAGCTTGTGGTCTACTAGCAGCCTAGATCCTTTTCTCATGTACTGCTTCCAAGAAAAGTGCTATAGCACCCTGCCAAGAACATTGTCCAGAACCTGGGCAAGTCTCTTCTAGGATCCCAAGATCTTTCTCAGAGCTGTTGTTTCAGATCCATTTAACTGGAACTTGAAGAGAATGAAACTGGGACCTTCTGTATGAAAACTGCATTCTCTGCCCCTGAGCTAAGGCAGCTGTTTGAAGCAAAGAAAGCAGCTCTCCTCTGGATAGCAGTAGCTTGCTGCTGTGCATTGCATTTTGGATCTCCGCTAGAGGAACAACTTCTCTTCTGCATTTCTTTCCATACCTATTCCTGTTTTATATGTGCATCTCTCACACAGTCATAAGTAGCCCACTGAAACATTTTGCTTAAATAAAATGCAGTCATAAGTAGCCCACTGAAACATTTTGCTTAAATAAAATGCAGAAGTGTGTGTGTGTGTGTGTATGTTTGTGAAAACCACCTACTATTGTACTTAAATCTCAAGCATTGTATCCTTTCTCTTTCTACTAATGTATACTGAGCTGCACTCCAGCTCCATTTGGAGATGGGAAGATAGCCTCTTGAGTTAGAGATTCATTTCTATAGCAATTCCAACATCCAAAATAGATAGAAAGAAAGAAAAAATGAAAGAAAAAAGAGCATTATGTTTCCAACTGGCCACTTACCATTATTTACAGTAACTTCCTCCAGGAAATCATAATTTGCATAGTATAGTGGTGGTGGATGTTTAAGATTCTACATACCGAGGTGAAGATTTTTCTTTTCCTTCTGTATTCCTTCAAAGCCTATCATTATGCTGTTGCCCTTTACTCTTGACAGCTGCCCATAACTGAAGGGCATATTAGGGGGGAAAACTTTCCAAGTTTACTTATGATTTACTTATGGCCTGTCAGAAAGGCAGTCTGATTGCCATCAACTGTGCACTAAAGGGCCCATTCATCAATGACATGTATGACATTTCAGTCAGAGCTGGTATGTAATTTTCTCAGAAGGGTCATGTAATATGCCTTTTTGGAGCAAGTTACAAGACATCATGGTTATTCACTGGGCTCATTTGCTTAGCAGAACGATGGGTCCTCTTCCAGTAGGGCACATCAGATAAACAGGTAATGGGATCAAAAGGACAAGGGTTGCCAATTTTTAAACTCTGAACATAGTTTGAATGTGGGTGGGCCCAGGCATGGGAATAGAAATAAGCAGGTATGTAACTTATGAACAATTTCTTCAAAGCTGCACCTAATCCCAGGCTTCTCAAAGATTTAATTTGGTGCTGAGACTCACATACAACACAAGGGGAAAAAACAATCATATTTGCTTGTGATTGGAATTTCATTAGAAGTCTAAAGACCTTCCATATAAGAAGCAAATAGAAATCATGGTGCTGTAAAATCTCTTTTAAATTCCTTCTTCCTATACTTGCTAAGCCAGTTTGTATATAATCATAATCTTCAACATTTTGACAAACTACTGCTTTTTAATTGGTTGTTTTGGAGAGATTCCCAGTTACATGCTATAGCATAAATTGTTATCTTAGGGCCTGAGGAGATGGGCAGGCAATAGCAGCTCATTTCTGCATTTTTCAAGTGAGTCAGATCCCTACTGTCCACACAGACTGCTCTCAAGGTGGGCTGAATACCTATGGACAGACAGCACAGTGCAGCATCAAGCCACACTGCTGGGTAATATATTTTTTTGTTGCCTCCCCACCATGCATGCACACAATCACAAGACACACTGACTGCAACCTCCAAGTACCTCCCATGTCCTGCCCAGCTGCTATGGCCACCCCTTTGATCAGCCACAAAGTCACACGTGCAATGCTACACCAGTACAGGGTATCAATGAATTGGTGTATGAGTGAAACGTTGGCAAAGCACAATCGTGGAGGTCCCCCATACACACACCCTTCACCCCTCCTTCACCCGAGGTTGCCCTTTTGGGACTCTCTCATTTGTGTATGTTGTAATTACATCCATTGAAGTTGTCACACTTCATTTATTTGCTTTGCCATAGCCCTGCACTGGGGCCAAGCTGTTTATATGCAGTCATGAAGATGTGCATTTTCCTGGAGTATCTCACCTTCAAAGTGGGATTTTTGCTCTGATTTCTTGCACCAGAGTGCAGCTTTGTTTTCTTTTCCACTGCTTTGGAGGTATGTGTCATATCTAGACCCCATCTTCAAAGTGGATGCTTTATTTTGCCCATCTTTTTCACCCCAGTGACTTCAGTAGGGTAGACCCATTGATTGAATGTGATTTACCTATGTGTTGACTAACCATTCAACAATTGAATGTCAATGACTGTGTTGCAAATGCATTGTGGTCTCTATGCAGAATTCTAGGTTTATTAGGTTCAAATTGATGGAGAAGCATACTAGGAAATACCAGTGCTATAAGAATGATGATGCACAGTTCAGATTCATACTGGAATTAAGGAAAGTGTTTTGAAACACTGGTGGGTAAGCGTAGCCTCTAGATCCCACTTCTGTGCTCCCCAATCTTGTATTATTTGGGGACAATTTGTGCTATATTATGCTGGCTTTCTATGGTGAATTACATTTTTGATAACCACATCATCAAAAATTCACCATGGGGATCAGTGTCATAATATCATTAATGTAATTTAAGGGGTTGGGAGGGTGGATTATGGGAGGAGGGAATGTTTTTAACTTTGTTTTAAATGTTGTAACCCGCCCCAATTGCCGTGCAGAGGGGCGGGCTATAAATAAAATTTATTATTATTATTATTATTATTATTATTATTATTATTATTATTATTATGTTTGCAACTCTATTTCACATTCTCAGTAACAATACAGCACAAACACTTACAGTATTGCAGCATGTTAAGTACAGCCAGAAAATAGTGATGAGTTGCCATCAGTATGTACCTTTCAGAGAAGCCTGTTTGAAATATGTTCCAGCCCTAACAACATCAATGCACAGTAGTCTGAATGAAGAATTACTTTAGAAATGTAATCAGCTTCAGGCATATAAAGGAGAGTCTGCATTACCATATTTTGCAAGTCTATTAAATGTTTTCCTGAAAAATATAAGACATGGATTGTTAGTGAGAATGGTCATTAGTTAGTTAAAGTAACTAGTTCTAACTAACTGAACTAGCATGTTTTCTCCTCAACTATTTCATTTGATCTTAGGTTCTAATTCAGACTGAATCAATTGAATTAGTTTAATAGGTGTTTAAAAAAAAATGAAGCAACTCCAGAGAATGATGAATGGATATACAAGAGGTATGACTATATGGAGATTGATAAATTAACTCAGTTGATAAGGAATAGATCAATAGACCATTTTAAACATGATTGGGAACTGCTTATAATTTATTTAAAGAAACAAAAGGGTTCTACATTTATAATTGGTTTGGAGTAAAAGGGAAATAAACAAACATTATTTGTTGTTTAGAAAGATCTTATTATGGAAATTTATATAGGAAGTCAACATAAGAAGTATGTGAAATTAAGAGGATTTATATGGAGAGTAAAGAAAGAGATAAAGAAGTCGTTTAGTTGTGTCATGTATTGTGTCTAGGTGAAGTGCGTTTCTGTATATAAGGTTTGTATGTTAGTTATGCCTGTGTTGATGTGATGTATGACATTTCAATGTTTATTTTATTTTGTTTAAATTAATAAAAATTATACAGAAGCAACTCCAAAATAGATAAAAATGTGCAAAAGCAGGTGTCGGCATTCATGAACAGATCTAAAAATATTAAGATTCTGTTCTGGGACTGTCAGATAAGCTTCAGTAAGTGAAGGAGTGTTAGGTTTTTCCAATATCTATTGAAGTCTTTTCCCATCATGATTAAATTTGTGTAACCCTGAAGGCTTGGCAGCAAAATATTATGCAAATAATAACCTACTCAGTTAGAAGCCTTTGGAGGGAAATTTTTATAAGTCCCTTTTAAAAAAATGCACACAGGTGAAATTCAAAGTCATTACGATGTCAATGAAAATTCCACATATGCAAACTTTGGAACTAAAATTATTTTCAGGTCCTTTTGTATGGCAAGGATATAAAAATAAGCTGATATTTTTTATTTTTATTTTTAAAAATAAATACTATGTTCACTTGCCTTTTCAGAGCTAGGAATGATTCAGTGAGTTAAGGCTATCTCATGTTGGTTCATACTCCACAAAGCCAAGAAATTGGAAGCTAAAACCTCAGCAGATGTGGCATATGTTCAGGAATGGTGTTGTGAAATGTTACAAATTGTAGCTTCTTACAAAATAGGGATATAAAGAATACTCATACATTTTCTAGTCCTTGCTCTGCTTTGGTTGGCTTCTGTTGTAAAGTGTGAACAATATTGTCTTTTACTACTGCTATCTGTCCACATGGCTTGAAAGGGTACCATTTGGATAGGAGGGAAAAGAACAGCAAGAGCCACCACAGCTCAGGAACAGAGATCATTTGGATGAGGGGAGCACCTCTCCCACTTGTCACATTGTTCTTACCTAATAAATAGAGAGGGAAATACAATTAAAATAATATTCATAAAAATGGTTGAAAAGCATGTGTTTTTCTTCTTTTTTTCATATGCTGGGAAACCTTGAAAAGAAGAATGTTGGACTGATGAGAATCTTGGCAGCTCAGGACTTCTTTTCTACAAAATTCACACAAGATTGTTTTGTATAGAAAACAATTCTTTCAACAAACATTCGCTGTATTTTCTAAACTGATATATTGCTTTGCACAGAGAGATTTTTTGTGTGTGCAAAACAATCATGTACATTTTTTTTTTGTGTGTAAAATCAATTTCCAATTACAGGATCCTGTGCACAGAAAATAATGGGTGGAATCCTCTTTGGCAGTTATGCACTCATGACAGTGACATATGCAAGATTCCAACATAACTCCTAGTCTAGAGGTTATGTAGGGACTGCATCCCCACTTACCAGGCAACAGACACTACTACTAATGTCAGTCTGTTTCCCTGCCAATTGGGAAGCAGCTGACTGTTGTTCTCATCCCCTCACACAAGTGTTCTCTGGTGCAAGGGAGAATTGCAATAGGGGAGCTGGTTTTACCTATTGCACCAGGGATCGCTTATGAGAGGAGGTGGAAGTGGCAGTCAGTTTCATCCTCCATGAAAGGGAACCATCAATTGCCGAAGCTGCTTCTAGGTAAGGGGTGACTGATGTTGTCAGGCAAGGATTCACTGCATACCATTGTAACTACAGGACATACACATATGTAAATCCCCTATAGGATTCTTGCCATTACTTCTGTGCAGGAATATTATTTTCTGCATAGGAAATACTGTTATCTGGGCAGAAAATGTAAATTTTGCACAGACTAAATCCCAAATTGCAAATAGGCCTCAAAAGCTATGTGGTTGAAAAGGAATCTTGTATCACCTTTGTGACCAACTGAACAAAAGAGATTGTAGCACAAGCTTTTATTAGACTTGGTTTAGATTTTGTTGCACCAGGATGAACATTTTAAAATTATTTGTTGCTTTTTTTGGGAATAATTAGTGAAGAATTACATCCCTAATGAGTAAGTACTGTTTTGTTTTAATGATGTTTCCATGTGAAGTTTTAAGAGACATCAGAGATAACTTATTGAACTCTTTCTAGAGGCAAAATCCATTACTGCTTATAAGAAACAGGACCTTGGATACATGCAAGAATCTCTGAAGACTCATCCTTGGAAAAATTAGAGCTCAAAGTAACCACAGAGTTGAATAGAAAGTGGACTAAACCTGAAAAATCCAAAGAAACTTGGATTTTTCAGTTCATCTTGTTTACAGTTGGGACTACTTATTGCTCAGAAACAGTTAAGTGTTCATGCTTCTCTGTTAAATCGTCAGAAATATCTGAGTCCTTTATATCAAGCAGTGTTTGCATTAAAATCTATCAAGATCATTAATCATAAAAG
This sequence comes from Phrynosoma platyrhinos, assembly GCA_020142125.1. Lineage (NCBI taxonomy): Eukaryota > Metazoa > Chordata > Lepidosauria > Squamata > Phrynosomatidae > Phrynosoma > Phrynosoma platyrhinos. Next base: position 18,143,231 of record CM034708.1, on the reverse strand, counting down.
TGGTACTCTTTCATCTGAGTGCCAGCCAGTGGGACTAAACGGAAGCGCAGCTTGTTCAGTCGTCTAGACCGGCCTCAGAGTGCACTTGCTGTCAGTCTTAGCTCACAGAGGAACAACTTGAGTAATGAGAACTTAACCTGCCTGCTGGGGCAAATACAATGAAGCAGGATCTAATTAGCATATGCAAATATTGTATACATTGAGCTGATTTGCTTAAACATTCTGTCTTGAGCACACAAAATCAGAGCTTCTACTTATACAAATTTGAAGATTATATTCTGTGTAATTAGCTCTTAATTTTTAGGGATACATGCCAATCATAATTTGCCTTTGCAAATGGGATTAATTAACACAACTAATAACATATGCAAGCACAGATAAACTTTGAATCCTATGTTCTCCAGCAATAGGCAGGATGAAGTCAATGTCACCTCTTTCATTCCAGTTTTCCCCTAAAATGAATGGAAACTATGGACAAGAATATTATTTCAACAAGAAAAGCAAATGTGTAAAATTTGATCATATAGGAGGCAACACAGAATCTCTCTCTCTCACACACACACAAACACACATACATCTGGTAGTTGTTCACCATAGGTTTCTTCCGTCCCACTACTCTGCACATTAAAAAGGAAAAAAAATATTGACATGAAAATTCACATTTTAAAAATACCCAAATATGTATGTATGTATATGATTGTATTGAAATATTTCTCAAAATAGATCTTTTGAAACAAAATGCTACTAAAAAAACCCCACAAACCAGATACTCAATCTGCAACATAGAAATAGTGCACTTTGAGCCTTTGCAGACTGCCAGAAATAGTGCACTTTAAATTGAGGCACTGACCTGGTTCAGTGCTAGGGAATCATGGGAATTGCATTTTTTTTCTGAGACATTGAGCCTTCTCTTGTCAGAGAGCTCTAGTGCCACAATAAATTACAGTTCCCATGATTCCCTAGCACTGAGCCAGGGCAGTGCCTCAATTTAAAGTGCACTATTTCTGGCAGTCTGCAAAGGCCTTTTGACACCACTTTAATGGTCATAGCTCAATGTTATGGAATTCTGGGATCTATAGTTTTGTGATATATTTAGCCTTCTTTGTCAGACAGCTGTTGTGCCACAGCAAACTACAGATCCCAGGATCGCATACACTGAGCTATGGCAGTTAAAGCAGTGTCAAACTGCATTATTTGTGCAGTGCAGATGCAGCCTCAGAGTATATTTTGGAAGTGGGTTATTTTGAACCAAGGACTGCATCAGAACTTTCATAAAGCAGTTCCAAATAACCTTGGAGGCACATATTGTAATGCTCCAAAATTCCCTGAGCATTCTTTATCTCATTACAATATAATTTGTGGAAAACTCCTAAATTCTCTTATACATGTGAGTATACATTTTTCATCATTGTGCAATGGACATATCAAGTTTATGATTGTGCAAGTTGAGGGTAAGAAAAATATTTGCAGGTACAAGTTCTCAGCTGGTGACAGTGCTGCCCAGCTGCCATTTCATTCACTTAAATTGTAGAGGTAACCAATCCTGTTGTTAATTTATACAACACCGCTGATATATATGTACACTGTGCATTCCCCATGAGACAATAAATAGGTTATTAGGAAATATACAATAGGTCGTACAGTGCTGGTATTCAACAGGAGGGTGATGTAGCTATGTGAGTGAGAGTTTTTCACTAACACAATTTGTCTCAAAAGAAAGATGGCTCCTGTCACAACAATGGAAGAGATTTATTGTCTTGCATGCTGTCTTTCCAGAAGCAACTAGTTAGCCAAAGATGGGTGATCAGACAGACCTTTGGTCAAATCCTACTGCGCCCCCCCCCCCCATGTTTTTATGATTCATTGGTTTTCTTGTAAATTTTGAGCTCTGAAGAAATTGGAGATCTTCAGAGCTGTGGGTGTTCCAGTCATGACAGAACAGAAGGGCATTTCTCACTTTACTTTTTGCACTAAACACAGGTTCTGCCAAAAATAATTATGAATGCAAGAAGTGTTTGGGGCTGAGCCAACATTCCCAATCCATTTTCATTCATATTGAAAAGCATTTCCATGTTTAGTAGTATTTTTGACAGCCTCATCAATTTTTTGGACAAAAAATATTGCTTAAGGGAGTTGCTCCAGAGAGCCCCAAACTATGTATTATGTATTGGGTGATTCAAAAAGAATGGTGCAAAAATAAAGCTGGTCCTATTCAGTTCTGCCCATTCTTTTTGAATTACCCTATATTATGTGCATGAAAATTCTAATTGTTCTACTTATTAAAATTCTTAAAATTTATTAAAATGAATTATTAAAATTCTAATTGTTCTACTTATTATAGAGCTGTGAAATGCTTTATCTCAATCTGTATTAATGTGTGTGTGTGTGTGTGTGTGTATGTATACATATAATAACCCACCTTTCTCCCAGCACAGGATTCAAGGTGGCATGTATCTTTAACAACAACATATTATACATATTACACAAAAGTTAAAACACAAGTAAATCAAAGTTCTGTTTTTTATAAAGCACAAGTTAAAAACAATTTTAAACACATTTAAAACATAATAAAATAAAAATACAGTAAAAGGTCTTTACATTCTGGTGGAAAGACAGAAGGGAAGGGGACAAATGGGCCTCCCTGAGAAGGAAGCAGCAACCAAGAAGGTTATCTCCCATGTCCTCACCAAATGTGGAAGGTGCTATTATGCAAGGATAGGGAACAAATGCCCCCCCCCCCATATTGTTGAACTTTAACTCCTATCATCCCTCACCTTTGGCCATGGTGGCTAAGGCTGATAGAACATGGAATGCTACATCTAGTGGGAGGGGGCATTATTTCCTTATTCCTGTTTGTTGAGAGATGCGTTGCACAGAATTCAAAGGAATGTAGGGCTGCACTCTTAATCCCCCCCCCCAACATCTCACTCTCTCTGATACTTCACCATTTACCAGCTTGGAGAACTGCCTGGATTCCAGAACAGAAGCCAGCGATTTAACTAGCAAAGGCTTGTCTTACGAGGCTAAGTAGGGCCATTGGCATCAGATTCCAACAAGGTCTCCAGAAATACATATTTCTAAAGATTATTGGTAAATCCCAGGCCTTGGCATCTGGGTTTTCCAGCTGCCAAATTAAGTTCTTTCTGATGCCACAGCTGTTAACTATTTCTCTAGGTAGGAAAGAGAATGATAAATTAGCCAGGGACATGTCAGCTCTAGAAGGAAAAAGTGTTGAGATATTCAATTATGATCATTTCTGTGTCTAATTGCTTTTGTGTGTGCCAACGCCTACTGTGCTGGTAATGCAGTTTCTTTGGCTCAACATGTGTACATGAAATCTGTCCTCAATACAGAAAGACAGGTAAAACCTAAGTCTATAGAAATATGACAGTGAAATGAAAGTATGTGCAGTTTTCTTTAGTAGATTTCTTGAACAATGCAAAAGATAAAATGAAAATACCTCTGTGAAATGTTAAATTGATTAGTTTGCATTAACTAGGGTTTTTAAAAAGTATTACCTACATTAAACAGTCAAATATTGTTCTATTTATACTCACTAATTGCTGCTTTATTAATTCATGTGTATGGTCTTTTGACTGTGAGATCTGATTATTTATCCAGTTATGTCTTAATAAATCAGTCATGTAAGATAGCATGTCTATCTCTCACTCCCTTTTTTTGACTTTCTATTGAACCAAGTGAGTTTAATACATTCTCTCAAAAAGTTGTCATGTGTCCTCACCATCTAAAAGGAGTGCTGTTGTTTGGGGTTCCAGCTAGCTAGCCAGCCATGTTCTGTTCCAGAATACTCCATTGCATTCCACCACCAGTTTTCCAGTAGGGCTATCCAGTAATTTTGCCAGTTCCCAAATAACAATGTGGATTGGCTGACTGGGGTAGATGTTTATGAGCTCTGCCTCAGACCAGAAATAATCCAGCATCTGAATGAAATGAGCACATTCTGGACTCCTTTGGACTGACCCAGAGATACAGCTATCAAAAAGCAGTGGGAAAAATTGTGGATTGTCAGTTGCATTGGCCTTATGGAGTTTTTAAATTTTCTTTTATTGAATAGCCTAGTTTAATGTTCTGCTTGCCTTTCTTCTTGATTTTTTTTGCTTAATTCCCCTATTTGTACTTGTTGCTACTTAAACATGAGAAGGACATGAGATGGTCTAAATTACCACTGAACAAATACAAGCGGATTGTGTGGGACCACTTTGAGATGGGAGAAGATCCCAGAATTACTATCTGTCTTCACTGTGAGAAGCAAATGAACTGCTGTAAATCACCTTATAGCACCTCCAACAACCTGAAAGTCTTTGGCTGCCCCATCTCATACCAGATACTCCTATTGCCCTACCTTAATATCATAATGCAATATGAGAGATAGGACCAAGGTGCTGATTTCATGGACTTCATATGAAGCTGTAGTTGTCACGATAATCACAGATGAGTGAAATGGCTTCAAGAATGTTTGGGACAACTGTCCTAAATTAGCAGTATAATAGATTACACAATGTTTTATGGCAATATAGCCCACTGATTATTATCTTCTTATGTTAATTTCTTGTTACTCTGCAAATAATTTAATTAGTATCTTAAACCATGTACTCATTGAAGCCATGTTGCAGATTTTTGGACCTTTTACTATGTCACCAGATCAAACTACTCCATTTTCCAAATACTTCCCAACACATATCTCCTGTGATAGCCTTAAAGATAGCTAACATAGGGCCTTTGCAGACTGCCAGAAATAGTGCAAATTGAGTCCACTTTAAAGGTTAGGGTTAGTGCTAGGGAGTCATGGGAATTGTCGTCCCCCCCCCCCAAAACATTGAGCCTTCTCTGCCAGAGAGCTCTGGTGCCACAATAAAATACAGTTCCCATGATTCCCTAACCCTAACCCTAAAAGTGGACTCAATTTGCACTATTTCTGGCAGTCTGCAAAGGCCCATACTTTGATTATAAGAATATAAAAATGGAGCTATGGTTTGCAGGCTCCCTGACTAAGGGCCTTTACAGACTGCCAGAAATAATGCAGCCACTTTAACTGTCCTCGTTCAATGCTAGGGAATCATGGGAACTGTAGGTTTTTCTGAGACATTGAGCCTTCTCTGTCAGAGAGCTCTGGTGCCACAAACTACAGTTCCCATGATTCCCTAGCATTGAGCCAGTGGCCTCAAGCTGTATTATTTCTGACAGTTTGCAAAGGCCTTTTGACACCACTTTAATGGTCATAGCTCAATGTTATGGAATTCTGGGATCTATAGTTTTGTGATACATTTAGCCTTCTTTGTCAGACAGCTGTTGTGCCACAGCAAACTACAGATCCCAGGATCTCATAGCACTGAGCTATGGCAGTTAAAGCAGTGTCAAACTGCATTATTTGTGCAGCCCTAAGATCCTTGATATAATCTGAAGATTTAAATATGAAAAAAAATAATTGTCATTATATATGGGAGGTTAAAGTTGTTTAAAGTAAAGAAGTAATAAATATTACATCTGAACAGAGGTGGCAGGAGTACAGCTACAGTGGTTATGGTAAAATGAGGCCCCTGCCCCCCAATAAGAATTCTACTCACTCTAATGCAATTTTCCTTCAGTCCTTAAATTTCCAGCATTGCAGAAAGTGAGATGTGGAAAATCTTTTACTTTTAGTACTCTTATATTTGCTGTGTTCACATTCCACCATTGTATCTGCAAGGAGCTGTCCAGCAGAGCTGTTTGAAGTGGTCAGTAGTATGATATATATTTGTGTAGAAAATGCAGACTATTTTGACAGCTCATTGAGAAGAATTTGCACAACACTTTGCATATAAAATTTCCCAGATCCACTCCAATTTGGGTGCTGTAGTTGATACAATTCCAATGGATGTAAACTCGGTTCCTGTGTGTCCAATGTTATTGGATACTTTTCAGTTTGTACAGCCTAAGGATATGGAGATGATACCTAAAGAAGTGAGAGCCACCACATGTCCTAGAATCTTGCCTTTCTTGGCTTATCAGATAGGACAAAGGAGGAATGGCAGAGTGGGTGAAAGGAGTAGTTCATGCCTCCTTACATAAAGTAGAGTTCCAACTTGCCTAAAGGAGGCAGTTGTGAGTCCTTTTGTTGAAAAAGCCATCCCTGAATCCCTCTACACTGAATAATTATTGGCGAGTGTCCAACATACCATTTTGGGGCAAGGTATTAGAGCATGTGGATGCCTCTCAACTCATTGGGGTTCTCGATAATCTGAAACAGATTATCTAAATCTATTTCAGTCTGTCTTCAATCCTGTCTATGAGATGGAGACAGCTTTGGTTGCCATTATGAACGACCTACACAGGGAAGTGGACAATGGGATTATGTCCCTGTTGGTTCTGCTGGACCTCTCAGCAGCTTTCAATACCATCAACCATAGCATCATTTTGGGTCCTCTCACTAGGATGGGGCTTGGAGCCACTCTTTTGCAATGTTCCATTCTTTCCTGGAGAGGAGAACTCAGAAGCTGCTGCTGGGAGACTCCTGTTTGACCCCCTGGTCATTGGCCTGTTGTTATCTTTTGTCCATCATGCTATTTAACATACACATTAAACAACTGGAAGAGATTGTCTGGAGTGCAGTGACATCAATCTGTAAATGATACCAAACCTCCTAATCCTTTCCAGCCCAATCCAAGGAGGCATCACTGATGGACTGCCTAAGGGGAAGCATATTGAAACATAATCCAGAAAAGACAGAGGTGCTCCTGGTCAAAAGGGAGACCAAGGAATAGGGATTTAGCCTCCCCTGGAGGACACAGGATCACAGCTTAGGTGTACTCCTGGACTCAGATTTGAATCTGGAGTTCCATGTTTCTGTGATGACCAGGAATGCTTCTGTACATTTAAAGTTTGTGCACCCACCGTTCCCATTCCTTGAGATGTTATCTGGCTATGTTTGAACATTACTTATTTACATCCAGTTTGGACTATTGTTATAGTTAAGATATTGTTAAGTAGAGTTACTTGAGACTGCTTTTGAAGAGTATTCAGAAACTTCAGCTGGTCCAAAGAGCTGCAGTCAGACTGTTAATTGGGACAGATTACAGAGACTACTACCATGTGAAAACACCTCCACTGGGCACCAGTTTGTTTCCAGGAACAATTCAAAGTGCTGGTTGTAACACATAAGGCCCTATATGGATCAGGTTCAGGTTCTTTGGCAGGCTATATTGCCCTGTATGAACCAGCTCTGGCTCTGAGATCATCATTGCAAAATGGTGGGTGGGGACATGAGAAAGGGCTTTCTTGGTAGCTGCTCCTAGACTTTGGAACTCATTTCCAGGAAGACCAGAATGACCCTTTCCTTGATGCCCTTCCATTGGTGAACCCTTTTTATTCCAACAGGCTTTTAGAATCATAGAGTTGGAAGAGACCATAGGGCTATCCAGTCCAACTCCCTGCCATAGAAGAATTTACAATCAAAGTACCCTCAACAAATGACCATCATAAAGCTTTTAAACATAAAGTTTTTCTAAAGAACAGGCTAGGAGGAGCAGTATTGTTTTAAACTGAACTGTTTTAATTGCTTTTTAAAATCTTTTTTAAAAATGCATTTTATTATTTTAATTTGAGGCTTGAAGTGTTTAAATATAGTCCAATTCTATTTTTATGTTTACTTTTTGCATATTTTTAATTGTATTGGTCTTTTAAATTGTAAACTGCTTTGAATGTCAGTTTCAGAGGAAAGCGGGATATAAATAAATAAATCCCTTATTAACTTTGTCTGCTCCTTAAGGATGCCTAAACTGTACTTCTAAATGTTCAGTTAACATTTTAAGTTACTGTAATGGTAGACATTTGGAAGCTGATGGAAAAAATCATTGGAGAAGGGCAAAATTCTTATTTGGTGATTTATGTCTCCCGCTACTACACCTACACCTGATCCATTTGCAAATGGGACCATGGGCTGGTCCTGGGTTTAATTGTGCCATTGTACTGGTGGTATTTTCACTGTAGCAGTAAAAACTACGGTATTTGTTAAAATGTAGAAATCAGGTCAGGATTTCACATCAGAATTTCTTCATCTTCTGTAGCTTAAAGCAGAAAGGCAAACCAATCAATGTTCAGTCCTGGAGTCCATAACTGAACAAGACAACCTAGCCATAGTGGAATAAAAAGTATAACTTTTTTGTGAAATAACTATTGACCTGCTTCCTTCCAATGCACAGGAATGACATTCTTTTATCCAAACAACTCAGAAGATCTGAACAAGGTCATAAGGCTTCTTCTGACATCTGATGAAGAATGTACAGAAAGTTAATGCAGACTTTCAGAACTTTTATTCTGCTCTGGGTAACTTTCTTACTCTACCAACTGCAGATACTGTTTGAGCAGAGGAATGGAGTTAGACCCCATAATGTACAATCCTACATTTATGTGAAACTAATTTATGTGAAACTAGCACTAATGTAAATACATCAGTTTACAAGGCAGAGAGCAGAGGCCATTGGCAGAATTCATGTTTTATAACAGGAGTAGGCAACATACAGACTGCAAGCTCAATTCCACCCTTTTCCATTTTTGCACCTTCCATGCCTGGGGCCTTCCAAAAATATGTAGCTTTCATTGCTGCAGGAGCAAAGATTCTCCTTTCAAACTGTGCAACCCACTCCATGATTTGTCCCCCACACACACCGGGGCCTGAATCCTATGGCTAACCCCAACTAAAATTGACTCATTGTATCAGTAGTATTTATCTACATATTACTTACATGTCACATTTGAATCAATGAGTATGCAAAGGGATCTTGCAGCACCTTTGAGACTAATTTGGTGGAAGATGTTATATCATAAGCTTTCATAGATATGGGCTACATCTGGACTGCAGAAAGAATCCAATTTGACACCACTTAACCATGATGGCTCAATGCTGTGGAATTCTGGGATTTTCAGTTTATTGTGGCATCAGAGGTCTCTGAAAGAGAAAGCTAAATATTTTACAAGACTAGTAATTCCAAAATTCCGTAGGATTGAGCCATGGCAGTTAAAGTAGGGTCAAACTAGATTATGTCTTCAGTGCAGATGCAGCCTTAGTCTACTATCTCAGATTCACAAAGTGCCACAATTGCCCTTTGCAAACTGATGTTCCCTACTAGGGAGATTATTGCTCCACCAATTTCCTGCTGGGATAGACACAGGTTCTAACAGTAACAGATAGATCTCATCAGACAGCCCCATGGCTGGGCAGTAAGCAGCCTGTATCCAATCTGGGCTTCTCCTGCAGCTTTTAAAGAACAGGAAAATCCCATTCTTGAAAAACTGCTGGAAAAGTCTGGATTGGATATGGGCTGCCTACTGAGGGCCACGGAGCTGTCTGATAAGATCCATCTGTTATGGTTACAACCCACATCTATCCCAGCAGGAATTGGCAGTGTAACAATCTCCTAACACAGATCGGTCTCTGAACTGAAACAATGAGATTATTCTAGTCAGATGTAACTCACTGGTTTTCAAACTGTGGGGCAGGACTCCCAGGAAAGTACAAGAGTTGCTCAAGCGGGTCAAGACATGAAGGCCTTGATCCCTCCTTCCTTTCTTCCCCAACTTTTTCTGTCCTGGAGGGGAAGAAAAAGGTAAGGTAAGAGCTTGGGACCTCTGCCTGAAGGAGGAGAAGGACATCTATTTCTTTATAAAATGTTAGAATATGAATATACATGAATGTCTAAACATAAATACACATATTTAACAAACAAAATATTTTTATTCATATACTACATGAAGTGGGGAGAGGGATAACGTCCACCTGTAGATGTAAAGGAGATCACAAGGGTAAAAACTTTGAGAACCACTGATGAAATCAATAGGATGTGGGGCTAGGTGTTTTATAAAGCCAAAAGCAGACTTCTAACCATTTTTAAAAAATGTCTTCAATATCTTTTAATATTCCTATGTGGTATTCTGGCTTTTCTTTCTTTTTCTTTTTCCAGAATATTTAGAATTATTCTCCCTAATCTCTGCCCAGAAATAGGGTAGAGTTTGATAGAATTCCACCTTATTTTTAGACTGTATTTGCTTGCTTGCTTTTCTTTCCTGGGTTCATGTTTAGCTTTCATAATAGACTTCCTTGACTAACATTGACCCATTTGCCTTGATTAACTTTCCAGATGAGGCATGGTGGATTATGTGATAATACTTGTAAATGGTGATGATCCTGAAGAAGCTATCCCCAAGTAGAAATGGAAAAACATGGTTTGTAAATGTAACGTATGGGAGGTATCTTCACACAATATCTGGTCAATTCATGGATTTAGCTGAAGTCTCCCTGAGGTTTTCCAGAAAACACCAGAATTTAGATTCCCTTTGTTAGCAGCTTTCTCAAGCCAATTTTTCTTCTTAATCTTCATTGGATATATGCTATGCTTTTTGCTGTCTTTACAGGGAATGGGAAAATGTTTATCAATTTCACTTTTTCCCCAATTTTCAAATTTAGTTTATATCTCAGACTCTCATCTTTTTCTTTATGAAGATTCTCACCAAATTTGGTAAGTTTCCACTAAAAAGAAAAGGAGAGAGAGAGAAAATGATTACCATTTGAACTGGCCAATTCAATAAGTAGTGCTATGCAACCATTAAAGGTAAGGAATGTGTCAGTAAACAAAAAGGAAGTGGAAACCTTAATTCAGCATCAAAAACATTGTCTCCAGTCATATAGAACAAAATACGCTGCACTTACCTGGCAAGAGAAGGCTGCTATGTTGTCTTGATGGAGTGAAGTAATTTCAGGCCTGATTATTATATACCCTCCAACTGTGTTCATTTGGTAGAGACAGCCCCAATTAATCCTCATCCCATTTTTTCAGTTACTTTTAAAGTGTCCCACTTTCCCCCTTCATCCTCTGCTTAGTTCAATTGTTCCAAATAAGTAATTTGCACTCAAGTAAATCAGCAGGTGGAGGTAAAAGGACAGAATCTTACCCTTTCCAGTAGTATCAGGCAAAAGCAAACTGCTGCAGCCCTCGTGTGTTCTTTCTCATTCATTAGTTTTGCTATCTTGACCACACTTTGATGTTGCTTGGCCACATGTGCCCAAATTTTCATCTATAGAATGTTTGAAGATATGCCGTCACAAAGTAGGTTGCTGGACAGGACCAGGTTTCTGGACAATCATTCTGCTTGGTTAGTTTGTCAACCAGTTTTATTAACTTCTCCCTCCTCCCCCTTCAACCTTTGCCCAGCTTCTGCAAGGCTATGTCAGAACCAGTGAACTCAGTTCCCAATGGACAGAAAAACATCTTATTGTGATAGAAAACAAAAGGATTTTATTATAAGACATCAGGACGGAAGCTACCAGTAGTGTCTGTGTCAGAACTAACCATTTCCTCTCCCGTAATGTGATATTAAACTCCAACTATCCAGCCCGAGCCCCAGACTGTTGGTGTGCAAAGTTCCTAAATAAAAAATAAAAAAGCAAATTCTGTACCCTTATTACCCAATTATCCCTCTAACTTGCATTCCTAGTTCTGCCTTGCTACTACAACAAAGGAAAAGAAAATAAACATCCTCCACATATTTGAATTGCTACAGGAAGAACAAGCATCCTTTCTAGGATCATCCAGGGGGGAAGCAGACAGGTGGCATGGGGCCGCCCCAGGAAGCTGCGGATCAGGGCCGAGGCATCCCCATTCCTCGGGCCCGCAGCGCAGCTTTGCTGCCCCTGGAAGGAGCGCACCAAAGGTGCGCTGCAAAAGGCTGCCGGTGGACCTTCGGCAGCTTTTCCGCTGCAGCGTGTGTGGACGCTGCAGCGGAAAGGCATCTTTGGAGTGCTGGCCATGTGGAGGGCCGGCTGCTCCGAGGATGTTTTGGGGAAGGGGTTGGGGTGCCCAGCGTGTGGCTGCCCCACCCCTTCCTCGCTCAGAAGACGGCGCTTTGTGCCGTCTGCTTAGCCCCCCAGTAATAAATCCCTTCTCTTTACACACCATTTAGCCAGCCTGCCAGTTATCTACCCCCCACTTCTACCACCATATTCAGTGCATACAATCAATACACAGAATCAATGCATACATTATCCCCAATAATCACAATCATGACAGAATCACAACTATGAGTGAGACATCCCACCACCCTAGGATAAATCTTCCCCAATTCATATGAAACAACTCAGCCAGTTTAAGGACATTCACTCATTCCTGGACCCCGAGGAAACGTTCCCTGAGAACCAGATACTGCTGTTAGCCAATTAAGGCATCCAGGAATCAATTTCAAGCAAGTAAATTTCAGGTCTCACACTCCCTATAATTATAATATTGAAACATAACTATTAACAAAATTCAATCTGAGCTCTATTCACAATATAAATATTAGCATGAATAGCATACAAACAAAATATATAAAGCACGTCGTCATAGGCAATCTAAATCTCTGAGGGTCAAAACAATCAAACCCCAACCAACCAATTAATCAAGAAATCATGGGACCATAAAAATGTTTAAACAGTCCATATTAAAGTAAACTAGCAGCCGAAAGGCAATCAGGGCATCAGCATCATCATGTATAACATATCCTTGAAACAACATAACACTTAAAATTGACAAGGCAAATCACATATGGTCATATCAATCAATGAAATAATCCATCCATCAATCAAAACATCAATATAAAAGCAAAGGCTCAATTGAGCACATCACTGGAGTTTGGTTCTACCCTTTCTTCTTTTTAGCCTTTTCCAACAACAAAATATCACCATACATATTTGGAAAATTAGCTTAGGCACAGTTCAAAGCATTCATCTCTTCAAAATGACATAAGATTATAACAATGATTGACAAACTCATTTCAAGCACAACTGAAGCCATGATGGTTGAATGTTCCTGTCCTAGCTTTCAGGAGTTGTACAGTTCAGATCCAAAGTCCTATAAGTTTTCAGTCTCAGTGTAAGCAGCAATTAGGCTGCCAACAGTTCTCTTTTCTTCTCAAACTCTTGACAGTCCCCATAATTGGTCCACTGGCCTTAGCCTTTGGGCTGAAAAGTCATCTCTGCCAGATGGGGTTGTTGGTGCAACCTGTGGGTGATCAAAACCATCACTGGCCCCTCCAGCCCCCCCCCCAAGTGACTTTCAGAAGGTACCCCTGGGGAAAGAGTTGTTAGATGCCTTATCTGGCCATGGGTTCAGGGTCTCTTAGATGTTTGAATTCCCCCCTTGGAGAGGAGAGTACCTTGCCACTCTGGCTCCATGGGCCAATTCTGAAGGTGGGGGCTCTTTCTCAGGAACCTTGTGGCACTGGACTCCCCCAGTTGGGATCTGGTCCCCTCACTGCAATCTGGGTCCTCAAGTTATCAAGAGCCTCTGCACAGTATTCACTCCATCAGGAAGCTTGTGAAACTTGACCTTTCCAGCTCGGCTCCGTCTCTGGTCCCCGCATCTTGGCTGGGTGGTCCTCCCAATCCTTGAGGATACTGCCTCTACATCTTTCTCTATTGGTATCTGGTGAAACTGAGGCTTCCAAGCCAGCCACCAGACTACCTCCATCTGGATCTGCCCTTCCCCTATAGGCAAGTGTATTTGCGGTCTCTAGAGTCATGGGGACCCCGTAGGTCAGGGATTTGGGGCCAAGCACAGCTCTTAGGATGGGCTCCATTTCAACTTCTTGGGCCAAGCGGTTCGCCAAATCCTGGGAACCACTGCCACTTGGAACTATGCGGGAACATTTATAAAACAAGTCTCTCTGACTGGTTACTAAGTCTTTTCTTTTGGCCCCCCTTCATCAGTCTCAGTTGTCCCCTCTTCCAAGCATTGAGCAACGAGCTTTACCTATGTTGGCTCCTCCAGTCTGCTTGAGTGGGTCGGCACGGGGGGGGGCACCAAGGTCCGAGCTGTCTATTATTGCTTTTATGGCCCCTCCACTGTTGGGGCTCCTGTCTCTGGAGTTTTCTGGGAACTCACGGTTTGGGTTTCTCACACACAGGTCTCTAACTGGTGGGGATCTTTAGTTCCCTTCCCCCTGGGAGTCACCATGTGGCAGTTCTTCAACTCTAAACTCCTCGATGTCATCGTTTTGGGGGTTGGACTGTCTTCCAACTGTGGACAGAAGCTCTCTCGCACCATGCTGCCCCCTCTAAGGCCTCTTGTGGGTCCAGCTTCTCATTACCTTAATTGGGGCAGAATAATTCTATAAGTTCCTTGAGGGTTGTCAATTCGAGGGCGGTCATTGAGTATAATTTCAGTTTGGGGACCTGAGCTTCTGGCTCCAACTCAATTGTACGGTCTGTCTCCTGGTGGGAGGGAGTTGGTAACTTTGCTTTTCCACAAACACTTCAACCATATAAAATTTACATTCCTAAACTATATCCAGCACAGATAGTAGCCTTAGTTTGATTTTTGACTAATCAGGAACATTTTTGTGTTTTTTGGATCGAACTTCACTTTGTTTGTCCTCATCCAACAAATTTTACTGACATGAAACACTGGATTTACAACCATAATACCTTTCTTATACTTGAACAGCAAAAAATAATTAAAAAAAAATAAAAAAGACAGAGTTGAGTGTCCTAGGCATATCGAAGGCACCAAACCACAAACTCCAGTCAACCTCCCCCACAATTTTTATGTACATATTAAATAGCTTGGAAAACAAGATGGAATACTGAAGGTGTCACAAGCCAACAGTCATGGCATCAAACAGGAGCCTTTCTGGGCTGCCTTCTAAAATTCCTGTCCATGAAAGATTGGAATCACCATAAAATACATAAAGGTCTATTAAACATGAAAGTTTGTTAGGCATGAAGGGGTGGCTTGCATCCATAAATAGTACCGATCAAATGCTACAGACTGAGCTTTCTAAAGTTATCTGACATCACCTCAAACATAATTATTTCAGAAGGTAACAATTCTAACCTTCTGTTGTGGGCCATTAATTGTTGAGTAAATGAATGATGGATGTAGATGTATGCACCATCCTGAAGTCTTTGTTTAATGGCTTTGAAAGAATACAATCTCTCCACTGGCTACAAACCTAGGACTGCATATTAAAGTTTTAAATGTGATCTTCCTTTTTTGAGATTTATCTTCAGTATTGTGGAATATTTCTATGCAATTCTTCTGCTGACATCTGAGAACAGTATGTTTTAATGCACTTTTCTTTCTGCAAAACAATGCATTATTGTCCCCAGATCCCTTTTATAATGCTACTTTCATGCTTCATCTTCCTCTTGTATCATTAATGTTAATGTTCTGTTTCATTCTTAACAAGCAAGAACTTCCATTACCCCAAAAATGAATAAATGAATTCTAAAACTACACTATGTTAAAAGTGTATATACCGTACACAGTTGGCATGCAAGGCTCATATATATAGTTCCATTAAGATAACTAGATAGATAGCAGTAGGTCAAGGATGAAAATCTAGATAATCTATCCAACTTCCATTATTTGTGCTATGTATATCATAGACTGTATGATGTATGCTAATAGGATAAAACCTTTCTAAGCTCTAACAGTTTAAATATGCTTATAATCTAAGGTATATTGAAAAGCATAAAGTACAGCTTAATTCACAAAAACCCTTACAATATCCCAAATACTAATCCAGTTTTAAGTCCTGGCTAAACCTACTTTGCATCTTAAAAGGCCCTTGCTATATCAGAGAATATAACTCTGACATATCCAGGTATCTGCATTGAGACTGCAAGAGCAATGTGAAATTTCTGATGTCTTGAGTTCATAATGCCTTCCGTTGCTCAGTTTGAATGGAGACAACACAAGCCTTCTCCTCCTGAGTGTTACAATTGGTTTTGATATCAAGACTCCTTTTGGGTCCCTGTCACAGCTCTATGCTGAAAGCCATGAGATCAAGGCTGAGCCTCACGTAGGCACTCCAAACATCTGCATTTACAACCATTTGCAGATCAAAAAGGCCAGGCTTAGGAGTTGTAAAGCAGGACATTCACACCTAAAAGATTTATGAGCCAGCCAGGATGTGTCCGGCTGAAGGTGAGATAAAATCTACATCTTATCTCCCCTCTTTGGGTTTGATTGGTTTTTTACCTCAACGGCAGATGAGGGATAACATCAGGAACTTAATTGATATATTAGAGTATTGCGAAAAGAGTCCTGACAGAAAACTTGCAGTGATATCACTGGATGCCGAGAAAGCGTTTGATAACCTAAACTGGAATTTTATGTTAGAAAGTTTGAGAACAATACAATACATCTCCCCTCTTTTGGAAATTGTCTACTTCAAAGCAAAGCAATCAGAATCCTTTGATATATAATAGCAACTCTTTGCCTCAGCCTAGTCTTCAGGGTATAAATGTTTCCCAAAATCTCAGGAAAGGGGGGTTTGGATAGATTTCATGGTGAAACTGTGATCTCTGACTAGGGGCTCCAGCTCTATTCAGTGTCCTTTCCCTGTCATAATGGTTGAGTCTACCTCTTCGTTCATTGTTGGAGCAGTCTCCTTTCTGGTAATTATCACCATTAGAAAGCCTTGTGTTCCAAGCTAACTATTTTACTCCTGAGTTCTTGTGTGTGTGCATGTATGTTAGGGTGTTTTGTATGTTTGATTCTCTATGTATGTGTGTGCTTGCTTATTGATTTTTTCCCCTGTTAATAAAAGTACCATTGTTTTGGACAAATGTTGTCTCTGCAGGAACTGTTCCCTCTAGCCCCCTGCATACAATGGGTTTAGATCCTATTTAATATTTTTGAGCTAATTATAAATTCCCCAAGGTCAAGTTCTTATTACATGAGATTGAAGAGGGAAAATGAAACTCTCAGATTTGACCCCATGTCCTAGCTGTCACATCTGAGAGGTCAGGTGACTCAGGTTTAATCTGCACTGCATAATTCATGCAGTTTGACACAGCTTTAATTGTCATGGCTTGATGATATGGAATTCTGAGATTTGTAGCTTTGTGGAACATTTAGCCTTCTCTGTTAGAAAGCTCTGGTGCCACAACAAATTATAAATCTCAAAATTCTACAGCATTCAACCATGGCAGTTAAAGCAGTGTCAAACTGCATGAATTATGCAGTGCAGATTAGACTCTAGAAGTTTGGATGTGCAGCAGTCATAAGGCTCCTAGTAGGTTACAGGAATTATCCTTCATTTTAAATAACAAGAACTATGGGTAGAAATCATCATCATCGTCATCATCATCAACTTAATTTATATGGGTATTAGAGGAACTATATCAGATCTAGGGGGCTTTAGCTGACTTTGTGTAGACATACAATCAGGCTCCAATTCAGTATGTCAAACTATTCAGTTTCCTTTTAAATAAAGCACAGATAGCATTAAGTTAATAGTTATGAATTTTGTTTAAAAAAAGTAATTATATATACATTTTCCTGTAGCTTTAATTTTCTTTACAGATAGCATACAATTTGTGCATACAGCTAACTTTGCTGTTATTGAACAAATAGCATGAATTATTTTACGGGGGCTTTAGATATGCTACAGTGCATCATAAACTCTTCATAGTTCTCAGGCACAGACAGTAATATTAATTAAATTCATACATTTTCATTTTGGTTTTTAGATTAGATTCAGTAGAAGATAATATTAACCTACTGCATTATAATTTGGTGGTGTCATTATCTATTCTGACCCTCTGATATCAAAAAGTTTTTTTAAAAAAAATGCTACACTCAGCACCCAGTTTAGTTTATTGCATAGAAATTAAATTTAAGAGATCAGAGGATGACAGCTTAGCGAATAGGAAATAATGGTGAAGCCTATAATAATTTATGTTAGGCTTATATTACCAAAATAGATATTTTATTTGAAGAGTATCATTATCCTTTCCTGTGTACTCATTTGTGTGCATGTTCTCTGTAGTTTCATTTTCCTTTTTTTGTTCCATTATTTTTTCATTGGCTTTAATATTCATGTCCTGAATGATCATATAAACCTTTGTTGATGGGAATTGCACCATCCCCACCTTTCAGAAAAGATATCCTCTTTAAAATCTAAAATTAAATTTAAACAGCAATCCTCCCTGACAGAGCAGTGGAACTAGTATATAAATGTTTCTAAATCCCAGTTATAAATGGCTTTAGATTCTGAAGAATTTAAAAACCTATGAACTCTGAAAAATCAGGTGTTATAAAAATACATACTTTTTTCAAGTACTGCTTGGATCTCATCGCTGCCCCTTTTCTAGGTTTTACAGTACTTCTTAATATTGTGTAAAATTATCATAATGGTGTAAAGGGGTGTCTTAAAATTCTCCAACTATTTTGGGCTGAGAAATTGTGGGGTGAGGCATGGAGGAGCATTTTTCCCCTCACGCCCCCTCAATGGCAAGACAATTTTTTCAACAATTTCCCATGAATAGAATCCATCTTTAGCATTGGGGAAACAACTTACTTTTCCCCTACAGTAAGTTTGACTTTGTTTTGCTATTATCCTCAAGCCAGCATGGGTTAGTGGTTTGAGAGAGGGCCAATGAATCTGGAGATTAGACTTCAAATCCCCACTCAGCCAAGGAGAACCACTGGGTGACCTTGGGCAACTCACACAGGCCTTATCTGCATTGATCAAGTCCAGAGCTAGACCCTCTGGAACTGGCCCCAGATTGGCCATGAGGCTGCCACATGCAGTGGGCCAAACCCAACATGGTGGTGAAATATTGAACCTTCCCTGGAGCCACTGTTGCTATATCCCTTATGCAGGAGCTCAATGGACAGGCCTCCTGGCATGCCATCACTTCTCTGGTGAGCTCACCTATGCGACCAATAAGAGGAGATGGTAGAGGGACCTCCTGATGATATGTTGGGGGCCTCCAGAGATCCTTACCATGTGATCAAAGATCCCTCTACCCTTTCTTCTCATTGGTCATATGGATGAGCCCATCCTCTGGAAAAGCAGTGGTGCACCAGGAGGCCTGTCCCTGGAGCTCCTGCAGATATGGGATGGAATGATGGTGGCTTTGGGACCAGACCTTTCCCTTTCCCTTTCCCCACACTGCTCAGAATGGGGAAGAGAGATAGTGTGGTGCCTGGCATATGGACAGCTAGCTGGTCCATGTTGGGTTCAATCCAGTTGTTTGTACACCACACATCTCCACACTAAGCCTGGGAGTTGGGGGAAATACCGGGGTTTCCTGTGACATTGCTATCTCAGGAGCAAAGTCATGTTAAGCAGGGAAACCTGCGGTTTTACAGCAGAAGTTGCCACACATCATGGAAAGATACAGCACCACCATCAAGGTGAGCACAGGTTTTTCACCTGTACAGACAAAGCCAAACTCTCAGCCTCACAAAAACCTGTGACAGAACTGCCTTAGGGTCATCATATCTCAGATACAACTTGAAGGCACAGAACAACAAATTGCCCCAAGTGACAATGGCAGCAACATTGGCAGCCTGGTCACCAACCTGTTTCTTGTACCATGGCCAAGACCTTGGGTTAGTCCAAAGTTGGTCCAGGTCATAGCAACCACTGGGGGGGGGGCAGAGTGTATTCAGATAAAAATTTCCCAATTGGCCTTCTTTTTCATGGTGGGAGAGGGATATAGTTATTGCCAAATCACATCAGCCAGAAGAGGCAGAATTGTATGCATTTGCACTTTAAAACAACAGAAATGTTGTTAACACTTACTTATGTAAAGGAGTAATTCCCCAATGGTCTTAAAGCAGTTTATGCAAGTTTAATGTTCCATCACACTTTCTTGATTCAAATGTGAAATGGCAAATAGTATGTTTGCAACCATCAGATGACATGAAATGACACATTAACAACACCTCAATCAAATATATTTGTTCTATCTATCCTGTGGATTTTGTTGGAAGATGTAAAGATGCTTAACAGCCTGACTATAGTCCCAAATAAAAACTGTCTTTGTACAGCAAGGGTTTAAAAGCAATGGGAAAATGTTTCACTGTGCAAATTAGAAGTCACTATCTTCCTATAATTCCTACACTATTATCAGTAATACTGCAGGCTGGAGAGGAGGATTTAAGCATTCCTTCTTCAGTTACAATATTAGTGACAATTACAATGAGGGAAGAGAAGAACTTCCCATTGGTATCAATAGACACCATTTCCCCCTAGTTCTAATTGACATTCTGGGGAAGAAGAGTTTCATCAGTATCACAGCTAGAGAGGGAAAGCTTCATCCTCCCTTTTCTGTCCAGTATATTACTGAGAAAAATTGTTTCTCTTCCCTCCACCCAACACAGCACAGTCCAATATTAATTTTAAAAATATGCTGTGATTGCTAATCATGCCATTGATGCAGCATGTAGTTACATTTGTTAATATATCACAGAGGGCAGGATCTTGTTAGTGAAACAGACACACATAAATATGACTTATGCCTCTTTTTGGATGAGGTGTGGTGAGCCAATCTAAAGCCCTCTGATCCCTATCCAACCCCCCTCTTGAGAGTTGTCTAGTCTTTGGAAGGGCCATTGGGAGGAGAAGGAGGTGAGGAGACAGTTCATATGCTGAAGATGTGTCAGGAATCCAAGAGTAAAGGAAATTAGGGTGGGAAGAACTCAAACATTTACTTTTTAAATGAAAGTTATATTTCATTCTGAAATGGCAAGGTCCCAAAATTCTATTCCAACTCTTCTAGCATTTGCTTTTTAAGAGCAAGAAAAGCATTCTGATACTGAAAATGAAGTGAACAAAGAGTCCTGGAGATCAAACTATATGTTGCCCCCCAAAGACAAGTGTCTGTGTGTGTTTAAAGGATAGCTTTATTTTCGATAAGGATGAAAGCTAGAGTCCTAGAATTTTGAGTAGTATGATTTCTTATTTTCCAGGCAGACCCAACTCCTAGGCTTCAGTCCATCCTTCAGCATTTCCAGAAGTTCTAAGTTTGCCTGCTATGTGCATATCAGACATGTTGCTACCCTTCAGAGAAGGAGATTTGTAATGACTAATCTACTGATGTTGCTTGTGTCTTCAGAAATGTCTATATCCATAAATCTAAGTGCATACTGCTCACCTTCACTCTTCAGACTTTTCAGCCATCAAAGGAAATGTATTCTGATGTCACCCAGAGGAACTCTTAAACCTATCATTTTATGAAGACAGACGGTTGCCAACACTAGTACTCAGCTTAAAATGTTTTTCAGCCTAAGATCTATCTCTTTCACTGTTCCCTCCCATGTTCCCTTAAAGCCACCTGTCTATTTCATGATGTTGATTGGTATATTGGCCTCATTGCATGCTATTACATCATATTATTTTTACAATCTAACAATGAAAGGGGGAGATATCACCTGTAGATGACAATGTACATAGGGATATTCTATAAGGTGTGGTGTTGATCCTTTTTACTACAAAATGGATCTTTAATAACCTCTGAGGTAAATGTGGGAGGCAATCCTACACAATAAATCACCTCATTTCTGACTGCCCATTCACAACTAAGAGATTGTATATACTGTCACTGACCTAAGAAATAAATAAAAGCTAATACAACCATTGAGGATTTCCAGCAAAGAGATACTCACCATACCCCAATCATCAAGTATCACATAATTACATAACATCATCACATGAAATCACACCATTCATTCAATCAGAATGGACTATGTGGTATTATGGGGACATTAAAATGTACCTCTCTTTTATATGTGCTCGCTTTTTCTTTCTGAATGCAAGTAGATTTTTCAGCGTCCCTAAATTACTAGCCTTAAATTTCATCTCAGGGTTAGTAATGAGGCAGAGCTATTGTGAAAAAAGAATCAGTAACAAAAGAACTAAATTATCTGGAACAGAAGCTAAATGTAAAGCTTTTGTGTTATTTTATATATGTAGCTCAATAATAAGAATGAAACAGGGAATCAAACAGAATGGCTAATGAGAATTATCTCATTCTGTTGCCTTACCTTTCTGTTCATCTGTCATTTGGAATTACAAAATGTGATCATCACATTTGGGAGATATGAGTGGTTTAAGAAGCATAGCATGTATTCCCTATGTCCTTTATTTGGGTTGCCATCTCAGGTTACAAACAATATCTTACATAAGAGCAACATAGCTGGATCATAAGAATTCATTTCTTTCTTTCCAGTAAAACCTGTCACAATATGGACTCTTGGAGCTGTGGAAAACACTGGGATAGCATTTCAAGAAAATTGAAAAGAAAGATTTTGGCTTTTTATTACTATTTCATATTCTTAAACAGCATTGATGAGAGGACAAAAATGTATGACATTACTACATATGGAAGGAAACATATCATAATTGCTGAGAAATTGCTGAGAAATCTCCAGTTCTGATAGAAAATTTACCACTTGAATTCCTTATGTGAGTAAACATGCCATATTATAGCCAGGATGCAAAGAAAGCAAAAGATGTTGTAATATAAGCATTCATAGACTTGGTCTACTTCTTCAGATGCATCAAGTCTATGAAACTCATGCTACAACTTTAGTCTGTATATTTAGTCTCAAAGGTTGCAATGACTATGCCACTGAATATTGTAGCCAGCTTTACATCATAATGACAATATTAATATCTTAAGAATGGAGTTGTTCAAAATCAAGCATTTCAGTGTTCAAAAGGATGCACTTAACACATTTTTAGAGCACATGAACACTATATGTGCCCTATATAGATTTGAAAATATATTTGACTGTAATATTATTCTTATAAGCTCTATTTCACATTATTCACCTGTATAACATACTAAGAAGAGATGTGACAGTGGGATTATACTGTCGGCTTAGCTCTTCTGACCAAAATACTAGGACATGTTTATGTTAGAGGGATGCCTGTAATGTGTGTTACCTCTTTCCTGGATTTTATTACATAGATGTAAGGACATTAGCAACAATATCAAAACCCTTTCTTGTTAGTAATGACCATGCATCCAAATTCATACTCCATACCTCAAGAGAGTCAGTCCTATCATTCGCCAGCTTCTTGTCCCACAAAAGTTAAAGAAACAAACAACAAAAACCAAAACAGAACTTTTCTACCAGATATTCTAAGATGGGCCTTTGCAGACTGCCAAAAATAATGCAAATTGAGTCCACTTTAACTGCCCTGACTCAGTGCTAGGGAATCATGGGAACTGTAGTTTATTGTGGCACCAAGGCTCTCTGACAGAGAAGGCTCAATGTCTCAGAAAAAAATACAGTTCCCATGATTCCCTAGCACTGAGCCAGGGCAGTTAAAGTGGACTCAATTTGCACTATTTCTGGCAGTCTGCAAAGGCCCTATGTCTGAGACTTGCAAATGATGACATAATTATTAGGCCAGCCATGGTGGGGGGGGGGGGGGAAGGAGATGAAGTGTTAGCAAAAGTTCTGTTTTATTGTATTCAAGTAAAAATAATAAACCAGAGTTGAAGCTAAGCAACTTTTAGACAAATTATTTATTATACAATGAAAGAGATGCTGCAATAGATTACTTCAGGTGTAGGGTTGCACAATTCAATACTCCTTCACTGAGATCCTACATCACAGACACAGTTATGAATGTGTAATAACATATTATCGCCTGACTTGACTCCCTGAAACTACTTCAACAGTGCACAGCCACACCAAGCAACATAAGTCTGTTTTGCTAATTACTGGGGTGTTGCAGATGTTCAATCAATTAATAATTTATTTACAGTCACAGACGAAATATAAAATGAAGATGTTTCCAGTCTTTCCCAACAACAATCTGTGGTATGACAATCTGAAGCAAGACCCTGTTTGAATTTCTAACCACCCAGTCCTAAATATAAGTACTGAACAATAGCAAATGTATAAGTCTCGTTTACATATTCATAACTGCTCAGCAGGATGCCAGCCAGCATTTATAACTTTATTGTACATACTACATTAAAAAAAATCTTCAGATTAATCAACAAACAGAATTAGATTCTGAAATCAATATATATATATATATATATATAATTGGTTTTATAAAAAATCAGTTTGATGTAATATATATATTAAAAAAAACAAACTGGCACCATAAAGACTGTAATATGCAAGAACCCCCACCTTTTTTTTTTTTTTAACTACAAGAAGTGGGCTTGTGTGTGAACATGGAAACCGCCATTTGATCTTCATTCAGCTGGTCAGATTGCTTTAAAAGAGTATTAGCAATTTCATGAAGGATAATATAAGTGATGACAAAGAAAATAAGAATTTGTAAAGTTTATTATATTTCTTTGAAGCCCACCAGGATCCTTCTCATGCCCCAGTTCTGAAATAGGTTGTAAAATATTTGTATTTACTCCCACACAGAACATTGTACATTTTTGGTAGACGTTTTTCCTATTATTAGAAATTTTAATGCATTTTTTTTTCATTTAAAAAGATGCACTATCCTACTTCGGTATAGCAAGCAAGTACATTTCTATATTGCTTATTATTATTTTTTCTCTATTACTAGTCATGATGGATGCAGTGGCTCAAGTGGTTAAGAGGCTGACTCTGTTGATTGCAAGATCAGTAGGTTGGCAGTTCAAGGCTGGGTGCTGCATGATGAGGTGAGCTTCTGTCACTAATCCCAGCTTCTGCCAACCTAGCAGTTCAAAAGCATGCAATGCAAGTAGATAAATAAGAACCACTTTGGTGGGAAGGTAAACAGCATTCTGTGCAATCATGATGGCCACATGATCACAGAGTAGTCTCTAACAATGCTGGCTCTTCAGCTTACTACCCACTATGGTTGGACACGACTTGACAAACTTGTCAATGGAAAACACCTTTAACTTTACCTTTTAATCATGATGGCAATATGTTACATCTAGTTTGCTGACAAATGAAAAGAAGATAGCTATTCCCCACACACCTTTGCTAGTAAGCTTTCCAGAGACATCTGTTCAGCTGATGTGGGAAAAAGGATGGTTGAACAAATTGGCCTTGGATCTGATGCAGCAGGATTCTTCTTATTTGAAACATAAGCTTATCGCACTGCATTTACAGGAATGGGAACGGAAAGGAATGGAACAGAATGGGACAAAAACATGTTACTGGAGAGGAGAATGCCACTGATGCTGCCAGGAGTTCCCAAGCCATTTCCCAGCCATTCCTGGCAGCTGATTTTTAAAGAATGGCTCAAAATCGTTCTTCAAAATTGGCTGCCAGGAATGGCTGGGGAACTGGTTGGGGACTCCCGGCGGCATCGGTAGTGTTCTCCGGTCCAGTAACATTTGTTTTTATCCCATTCCATTCCGTTTCTTTCCATTCCCATTCCTGTAAGTGCTGTGAGATAAACTTAAAGTGATGCAGTCTGGGTGACTTTTACCATATGAAGAGCTGCTCACCTAGACAACTCTATGCATGAAGCCTTAGACACCTTTAACTTTAATTTCAACATAGCATAATCTATTTCTCAAATAAGCATCATAGGGATTTTCTGTCAGTGAACTTTTCCCCCTAGAAATCCATGGAGCTTAATTACAATAACATGGGTCCAAACTAATCAAGTGGCCAGAGAGCTATTAGAAATGTCTTATATACAGTAAAAATTTCCTCAGTTCAGTGAGACTATTCCATATGGAAATCAAAACAAATTCCAGTGGAGAGGTGTGTGAGAGAGGGGAGAGAGACAAGAAAAAGAGAAGAAATGAAGGCAAGAAATGCAATCAAGAGATATAATTTTCCCAACATTTCTACCACTACACTATCTGTCACTAACCAGATAATTAAAAAAAATAGAGTTCAAGTCTTAAAAAATTATATTGTTCTTTTAGTATTATAGTATAGCAGAAAGTGTTTATATTATTTATTTATTTACTTTGCAATATCTGCTATGTCTGGCTAAGCAAAGCGAAAGAAGTTGAAAAATGAGAGGAGTCAGAACTGCTGTAAGCATGTAAGCAATTCCTTTGCAAAATAATAGCTTTTCAAATCAAGGGATGAAGCAGACAGTTAAGAAAGCCTACCATGATCTTGAGAAAGAAGTTAAGAAGACAGAAAAAAGAAGACCTGTTGATATATCATGCCATCTATGACTGCAGATGGGAATAAACTGAATCCACTGCAAATAGGAAGCTAGAAGATGTGATGACTCAAATACTGCTTGATATAATATTGCTTGATTATAAAAAAAAATTGAGAAGGGTGCTTCTTACATCTGTAAGAATACAATCAGCTGGCTCTCTTGATTGTTCACGATCTCAAACTGAATGGGGATGTTCTGCATGTGTTTAAAGTGGAAATGTCACAAAGTGTCCTCCCCCTCTGGGAGGGATGTTTTGTGGGGTAACTCCCCTGCCTAATGCATAGATTTTGTCCTAATATATTTAGAAGGAGATGTAGATGTGGCTTTATAAGTTTAATACAACATTAAGAATTTGCACGAGAGGAGTTTCCCTGAATAATGCCAGCTGCTTCTTCTCAAATACCAGCCCAAGAAGCAAACTAAATATGGAGGAGATGTCTTTGTGACAACAGGCCTCAAATCATCTGCAACTGCCTCTCATACCTTCAGAGAAGTATCTCTTTAGCAAAACAGATAGCTGACCAAGAGTATACAGCCATGCAAGTTTCTGCAGGAAATATATGGAAAAGAATTTGAATTTGCTTCTGAGTAAACATGCTAAGGTTTGGGTTGTGTGTGACACTCAAAATTAACAGAACAATTCTGGGCTTACTTTACCAGCAGACTAACTTTACCAGCAGAACATAGTTTTAAACCATGTTTTAGTAGAGATTCTAACCTCCTCCTATACTTCTATGTCCACTTCTATCTCTGCCACAAATGGGCAAGGGGGGATTTGATACTATCTGGTTTTAGTTAACCACAACTTCATCCAACCAGAAACTATGGTAAATATTAACTGTGGTTAAATCAACCAGTTGCAGAAACCACATTTTGAAGTTGTTTTTAGTTTGAATCAAATGTATTGATGACCAATAGTCGTGATACCTAACTCTGTCATTTCAGGGTGAACTGTCCTTCACTTGAACTATAGACAACCCCAACTAAGAGCCTTTTCAGAGTGTTAGAAATAGTGCAAACTGAGTCCACTTTAAGGGTTAGGGTTAGGGAATCATGGGAACTGTATTTTATTGTGGCACCAGAGCTCTCTGACAGAGAAGGCTCAATGTCTCAGAAAAACAAAAACAAAAAACCATTCCTATGATTCCCCAGCATATCTCATCCTGCATATCTTACAAGACAAGTTGTAACAGCAGTTTTTAATACCACTTCAAGAACCATCATTCAGAAGTGTCCTGGATGGAAAGATTAACTGTTAAATGTCTTGGGACAATATCAAATTTTTCTTGGCATATCATATTTTCTTACCTTTCATCCTTTTTAACTTATGCTATCCCATAGTTTTTCCTTGTAGCTGAACATTTGCTTGAAAACCAAGGCAATTAACAAAGTGTTTGAGGTAACCAACATGCAAAACACACTACACAATGCAGAACTCAGAATCGTGTCAGTGTCATGCCAAGATATTTTGCTGCCTGAAGGAAAATCACCTCCTTGCTAGAGGCAACACTAGAAAAAAAAGTCTTGCTGTGACATTCAGATACTTGGATTCACCTATTTCATCCATCACAGTTCTACCTGCAAAATATCTGGTTCTGTATGGAGTTATCTGTAATCAGTATTACTATTGTCCCCAAAGGATGAAACAACTCTACACAAGTTATGGAAGGGTTCATATATTTTATTTTATTTTCATAATCTTATAATAATTTATTGGTAGTAACTTAATCAATTGTTTGCTAAAGCAGCTGAAAATACTGGAGATTCTCTGTTCATGTTTTTATACTGAATAAGGCATGGCTTCTGTATCATTAGAAATGTTAAATAAGTAAATACCCCAGTCAAATGCAGAGTCCACCTTATATAGGCAAGAACAAGTTAAACTAATTTTCTATGTAGTGTTTGTCCAAGTCTAATTTATTAATTAAATAATGTTGGTACCAATGAGATGCTGATTGGTTTGTAAACTGAACCGTCACTACATGAGGAATTCCACAGGGCCTTTAAAAAGAAAGAAAAAAGATGAATGAAGTCTCAAATATTAGGTTGCATGTATCACTGATTGTAGAGACATAAAATAATATTTTCATTGCAGATGCTTTTGTGCTCTAAGAAGGTTAAATTAAAATATTTAAGCTGAAAACACAATAATAAATGATTAAAATATGTATGACTGTGCTATAATTACAATCAAGGAAATACTCTAATATGTATTTTTATCTGAAAACACTGCACATAAAAGAAAGAATTGGGACAAAGGAACATCTTACATCTGTCAAAAGAATGTAATTAGGAGATAATCAAGCACCAAAGACAAACAAGACAGGCTGAAGAAAATTAATGAAATTATATAAGTTTCCTGTTGCTCTTAATCCAATTATTTGACTAACATAAAAGAGAATCAAGTTGTTCTTTAGAAACATTGTGCATATTTTGATATTAAAGGTGAGCTAGGAAACTGGGCTACAGATGAGATTTTTTTTTCATTTTAATATTTGTTCTTGCTATAATTTCACAAAGGGATGCTATTGGAATCTGATTTCTCTCTCTCTCTCTCTCTCTCTCTCTTTCTTTCTTTCCTTCTTTCTTTCTTTCTTGATTTTTCAGGTTTGGGCCTCTGCATCTTCAAAATATTATAAGAACCCTGATCTAGCCTACAAGCTTTTTGTAACAGTTACAAGAATCTATATGTAGCATTCTGAACATTATAATAATCTGTGTGGAGGTTATTAATGTTTCTGTTGTGTGCCTTCATGTCATTTTTGAATTATGGCAACCCTAAGATTAATTTGTCATGGGGTTTTCTTGCCAAAATTTGTTCAGTGGGGATTTACCATTGCCTTCTTGAGGCTGAGAGAATGTGACTTGCCTAGTAGGTTTCCATGGCCAAGTAGAGATTCAAACCCTGGTCTCCAGACTCATATGGGGAGAACAAAGCTAGGTCTCTGACCTGCAGATAATAACTACTCTCTTGTATAAATATGCAAGAAGGAATCTGCATTTATATTTCATATGTGTAATGATGTCCTATAAATATATGTGACAAGATATATACAAAAAACAAGCACTTTTATTTTAATACTTTTAATTGTGGCTCATGATTTTCATTTCTTGGAGAGTAAAATGGTCCA
>CM034708.1:18099982-18114123 GCA_020142125.1 Phrynosoma platyrhinos | reverse complement strand
TGGACCATTTTTGAGGTCCATCAGCATCTCCAAAAATATTTCAAACAAAAATTAATCTGTTTTGTTGTTGTTCAACAGCAAATTCTCTCCATGAACTTTAGAAGGTGTGCAATGTGATGCATTACAGGAAGGAAAATTTTCAACAAAATGGGGCATATTTCAAAATGAAACATGACTAAAAATCTATACATGTGGAAAAGTGCATAAAGATGCTATTCTAAATATTTTAAAAGTTCATAAAATGTGCAGGTTTTGAAAGAGACACACAAAAATAAAACACATTTCTATGGAGGAGAAAACATATCTTTTACAGTTGAGATGGAACAAGTATGCATCCTGGGAAACAGAAACCGAGGAATTAAATGGGTAACTTTTCACCTCTTCATCTACAATTTCACTCATCCTCAGAATGCATAGCCAAGTACTAGTGGGGATGATAAGCATGTTAGCAAACACATCTTCAGGGTGTAACATTGTGGAACATTGTATTACATTCTGATTAGGAGTACTATTGTGAGATCTGGAAAGTATCTATCTCATATAAATCCATACATAGTTCATATCCACACATAAGGACAAACATATTTAAGGGAAATCTTAAACCAAATGGAAATATATCAAGTTATTAAAGTATTTTGAAGAAGAAGAAGAAGAAGAAGAGGAAGAAGAAGAAGAAATAAAAAAAAGAACTCAGGAGGATAACATAGTAAAAGCAGAAAAGGGCAACAAGAAATAAAAATGTATGTATACTCTCAACCTCACTTGCAAGCATAATTTATAGATAACAGCCACAATAAACAGAGATATATACATACACATGCAAATATTAATCCAACCAGTAGAATAATAATAATAATAATAATAATAATAATAATAATAAATTTTATTTATAACCCGCCCCGATTGCCTGGCAGTTACAGCATGATTAAAACATGAACAAGTTGAAACAATCAATCCCTGTACCCTAACCCTCCCACCCCTTAAAACTAGATTAAACTGACAATTACATTAAAATACATTATACGAAAACACTATAAAAACAAGACAAAAAATTATGGGCAGCATGCACAGTTTTGGTAAATCAGGCTGGTTGCCGCACTCCTATGTCCGGGAGGCTATTATATGTATATTGCTAATATCTTTTAAGACTTTGCACATTATAGATGGTGAGAATACTGTCATTAATATAGAAGAGAACGAAATGAGAGGGGAAAGAACTATCCACAGCATCAGTAGAGATACACAGTGGCAGGAACAGATGTTATATGTTAACATAATGATATTTCTGGCAACAGACAACAGAACCAGAATTTGTCAGGTGGCAAGGACAAGACAGGAAAGCTCAAGGGAGCGTTGAGCATCAATGCATTTAAATGGTGTCAAGAAACAGTTTATCAAAAATGTGCTGTAGCAACATTCATCTGTTAAAGACAAAATTGTCCACTAGCTCATGTAAAGCCTACACACTAGCTTAAAGAGCTTTATGTTGTAGTGTTGAAAGGAACATATAGTTCCTTTCACACTGTGTCTCCTAGCTGAACAGATTAGCAATTGGGGAAAGGGAGTTTTGGAAAACAAAAGAAATCAGAGATGCATAAGATCATTGAAATATACTGGCTAATATATGCAATTTTGATCAGAGTCATCACTAGATTTGGGGTCACCCAGAGTGGTAACTCATGGAAGTTTATCACACTCATTTTTGTTAACAATCCAAGCACAGGCTGGGGACATGTGTGACCGAGGGAAAATTGATTTTATCATGCTTGAAACAAGTGGCAAGCCATCTCCATGCCATCACTCAATCACAACCCATCCCTGAGCCATGCTGAGCCAACCAATTTTGGAAGGACAGAAGCTTTCCAGCCGAGTAAAATTGGCCAGCTCAGTGTGGCTTGGGGATGGGTAGTGGTCAAGCAATGGCATGGGGACAGCTTGTCGATTGTTTCAAGTACAATAAAATCTGTTTTCTCTTGGTCACACACGTTCATGCATGTTCCCAGCCCATTCCCAGATCGTTAACAAAAGTGAGTGCAATAAACTCCATGGTGTCATTGTCATGGCTGCATCCTTCTACAGCCAGAAGAGGGCAGTAGTTGTGGAAATAGGGGACCCCCACATGCATGTGCACAATGTCTCACAACACTCCCTCACCAACAATGCTCAGCTTCTTCATGCAGAATAGTGTGCTGGGCAGAGAAGCACCCCCAACCCCCTACCCACTCAACATTCTTGCCTTGCTAGGATGCCACTACTCACCAGGTGCTGCCTTTGGCAATACATGGCCAGCCTGGCCAAGGCAAGGAGGATGAGCATGATAGAGTGTCCTCCTCTTTCTCTTCTTGAGCAAGATTAGCTGTAGTGGCAACCAGCACAGAGGTGTCTCAGCACCCACTGCTGAGACCACCACTACTGTCCCTGGTGGCCAGAATAAGGTCTCTTGGGGGTGCAGTCATGCTGCCACCTCCTCTGCCCCAGCAGTGTCCCCTCTAATGGTGTCACTAAGTGTGATGTGCACTCCTTACATCCTCCAGTGAAATCACTAATTTTGATTTAGAGAACAGCTCAGTAAGATCTTGAAATGTCTAAAGAATGACTCAGATATTACAATAGCTAGTGGAGTCTCCTTTTAGGTAGCTAAGTATAGGACCCTTTTAGGTTCCTTCATGTGATCTCTGTTACCATGCAAGAAGCATCTGAGAAGGGATCAGCATGCTGCTTCCATATATCATCTTAGGGCCTTTGCAGACAGCCAGAAATAGTGCAAATTGAGACCACTTTAACTGCCCTGACTCAGTGCTAAGGAATCATGGGAACTGTAGTTTATTGTGGCACCAGAGCTCTCTGACAGAGAAGGCTCAATGTCTCAGAAAAAAAATACAATTCTCATGATTCCCTAGCACTGAGCCAGGGCAGTTAAAGTGGACTCAATTTGTCCTGTTTCTGGCAGTCTGCAAAGTCTTTTAAGCAGTTTGTTTCAGACACCAGGTTGCATCCAAGGAGACCTTCAACATGCAGGTGATATCTTATGGTAGTATGATTATTGTAGCACACACTGGATTTTTTTGTAGCACACAATGGATTTCTGTTGGAGAAAAGTCAAACTGAATTCACCAATGGTTTTCCTTTTGCACACTAAGAACCATCAGAACCAGGCTAGTACAGCACTTTGTTAACACTTGTACAAGCTCTTGTGGAATATTGATAGAAGGCTGTTCTCCTTCTATTCATAATTCCTTGGATCCAACCCAATGAAATGACACAATGAATGTGGGGATGATAATTACATCAAATCAGTTAAGACTCTCTCCCTGCTGACCCACCTCCATGCATAAATTGCCATTTTAACTTTTAAAAGCTTGCCTCTATTTTGTAAGATAAGAGCAGAAATGTGGAGTAGATTTAGAAATAATAGGGGGAAAAATGACCCAGAAGAAAAACTCTTGATCTATAAAAGAGAAGAGGAACAATACAAGGAAGTGGAAGAGACAAAAAATGTAATGAGACAATCAGATTCTAAAAGAAATAAGAGTTGCTAAATATTACTTAATTTAGTGGGACATTCATAGGAAGATTTAAGATGAGCATTCTGGATTTAAAGTAGTTAGTACCAGTAGACAATTTTCTTTAAGAACAAATACTGCTGTAAAACAGAATCATTAAAGGCACATTTGCATGTTTGGTTGCATCACTCATACTATAGTGGCATTGCTCTGAACCAGACACACAGGAATAAGTCCCCATTCAGGAACAACAGAGGAGCATTGCACTAGGACAGCTTTGCAGCTGTGGAGTCTTGAAAACCAGCTGTTGGGCAACCTATATTATAAATGAGTGGGCAACCAAGGTAGGTTGAATACCAGTGTTATACAGCTATGAAGCATTCTTTTTTTAGCAAAAGAAGCTGTGCATTCTGGTAATAATTGCACTAACAACAACTGTACTAAATAATGTAAAGTTCCACCACAAACAGACATATTAAAATTAAGCCCAATCATGAATTTGTCAGTCAGTTTGCAGGACTGGAAGTTCAGTTACCTTTTATGTGTATAGCTGAAAGTGTAGGCTGTAATTGTAAGAAATCTGATGGCTATCCCCTAACCTTCATGGGGCTCATTAGAAAATAGTAACTTAGCTATTCTCTTTTAACTTGTCACATGACAAATTGTTTATTAAGATCTCGTACAGAAATATAAATAAGCAGAAAAACCAACAGGTTGGTTTTGGATATGGGTATAAGTATTTGCCTTCTAATTAACATTTGCACATGTCCCCTCACATTTTTGTTGGAAATGCTTGGCTTGGATCTTATGCAAAATAGGTACAGCTTCAATGTAATACACTTCAGAGAACTGTATGAAACAGTAGCTTTGGAATGATCACATTGCCATGTAAATAATTATTATGAATATTAAAAGTGAATTCATAACAGGACTATATTGCTATGAATAACAACTCCAGAAGCTGACATGAAATTATGACACATTAAACAAATATGATGTGAAGTCTTGCAAAAGTTTCCAAAAGATAGTTGATTCTTATAAAGGAGGGCGACTCCTCCCATTTTGAAGAAAAAGCAACACTTACAAAAACTGATATGATTCAGAAGAACCCAGATTTATCTATAGTATACATGGGCAACTTGGTCTTCCACAAGTTCTTGGCTTTTAGCTCCCATCAGCCCTAGCCATCATAACACATGGTGAGGGATGATTAGAGTTTAATTCCAACATCTATAAGACCATGTTGCCCACTCTCACTCTATAGATATACATGTCTAGTTTTTAGCTATCTTATTTCTGTTTATCTCTATCTTTATCTCTCTAAAAATGCTGATAATTCTTTATTAAACCTCCCTCTGAACTACAGCTGGTTTCCTTGGGAAGTAAAGATGGACTTTGTGTTGAATGCAGAGACTGTACATTAGTTCCATGCAGCCAGTTTACTGTCCATGCTTCCAACTTCTGAACAGAAGTTCTGAAACAGAATCTATGTACAGATTGTACACATACAGGCTGTTCCTGTGTGACTGGGAAAGGACTTGATCCACTGCCAAGCACACCAAATTTCTGTTCATATAGCTTTAGCTGTATGGCTTTAGATGTATGGGTCTGTACAGATTAGCATGAATGCAGGGTGGTTGGGAATCAAGCAAGGAAACAGGGGGGAAGCCCTGGGCCGCCCCTGGAAGCTGCACCGTGGGGCCGAGGTATCCCCACACCTCAGCCCCGCAGCGCAGCTTCACCGCCCCTGGAAGGAGCGCTAAAATAGCGCTCCTTCCACAAGTCACCAAAGGTGCACCGCAAAAGGCTGGTGGTACACCTTTGGCAACTCTTCCGCCACAGTGTGTACGGACGCTGCGGCGAGAAGGCATCTTCGGAGTGCCAGCCTTGCGGATGGGCTGGCGCTCCGACGATGCCTTCAGGAAGGGGTTGGGGCGCCCACCGTGTGGCTGCCCCTCCCCTTCTTTGCCCCCAAAATGGCCCTTTGTGCTGTCTGCTTCCCCCCCTTAGTTCTTTCCTTGCCTCCTTGCATTCACAGAGATTTCTTCTCCATCCTCATAAGGAAACCATCAGAAACTGAAAAATAATTACATTTCCAACTTGCAGCAAGTAGTTTGAAATTCTAAATAATGGAATGATGTGTATGTTCAATGGAAGAATGGGATTTTTTTTTATACATTTTGCCCATCAGGAACCAATAGACTAGTTAGACCGTTGTCTTACATAGGAACAGAGCCATTGCTAAAATATAAAATGACTGACCAGAGGATGAATCCAACAAAAGGTTAAAAGTTCACATTACCCACATGTTCAATTTCCCCCTCTCGAAAATGGAAGAATCAAAACTTGGGGGAGTGGCCCAAGGAAGGTGACATTCTCTCAAAGAAAAAAAAATGCAGACCAGAGTGGAGAGCCCTGTCTGCTAGATTAGGTCTATGGGCCAAACATACCTCTCTCCAAATCTAGGGAATCCATACAGGGGCCCAATTCACACTGCAGAAATAATCCAGTTTGAAACTGCTTTAACTGACCTGGCTCAGTTGTAGGGAATCCTGGGAATTGTAGTTTATGTGGCACCAGAGCTCTCTGACAGAGAAGGCTAAATGTCTCACAAAACTACAGTTCCCAGAATTCCCTAGCATTAAACCAGGGCAGTTAAAGTGGTCTCGAACTGGATTATTTCTTCCATGTGTTTCAGACCAGAGACTTGGGAAAAGCATCTGGGTCCATTCAAAGTATATGGTATTGTCTACTATGGACTGATATGGATACATGCTTCATTAATCAGAGAAGCAACCACAGGAGGTCAAATAATTTCTTCAACAAATGCACTGCAGCCTGACTAGATCTATTCATCTTCCATCCTTGTTTTAATAACCCAATTGACACATGAGAAATTATTCCTTGATCTCTAAATCAAAGAAGTCTTTGAAGACCTGAGGAAGGCTAAGGTGGTTAAATTGGCATTGATCATATAAAATACATTCAGCACTTAGATACCAAGTTCCCTCCCTCCTTCACTCTCTCTCTCACACAATGCACATAAGAGATTTTGCTTAGATGTTGGACAAGTCTTTCAGTACTATTTAGACTTGAGACACCTGTCTTTCATTTATCAGAGAAACAACTAGTATATATTAGAAGTGAAACATTTTTGATAGTTCTCACTTTTGATATCAACTTTTGGCTGAGCTCTCTTGACAACCTGTGCAAACAAAAATAAAACAACAACAAGCCTTCACCATTAATAGATTAGCTTGTTCCCCTTAAATTACTTTTACTTATTTATATGTTACAAAGCAGGGCAAATTCTTGGTGTTGTGACACATACAGGACTGCCTAAGAAATAAAGGAGTGGCAAAGCAAACAAAAGGCAAATGCAATAGTCAAAGAGGTAGATGGAGTAAATTTTAAGATTTTCAGAACTGCCCAGCTGAGTACAACTGAGCATTTGCTCCTATGATCCTGGTAAACAAATGCAAACATATTTCAAGTCTTGAAATCTATGTACAACCAAGGTGAACTAGAATATCCAGTTTTAGCTTGGGAATAAATAGGTATCTTTAATGTTTAATATTTTGGGGCCTGTATATCTCTTTCATCCCACTTCTGGAGATGGCAAGGTGAAATATGAGTACTGACAACAGTTGAAGGAAGTCTGTTGAGAAAGGAACATTATAATTTCTCATAATTACAAAATAAAGTTATAGCAAGACTTGAAAAAATGAAAGCCCAAAACAATTGGATGACCCCACTCCTTTCAAAGTATGATTTGTTTAAAGCATTTAGACACTAGCAGAAGTGAAATGCATTTCCTACTGGTAGAAAGAATTAAATTTGAAACATAGGTCAAAGATGATTGTGAAGACATCAGTTAAAAAAGAGGTTTAATACTTTCAGCTCAGGAATGAAACTGTTAATTAGAATTTCCTACCCATGGTTTTCCTCCTCAGATTAAACACTTGACAGTAGAGAGTATTTGGGAGATGTATGATCTAAAAAATAGTTTTTGGAAATGTAATGCTAGTTTTATTATTTTACTATCAAAATGAGCTTTCCTTTGTTGTATTTGGTGATTTTCCCCTATTTCTCATTCCCTAGACCTCATAATAAAATAAACTAGCTAAACCTTTTAGCTATCAAAACATATGCGTATCTTGATATTTGTTAATATGTGTGAGGAAAACATATGGTCTTACAACTGCAGATTTTGAGTCTGAAACACTAGGGATCTGTCTGCTGGAACATCCCAAAACTTGGCTGGAACAACATACTGCTAAAAAAAGCCTGCCACTGACGGGAAACAAATAAAACCACCAAAATAAAATTCATTTGTGAAACTTTTTTGTGAAACTTGATTAACCTGAGAAGTTACTCATGAAAGTGAAAAATCACCACAAATAACTACATTTCATTTAAACTGTTCACATGGGAAAGCACATGGAAATTTTAAACAGAACTGCATAACAATAGCACACTGCTGAAAATCTGTTAAGCTCTTGGAGAATTTCCTCCTCTACAATTGGAGAAATTTGGTGAAATATTCTGCAATTTCTTTTCCCATGACACTACATTTTAAAACTACTCTCATCCAATTTGACAGAAAAAGACATTCAGATAATTAAAAAGTAAAGAAATACTTTGAAAAATTCTCATGGATGACGTTCAGAATTGTTGTGCTCACCTTATTTATAAGTTGGCCAAAAAGTATATGTTAATAAACTCTGTTGGGGCAACAGACCCCTCAGTTCCCCACACTTCAATTAAAGCTACATTAAGGGAAGGTGATATAAAGTAACTCCTCCCAGAGTTACTTTTTTTTTCCAGATCAGGAAGAGTGGGCAGGCAATGAAACTGCAGAGTAATGGAGAACAGAACAAATGCACACCCGCAGCCGCCTTGCAATGTCAAAGTAAGCTCAAAAATAACACCAAAAGAGCATGAAAGGGGCCCTAGAAATGAGACAGATAAATCAAATCTTTTTTCATGGGAAAAATAAACTTTGAGGAGACTGCAGAACAAATGTTGGTGCATAAATAACTCATCTTCTCTCTTTGCAGGGCTGCCTTCCTTCATGCCTGCTACAAGGCTTACATTGAAGGAGCTTTTTATAAGCATCTGCAGTAAAAATAAAATGTATATATAATGACACCTCTTCTCTCAGGAGACCCTGAACCCTAAAGAAATGACAACTAGGACTGAAGTAAAATTCAGAGAAGATGTTTTTCTAAGAAATTTGTCAAGATTCTTCTTTCTCTTGCTAATTTAAAAAGAAAGGGCTGATTTATAGAGTTCACTCCACCTTTTATCTGCCATCATTTTGGTAGCTGACTCTCTACCACTGCCACATTGTTTCAGATTGACACAAGGTGGAAGAGCCAAAATGGTGATCAAGTTGCCGGTGCTGTTGATGCCACTGGTAATGGTAATACCAATAGCTAAAATGCCACTCCCCATAAAATCAAATACCCCAAAAATATTTTTGGGAGGGAAAAAGAAACTGTGCTACAAGCAATATAATTGTGAACCATCCCTCTGTAAAACTCTTGGAGAATTCCCTCTCCTACAGTTGGAGACATTTGGTGAAATATTTTGTCCCATCAGTATTTTTAGAATTATAGTGAAGATTTCCCTTATGTTCCAATGCTGTGACTGAACTAAAGATTTTTTGCACCTAAAATGTTCAGTTGATTTCACTGGAACAAAGGGTATAGGTAGATTTTTTTTTTAGAATGTGGCCCTCTTGTCCCATTGATTTAGTTCTTATATCAATAACATTATATCATGAAGTGCTGTTTAGTTTTGAATTATGTTGTTTTAATTGAGCTTTTTTGATGCTTTCTGGTAAACAGGATATGGATTTTAAAAGAAGAAAAAGAAGAATTTTAAAAGAAGAAGATTTTAAAAGAAGATGACCTATGTTCTGTCATTCAGTAATACCACAGTGGAACACATGGATGACTGGAGACATGAATTCATGTACAAAAGAGCTCACATGGTACAGATTTCTTATATAACTATTTTATCTACAAATATAGGATTCTTGTTTCTTTGTCAGTCCATGTCAGAACCTCCTGACAGGAATTTAGCCCAAGAACTATTTAGTCACATATGGACATGACCATTACATTCTCTTTGTCTGAAGGCAGCAAACAATACTATAATTGAAAGTTGAAGCCCAGAACATCAAACCACAAAACTGTTTCTGACTGAGAAATCAAAGTTCATGTAAGTAAGAACTACATCAGCTACATGATAATGTTTTACTTGTGGAACTAATTGAAAGCATATCTGAGCCTACATCAAAAGCCAGAGATCTACTTTAAAGAATATCATTAAAAATACCTAGTTTAGAACAGAATAGTTTAGAATACCATTCTCTCCTTTAGAGAAAACCATATTAGAGAATACCAGTACAATTTTCAGTAGACAGCAATTTTGCATAAGATTTTCTCTCCAACCTCTAGTTACCAATACACTTTGAAGGCCAGTGGTAATGAGTAAGAAAGTACATCAAACCAAAGCATTCAGTTATTCTACAGAAATGAATATTTTCTTAAGTGTCACAGTTTATAATTATACCAGGATAAAGATTCTAATTTTCAATTAAATTACTAGCAACATCCCCCGTGGAGACCCAATGATTTAAATATTAATGCAAACTTCTTTGCAAAGTTTTTCAGCTTTAATTTGCACACAGTGTTTTAAAAAATAAAGCCTGGCTTGGTCATTGGTGATTACAAGCAGAAGTTTATCAAGTTGTAAAAAGTATGTAAATGCTTTTTCTCATATTTGAAAACACAAAAACATTTCCAGTTCTACCAATACATATTCTTCATGTTCCATCCTCCACAAATTCTAGAGAATACAAGGGAACAATTGTTAAAACATGCAATTAATAGGACATTGGTATGCCTCCAGGTAGCTTTAATTATCTTTTTCTGTTGCAGAATACATTTGAGAATCATTGAAAAGTGAAAGATGAATGGTGTTGCACACTTTTACATCAATACAAAAACAGCAGTGAAAGAGCACAGAAAGCAGAGATTTAAATATCAATAGAGAAGATAAAAGAAAAACTGTTTAATACAGCTACTTACATCATGGCCTACAAGTTCAGTCTGTGTGGATTTATCTACTTGACAGACAAGAGTATTCTGTAAATGTTGGGCCTTCTCCTGTGATGGGGTTGGGGTGGAGGGGACAAGAAACAAACTCCAGGTCAGTTTTTTTTTATGTCACTGGTTTTTCAACTACAAATATCCAAAAGTCAATGCACACACAGTAGCAGATAGTGGGAAACAGAAATTGTTAAGGTGCTAGGGACAAGGTAAAAATCCTTCTGGTGTTATCTTACCAATCCATTTATCAGGCAGATGTTGAAGTCACTGCTTAGATGTGAGTATGGTTCAGCAGTACTAAAGGAAGATCAGCATAATGTGATAATGTTCATTTTATGGATATAAGAATGTAAAACTTTAAAGATTAAAACACACACACACACACATTCACAATCTTATTTTGGGGATTAGTTACTAGTGTTCAATATAAGCCATCTGTTACAAATTTTTACAATTTATAATTTACAAACTGTAAAGTTGCATGGACCCTTGATTTCAATTTGTTCAGCCAACGAAACTGGTAAACATACATACACACACACACCGGAACTAAAACTGTGAAGGATAATGACTGTGAATTGAAGACATGATTATATGGTTGACTGGGGAGAAAACACATGAAAAAACATTTTAATTGATAGTAGCCTAGGTTTTCTCTTTTCTTCTACTTGTCCATTCCCTATTTTCCTTTGAACATTTATTTCCCCATTTCATCATCCCTGACAGACTGTACCCTCAATTCCATTAGCATCAAGCCTAAGAATAGACAAATAATTCTAATCTGTTCCAGTTTTGCATATGTTCATTAACAATTCATGTTAAATTGTTATTTTCAATTGATAAAAACATTCTAATTTTAATTTAAATTTAAGTATGTATTTGTCATGAACATTTTTTTCCTTTTCTCTATTGCTACCCATTTGCCTGGGAGAAAGCTCGAAGGGGTAGACAGTTTATTACTAGACATTTAAGGAAGGACACAGTTCATATATTTTCTCTCAAATACACATTTAAAAATGTTTTCTGATGTGTTTTTTCCTTTCTGGATTGAGACCTGTGTTGGGATATTTGGAGAGTGTGAATGTGAAAAATGATGGATATGTACCAACCCAATTCAGGAGGTGTATATTAGCTCACTTTGTATCAAAATTCATTGATCAAATTCCTCAAGTGTTATTATATGGTTATTTACAACTTCTAATGATTAGCATTCCTGATTCCTTGTTAGCTATTTAGAATTATTTTACAGTTATCACAGATTTTCATGACACACATGAACAACATGGAACTAGCAACCTTTCCCCTCATTTTCTTATACAACTGAGCAGAGCTGAATATGTTTCACTAACATCTTGCAGTAGGAGACATTGCTTCCCAACTGATCAGCAGAACACATGGAGATTTCATAAAGAATTCCACATGCCAAGGCAAAAGTAAATACATTTTATGTGATCCATGGTGCTATGAACCAAGCAGAACTCTGACCCAGCCTCCTCCTCCTTTTCTCACGAGTTTCTCCTGAGTTAGCACTACCTACAAATGTCTGTAGACCATCAATTACCTCTTGACAGAGCAAAAGAATTACTCTGCTTGGTTTCACTGCTACCTTTTCCGTTTCCCTGATCTAGCCTGGCTGATTTATCTTCAATCAACACTTCTTTTAACAACACTCAAAGTCGTCCAAATGAAACTGAAACTCTTTCACTGCACACCAAATATTGATTTTTCCACCTACTTATTTATTTAAAACATTTATGTCCTACTTCATGTTGTAAGATCTCTGGGCACCTTACAATAAAATCAGTTAGGACAATTTAAAATTTAAAATGCAAGGCAATAACAATTTGCAGCAATAAAAATGATTTAAACGTCACAGAAACATGAAAGAATGCATAATTTTAAGAGCTGAAATAAAAGAATAGAAAATCGTATATCTGTACACATAGAGTGAAGTCATTAGGGCTCATAGGATTTTGTAAAAAGCCAAGTTTTAACTTGATGCCAAAATAAGACCTATGTCTATACCAACTGGGCCACCAATCAGCATGCCATGATTGAATAATTAGTATGTGGCATTAACCCCTATGAGATAGTGGTGGTCCTAACTCAGAATGTTTTCAAAGAGGCATTAGTTAAAAGCATGGAAAAGAAGGCCAGTTACTGGCTACTGTTCATAATGACTGTATGAAACATCAGAATACAAACACAGAATGCAGGCATATTTCTAATGGATGGATGATATGGACACAGAATAATGCCTTCATAACACGCCTGTTAAAGACAAATCTGTTTGTAGACTATCATCCAATAGACACTGCAGAAATAATCCAGGTACAGACTGCTTTAACTTCCCTGGCTCAGTGCTAAGAAATCCTGGGAATTGTAATTTATTATGGTACCAGAACCTTCTGACAAAGAAGACTAAATGTCTCACAAAACTACAGTTCCCAGAATTCCCTAGCATTGATATTGAGCCAGGGCAGTTAAAGCGGTCTCAAACTGCATTATTTCTGCAGGCCTGTGTGAAACAAGATACTGAATTAGATGGACATTTTTTTTCTGATCTGTCAGAATTACTCTTCTATCCTTAGGTTCCATGTTACCAATGAGCTCTTTTTCACTTCCATTCTGAATGTCGTCTGGCTAGTATCTTGATACATGAATCTCCTTTTTTTGGGGGGGGGGGGGAGTATGAAAAACCAATGCTTTGACATCCAGGGTCCAAACTGTGTACACTTGTAGTCTTCCATTAACAGAAATTATACAGCAGCCTCTTACTATAAATGCAATGGGTTTATGACTTCTGTTTGCTATCCATGGTATCATACAAAAACACCATGGATCCAATGCCAATCCTATGGATCCACTACCATAGATTGCCAAAAAGACAAATAAATGAGTTTGAAAGCATATGAAGCCTGAGCTCACCCTAGAAACCAAAATGACTAAACAAGGAGCTATTGGACTTTGAATGTAACATGAGGCATCATGACTCATTTGAAAAGACTGTACTGTTTGGTAAAGTGAATGACAGTTGAAAAAGAAGAAGACTGCATTAAGAGTGGATAGACCCAAGCAAGAAAGCCACAGCCCTAAGTCTACAAGACCTGGACAGTGCATCTTGGAGGTCTGTCATTCATAGGGTCATCACAATTCAAAACTGACTTAAAAGCCAAAGCTAACTTTGTAACTAATAACAAATATGGCAACTAGGTATGTGATGATTCTTTATAACATTTAGCAACAACTTTATCATGGACACTAAACAGAACAGATTTGAGTGTTGGACTAGGACTGGAGACCAGGGTTTGAATCCCCACTTGGCCATGAAACACACTGGGTCACCTTGGGCAAGTCACATGCCCTCAGCCTCAGGGGAGGCAATGGCAAACCTCTGAAAAAAAATCTTGCCAAAAAAACCTTCATGTTAGGTTCACCTTAGGATCATCATATCAAAAATGACTTGAAGGCACATAACAGCAAAACTAAACTGAGTTACAGAGTATTATCCAAATGT
>CM034708.1:18073172-18099882 GCA_020142125.1 Phrynosoma platyrhinos | reverse complement strand
ATATTTTAGGCATTAATTTTTTGTGTGTGGTGAGGGGTGCATGTCTATGTACAAACATGGGGACTATTTACCACTATGCTGTATATCTAAGTTAGTATTATGCCCTCCTTCCAGGAAGCTGGAATTAAGACATAATATATATATATATATTCTTTGCTTATTATTTTGTGCCTAGCAGTACAGTCACAACTATGTTACACTGAGTAATGGCAGTGCTGCTGTGGCATAGTGGATATTGGCATAGCAGAACCTAAGGATGGCTGTCTCTTGTGAGCAGCAGCTGCTTTGCCTGATGCATTAAACATGAAAGAGTTCCTTTGCTATTTATAGTCATGGTAATAGTTTCTATCCAAATCTGGTTTTATTCAGCACTTTCTATAAACCCACAGTGCATATCAAATATTCATTTCTGGTTAAGGCAAAACATCCAGAATTCCTCCTTAAAGTAAGAAGTGTCAAAGAAGTCTTGGATCAAAGAATAATTCACCAAGGAAGAAGCCAACACTGGGAGAAAAGACATCAGAAACAACTTCCACAATCTTGTACTATTCAGGTCTGTTGAACTGGTCATTTTTTATGCTCAATGCTCTGTTCTCCAGATAAGCATAGCATGGAGGAGGTAGGAGAAAGCAACTGCATACTAGAAACTTTTTTTTTTGCTATGCTTCTTCTTCTACATATCATGAGATGAAGAAACTTCTTATCCTATTCAGAATCTCATCTCATCCTACCAAGCAAGGAGTCTAGTAGTGCCCATTCTCACATTCCATTCCCTCCCACAAGAAAAAAATGATTAGACATAATGGTAAGTTAGGATTTTGGGTTACAGGAAATAAAAAAAAAGGTATGTGCATGAAGTCTGGTAATTCTATCTTGACTTTCAGTAGTGAGAATGGCTCAACAAATTAGAAATCAAAACCTGCTCATGACATTTTAATCACAAGAATCATAATGATTCATAAAGTTTTGTTCGTCATTATGTTATGAATCTTGGCTTGTTTGCAGGCAAGGAATTGGATTCTGAGGTTCATACACCATGGACAGCTTTGGATTTCAAGTTAGTTTAGCCGTCCACACCTACCAGAATGAAAGAAATAAGAACAAATAGGCTGCACACACCAGTACACAGCTCATTCATAGGAAACCAGAATTCTGGTGTATTAGTCTGTTGTGGATTAATTGATGAACTGTGGATTAATTTATGCATACACAGACATGCCTTTTGCAAGATTATTGCTGGATCAATTATTGCTATTTTATCCATCCTTGTTTGTTTCTTTTCTCAAGAGTGGCATATATACCACTCTTGAGAAAACACACACCTGCATTTTGCAGGCTTTACAATAATGAAAAACAAATGACAATATTATGGATTCACTGAAGGATCAATATTGAGTGTCATTGTCCATACTGGCTGATGTATTCTGGATGCTGCAGTCTACAAGAGGCAGGATACAAAAAAATATTTTTTATTACTATTATTATTATTATTATTATTATT
The DNA here is from genome assembly GCA_020142125.1 of Phrynosoma platyrhinos. NCBI lineage: Eukaryota > Metazoa > Chordata > Lepidosauria > Squamata > Phrynosomatidae > Phrynosoma > Phrynosoma platyrhinos. The sequence goes on along the minus strand of CM034708.1, from coordinate 18,098,381 downwards.
ATGAAAGCAAGTTTTCCAAGCTCTGTGTAAGGTATATTAGCATTCGGCCTAATGTTAAATATTACTTGTAATGTTTTTTATGATTACTGTAACATATCTCTAAGGAGATGGAAATCAAAAGCGATTTTCAAGTACTTGTGGAAAGGTAACTGAAAACAGTATTGGATAACTAGTACTCAGAAAAGGCAATCTGAAAAGTTATCATGTGAAAATAAAGTGTTAGGTTTGAAAGGACAGGCTAAAAGAGTCATGTACTGATATGTAATGCATATATTCCAACTGTTCCACTATATTCATAATGCCTCTTTTTTTTGTCAAAATGTTTATTGATCAAAACCTACAAACTGTATGATTCACTAGTTGCTCTTTGGAAGTAAGGAAAATAAAATATATAAGGACCTGCTAAAGTTATGTTTTCAATGAGTCATAGCCCATTGTAGACCTATCCTCCACTAATGCCTGGTTCTTTTTTCTTTTTCTTTCTTTCTCTTTTAAATCTGACCTAATGCCCATAACCACATCTTATGAAAATGAAAACACTTCCTGCCCAGTTTACCTTGCTGGATCACAAATAGATACTGAAGCATATAACACAGTCCATAGTTACAGTTGCCTTGGTATATTAGTCAAGGCAGATTCCTACTCCATAGATCTATATGGCAACTATATCTTAACAATTTCTACAACAAGTTTATTTCTCCCCTCACACATACATCCTTAAGGGTGCAGTCCTGTACATATTTAACCAGTAGCAAGCCCTATTGACTTCTGTGCTGCTTACTCCCAGGTACAGCTGTCCAGAATTAGAGCTTTTCATCCTATGGTGACAGTAAGACAAATCTATCATGGGATTTTCTTGGCAAGATTTGTTTGGAGGAGGTTTGACATTACTGAGTGGGGATTCAAAACCCAGTCTTCTAGTGTTGAGGATGAGTGTGTGTGTTACCCAGTTGATTTCCATAGCTGAGTTGGCATTTGAATCCTAGTGTCAGTGACCAGATGAGAGGTCAGGCTATCTCAATACAATTGCCTCAGCTAGGAGGGGAGGGGGAATCCAAGGGTTAGACTCAAAAAAAGGAGGAGAAAACATCCAGGTCCAGGAAGGGCCATGGAGAAGCCGGTGGGAGGGCAGAGAGGACCCAGGAGCCAACAGCCTACAGGAGGTGAAGCCAGAAGGGAGAGGGTTTAAGAGATAGGGCAAGGCGGATGCAAGTGGGTGGAGTAGAAGAGGGGAATCCGGTGAGGTGTCTATGGTTAGGGAAAGGAGAGGAGAGAGGTTTGTCCAGTGTCTCTACAAAGGAGAGTACAATCCCATAGTGCAAGTTTGGGACGAGAGCTGAGGAGAGACTCCTGTCTTGAGGGATCCCAAATGAAGAAACACCATAGGGGATAGCCCCACCAATGAGTCTGAGAGCAAGAGAGGAAGAGAGGAAGGGATGTCCATGGATGTTGCTGGAGCCCAGGACAAAGACCAGAGGTATGGGAGAAGGAGGATTCACAGAAGTCTGAAAAAGCCCTGAGGATGCCCCCAGAGACCATGTGTGACCACCAAGTCAGGACATGTGGAGAACTGGCATACTAAGCTCCAGGAAGAGGGAAAAACAAAGCTGAGGTTCCCTGAAAAGAAGGGAAGTTTAGTTGGTAGAGGACATTTGTTGTGTTAAATAAAGTTACACTTAAGTTTGGTGCAGCAATCAGTGGCTCCATGTTTCTGTTGATTCTCATGGTTGCTGGGAGGAAAGTCATGCCACAACCCATGGGTGATAAGTGTGTGGCAACACCTGATCTTCCAGTGTCCTTGTCCACCATCCAAACCCCTATACCACAATGATTCTCTTTATTTCACTACAAACCTCTTTAAATTAATATTTATATTGTAAGAGATCAAATAACTTTTTGATAAGCAATATGTTTATATTGCCAACCTTTCTAAAACAGGGATGCAATTTTCAAAAAAAAAAAAAAATTCTTCAAGGGAGCAATGAGTAATTACAGCAATTTCTTCTCACTGTGACAGTCTTTAAAAAAATCCTAAAGTTTTCAAAGGCTATTCACAATTCAAGACTTCTTCTCCCAAAGTACTCTGCAGAAGTTTGACACAAGGTTATTTTTGTGCAGAAAACAGCATTTTCTGCACAGGAATCACTATTTCTCCATGGAAATATTGTCCATGTAGAAAGTGTTGTTTTCTATACAGACAATGCGATTTCCTGCACAAAATCACCATATGTAAGTGTTGAGCATAGTAGTGTCATACTGCAAAAATTATCATCAGTCTGGGATTCTTCTTGTCAAGGTTTCTCAACACTGAAAATACTTGTTAAATCATTTTGTTTAATATTTTTTTAATATTATTTCCATCTCTGTTCCATTATTCTTCTCTTTGTGCAAACCATATTATTAAGTATTAACCCATCAGCCTTTTTCTTCAGCTTCCCTTAGATTGTGGAATGGTCTTTCAGAAGAGATTCAATGGCTGAATATGCTGTCTGAATTTAAAACAGCAGCAGACACCAGTCCCTTGTGACAGGCTTGTCCAGATGGTTTTTAAATTATGAATTTTAAATTATGGACTGAATGGTTTCATATATATTGGCCTTATATGTTCTTTTAAACCTATGCTTTGCACAGAGTGTCTATTCTTCATTCTTAAACTAATTTATACTACATTAATCTGTTTTTAGATTAAGACCTTGGCAAAGTTCAGGATCCAAAAAATGGAGGAAGGCTGCCAATACTTAAGGTCAGAAGAAGGTTACAGGAGAAAGCGGCAGATACAAAGTCAACACAAAAGAGGGGTTGCATTGGTAGGTGGCAAGCAAGAGCTTAAAAAATGGTCTCACATAACCTGCTCAGGCTGAGAAGCATGTTCTGGGACTAAGACTTTCTAGAGCATGGCAGACATGGTCTGGCTCTTTGGGATTAGTTTACTGAGTACTCAGGTACACTAATGCTTTATAACAACCTTAAAATGCAAAGCTCAGTTCATCATGCTTGACTCAAAATAGAGAACTAATGTCACAATGGCAGGGATGGGAAAATAAATGTAGTTTAACCAGGATTTTTAAATGAATTTAACTACTGGTGACCTCCAGTATTTCTAACAAGAGTGCATACATGCTTCCCATCAGTAGAAGGAGATGGTGAGTGCCAGATTATTTTATTCTTTTGCTCTCTATTGAATTATTCATAAAGAAATAGCCACAAATGGCAGGGATTGCATACATTTGAAAAATGATCCAAAACATTTTTAACCACTCGGAAAACGTATTAAAATAGACATATTAAGAAAAACAAAAACAAAAAAAACCCAACAAAATGTAAATGACATACATTAAATAAAATATGGCCTAGAATAGATGTGAGTTTCCATGAATGAAGAGGAAAAACTCTCATAACTCAATATGGAAGTTGGATAGGGTATGGATGTTGCTGGTGTTCTTCAAAGACATGGTGAAGAAATTAAATTGACAGATTTTTGTGAAAGCCTAAGAGCTTTCTCTTAGGAGCTGTGTTGGGAAACATACAGTGGACCCTTGGTATCCACTTGGATTTGAATGCAGCCCCCCCTACCAAAATCAATGGATGCTCAAGTCGCATTAGATACAGTAGTATAGTAAAATAATGTCCCTTATATAAAATGGCAAAATGAAGGTTTGCTGTTTTGATATTTTTTTTTGAGGGGGGGATATTTTCAAGCTGTGAATGGTTAAATCAATGGATGCAGAATCCCTGGGTATGAAGGCTGATTGTACTGTATATTTTAACCAGATGGTGCTGTAGTATGGCATACTGAGAGAAAGAGAGAGAAAAAGAAAGAGAGAGAGAGTCAGTCAATCAGTCAGTCAGTCAAGGAAATGGGAGGAAGATGGCATGTTAATTAAACAAACAATTTAAACAGGGACATCACAAGTTGAGTCAATAAGTTGGACTTTGAAGGGGGGAAATTGTAAGGGAGAGGCAAAACACTTCACACCACGAATATTGTCACAGCTGTCTAATTTTTTTTATTATTATACTACATGCATTGGGGGAACCACCTGTACAATATGCCAAATATGCAAACTATAAATGGGATGATGAAATATTTTTATTCATTGGGACAGGGTGGGAGCGTGTTCTACTTCAGTTAATACAATCCTGTTCTTCTTAGAAATCTTGAATGTTTAAGAAGCTCAAGAGAAAGCACACTATAAATATTCCCACTGACATAAATAAAGTAATTATTGGCAGAAATAATGCCAGTAATAACATTAACCCAAGTGGGGTGGTATATTCTGTAATTCTTTTTTGGTCATTTGGTACAAATGTCTGAATGTGATGTTACTGGGGCTAACGCCAGTCACTTTCCACATAGATTTTAGTGGCAGGTGCATTAGTCAATTAGATTGCAAGAATCATTACACTAAGCTTATTCCAATTGCAACTAATGTTTATTCATGTCTTTTGACATTAATTAAACCTCACTGTTATGTGCTTCCAATATTCTGCCTGCCTAGCTGGGAAAGTAGGAAGAGATATCAAGACTGTGAAAGTGCAATTATAAAAAAGAGAAAAAAAGATATGGAAGAACATAGTATCACTTCTTCCACATTGTTGATATTTCTAATCATAAAATCAAAAGAACAATGTATGTTTCATGAGAAAAAGACCATTTTACACTGCTAGTGAAAACAAGGTTATTTGCTAAATTTCCTGCTTCTTGTGTGCTCTTAGGTCATTTCCAACTTATAGCAAGTCTAATATTTATTTATTTATTTATTTATTTATTTATTTTCCTGTCTCTAAGCATGGTTGGATTTAATTTAAAATAACAAACAAGACACATACATATTAAAACAATGCACATTTTTTTTTTAAAAAAATCATCATTTAAGGTTACAATTTAAAATTCATCTGGATGAATGAAAATTCATCTGCCAGAAGAAACTGTTCTTTAATGCTGTCTAAAATTCAGACAGTGTATTCAGCTGTCAAATCTCTTCCAGCAGGTCATTTCACAGTCTAGGGGCAATGGAAGTAAAGGTCCTGTGGCTGACAGTTGCCAATCTAGTCCGAGCTGACTGAAGTAAATGTCCCCCAGAGGACCTGAGTGTATGAGGCAGATTGTATAGGAGGAGGTGATTTCATAGATAACCTGGACCCAAAATATGTACAGCTTTAAGTGTAGGAGACACACTTTGTATCTTGCCCAGAAACTGATTAGCAGTCCGTGGAGTGATTTTAATATTGGTATGATATGATTACTCATGGATGTCACAGCAACCAATCTGTCTGATGTGTTTTGAACTAATTGAAGTTTCCAAACTTGATATAGAGGCAGCCTGATGCTCAGTGCATTGCAAAACTCCACCCTTGAGGTTGCCATTGTCTGCACTACCATTGTTAGGTCCTCCAGTTCTAGGTTGAGTTGTATCAGTTGCAGCTGATAACAAGAATTCCTGACCACTGCATCTATCTGAGTTGTCATTTAGAGCAACAGATCCAGAAGAACCCCAAACTGTGAGCACAGTCTTTTAGGGGGAGTGTAACCATATCTAGGCCTGGTTTACACACCTCCAAACCCAGGTTAGGACCCTTGAAAGTAAGCACCTCTGTCTTGTAAGCCTAAGGAAAACCTATCACTGAATTTTCTTGGTAAGATTTGTTCAGAGGGGGTTTGGCTTTGCTTTCCTCTGAGGCTGAGAGAATGTGAATTGTCCAAGGTCACCCAATGGGTTTCCATGACAAGTGGGAATTCATTCCCTGTTTTCCAGAGTCAATAGTCCAATGCTCAACCATCATGCCACACTGCTCTCAATATCTCCTGCACCTGATGGTAAATATGGTAGCCTAATCATCCTCAAATTCATTGAATACTATGGTTCTTGGGATACATTAATAGGTCATGCCAGTTAATATAGACACTTGGTGAGTTTCTCTGTATTTATGTAAAAAAGTAGCTCTGTTTTCCTTTAACAAATCAAAACATTAAGGATAGCAGGGGTTTGAACACTTCCAAGTGTGGAATGATTCTGCTATTGATTTTCATCCAAATATTAAATGAGCTATCCAAGTTGCTAAGCCTGTTTTTGAATGTGGACTTCAGATTAAATTCAGACTAAATTCAATAGCAGACTCAAATCGCTCATCCCACCCCAATACAATGACCTGGAAGCCAACACAACAACTGATGGATAATACTTATAAACAATCCTCATAAGAAATTGCTGCTAGAATTTATCAACATGAAGTTATCTAGAGATTCTCTCTATATTTGCATTAGATTATATGATCACTTTCATTTTCTCCCCAAGGTAAGTATAGCTGGGATATTATTCTGCTTTTGCAATCGTTAATGAAAGAGTCCAACATTGCTATTGGTCTGTTGCAATGCATTATATGAGAACTCCACTGCACCTGAGCAAAACATGATTTCATAGTTAAACAGTGTTAAACACTGTCCTTATGCATACCATCACTATATTTATGAAGATGGCATATTTATTAACATAGGCAAAGTGGGAAAGATAAAAAGTACAGATGGCTGAATAGCCTCAGTTGAAACTAACACCACTGCTTGGAATTAAGTAGCTTTATGGATCATAGTCCATAGGCTTCAGCAATTAACTGTGGAGATATGTGCAAATACTGTTTTTAAAAGGATGCAGCACTTCTGATTATTAGAAGCAGATTGGCACTGAGTTTCATGCCTAAGAATGTCCAGCATATCATTAACTGAATGGTACTGAGAGGTCTCATTCATGCAAAAATGATGACAGCTCTCTATAGAAGCCTTCTAGAAACACTGCAGGTACAAATAGTACCAACACTGAATAATTATAACAGTATAAGGCATCTGCATAGAAAATGTATAAGCATTTTCAAAACAGAAAAAAAATATTGTATATGAATATAGCTCATACTGAGAGCCAGCATGATGTAGTGGTCTCTCTGTAGACCAGCATTTGAATCCCTGCTCAGGGATGGAAATCAAGTGCATGACCTTGAGCAAGTTACACTCTCTCGGCCTTGGAGGAAGGCAAAGGCAAGCCCAATCTGAACAAATGTTGCCAACAAAACTTCCCAACAGGTTTGCTTAATAGTCACCATAAATTTGAAATTACTTGAAGGCATAAACAAACAACATAGCCATAGTAGCTTTACTAGGGTTGTGTCAACACATAGATGAAATGGGAAGTATTACTTAACCCATTAAATATTACTTGAGATTCACTTATGTTTCCACCTCCTTCTTTTTTTTGCCTCCTAAATTTCTTTTATGTATTGCTGATTTTTTTTTATTCAACAGTAATAATAATAAAAGATGATGTTTAATGCTATGGATCAATGACCATCATAAAGACATGTATCTCTCTAGGAAAAATAAATATTCCAGCCAACATGAGCACAGCAACAATTTCCCACTCTACTGAGCACTATGTAGCTTTGTACTCTGATGCAGCTAGTAATGTGATTTTTAAAAGCACCTGGTGATTCAGCGGATATTGATAAATATGAGAAAGTAAACTGGTCCTGGTATGTTCTGAAAAACTAAATAGATTGTGTAGATATGATAGAGAAGTATTTATTCATATTTATTAGATTCTGCACAGAGTTGTCACAAAATACCAACTCTCAGTATGCATTCTCATATGCAGTGGGTAAACTTTGGGAGGAGAAATAGATTTCATGCTTTTACTATATGTCTGTACTTAATAGAAACAAGCAGTGGCTTCCTTAGGGATGCTTCATTGACCAACCAACCAGAACTATGTTGGAAGCTATTGGTATACACTAACATAGTCAGCAGACCTCACCTGATCCATGATTTGCTTTGGGTGTGAGATGCAGAATATGTTCTGGACTGCCCATCTTGGGGGCAAAACAGACTGGCAAAAAACAATGGCTTTGGAGTGGTGTGGGGATGTGGCATGTGCATGACGCATACCTCAACACTGCCCCAAATCAGTGTCACGCCATCCTACTGACCACACAGCAGATGAAATCATAGCATTTTGGTGTAACAACATTTACATGTGCTGTGCCACAGAAGCACTGAAAAGTTGCCACTGCAGTGGACAGGGTACCTTTTTTCCACCCCCAAAAGCAGCAGCATTTTGCGGCTGCTTTTTTTGGGCTGAAAAAATGCTGGATTGGGGCTGCGATGTGTGGTTGCCACACCTCCGATCCAGTGCTCAAAGAGCTGGACTTTCAGGATTGTCTGTTTCACCCCTTAGTTTCAGTGGGCAGCAGTTGCTGATGGCTATTGATGCTTGTCTCCTTTACTGGGAAGAAGAATATTGTTGGGTAGTGGGATCCCAAAACCATCTAGTCTTTATTATCCTAATTTGCAAATTACATAACTCCCAATTCAGTCATAGTCTGTCACGGCTGTATTGGAACTCAACATTTCTTCCAGCCATTTCTGTGTAGCTTCATGTGGTGTGTACTGTTAGGGTGCATGAATGGACTGTAACGCTCTTTCAGGCAAGGTGGGAGATCTTAGTTTCATCCATGTCTTATTAGATTGCATGAATACTCTTTATCTACTGTCCCAAAAGGAAGACCCTCTAATGGACACAATAACATTACAGGAAAGGAAACTATAGCTCATCTCTTTAAATGTGGTTGAATAGTGGATAAAATGAACCTGTAGAAGATAACATGAACTTGGGTCTGCTATGCTCACTCTTGAGCTTCACACATTACTCAGCTTTGCATGAATAAACTCTGTACATAAAAGAATATGAATGATCTGGAGCCCTGCAGAAAATAAGGCCTTCAATAGTGTGGAAATATTATATCCCTATTCAAGAGTTCGTCAAGTGTTATCTGTAGAGTGTACACAACACTGCAGATGCCAGCTTCTTCTTCTTCTCCATTCCCAACCCACAGTTTGAAAAGTTAGCCTTAAGAAGAATGGATATAAACAGATGCTGAGACTAATAACAACAAAGCATTGGTAGAATAATAGTAACTTGTTCCTTTTAAAAGTGACTGTTGAAGCTCTGCCTCATTGTCAGGAAAATCTAAAGCACATTTGGATGGTTCTCTCCAGAAGCAGGAGGCAAGTTTCTCAAAATGTCTTTACAATATTTCTTCCTGAATAGTGGACTGGGTGAGGGTTGAATATATAGCAATATGGTAGGAATCTTCCTATCAATGGAGCAGTTTATAATTTAATTTATACACTTGTCCCTGTCCATTCGTGGACTTGGAGTCAGTGGTCTTGATCTTTCACAGACGGCAAGTGGGGAGAAACAAAATGGCATACATGGGAGTGCACCACCATCGTAACCAATGGGGGCTCGAATATTTTCATTTTTTCAGATTTGTGGGGAATCTGGAATGGATAACCCGTGAGTTGGGAGGGACAACTGTAATTTAGGTTTCTAATTTAAAGGAGCTATTCAAGGTGTGGTAACCTACCAAAAGTGACCAAAGGTGCTGAAACCTGCTGAATGATTAAAGAAGTTCTCCAAGGTGCTAAACCAGATTAGAATCCAGAGCAGATTGCTTGTACTAACAACCATGACTGACATTGTCCTGCAAACTCTCTGCAGGTGTACGTAAAGACCCTCTGAATACTGAATAGGACTTGTTTTGTGCCTTCAGGTTATTGTGCTTATCATGGGGTTTTCTGGGGCTGAAAGTATGTGATTCACCAAACTCACCCAGTGTTTTTTTTTTTTTTTTAATGGTAGAGAGTGGAATCAAGTCCTGATCTCTAGAGTTGTAACCCAATGTTCAAACTACTACATTATGCATAAGACTTAGGCACATTCAATTGATATGTACATAGGCTTGAAGCACACACACCATATGGATATGTGGAATTCAGGAATTTTAGATAATATTTTTTATTATTATTATTATTATTATTATTATTATTATTATTATTATTATTATTATTATTATTTTCTTATATCTGACCTTTCTCCCAATACAGGGATTCAAGGCGGCGATAATGTTCTTCCCCATGTGTAGAATATTCATTCTACATTTGAAAAACCTTATAAAGAGGGCTCTTGCTATGTGAAAAAAGGACTCTTAATTTTGCAAAATGAACATCAGTGTGGCTTTGTCTCTTTAAGTCTATAATATTTTATGGATCCAGTTATTAGTGTGTATCCTGGAAGCCCAACTTTTTTTTCAGTAAAAGAGGATTTGGTTCTTGCTCTCTGCCAGAGAAACTCATTGAAAGGTTTAATTACACTTAATAGAAAGCAAACTTTTACAGTGTAGCACACACAAAAACACAAATTATCTAGAGAGCTAAAATACAGAAACACATTTGGTGAGCTTAGTATGCCTGGTTTTGGAAGGGCAGGGGAAACAACAGTATTATAACCAGCTGTGCATTATACAGATGAAAAAAGTTAAAAGAGATCGTGAGTTAAACTTTGGCCAATTCTTGAACCAAAGGGATGAACCCTTTGAGATCTCCTCTGCACCTCTAATTAGATCATTCCTGCAAGCATAAAGGATACAAGGTCAAAATAACCAGTTTTAAACATATGCACAATTTTTTTTATATTTTCACATTTTTAAAAAGCATTGGCAGATGCTGTGCATCCCCAGGGCCCCAGCAATCAAATGTTCATTCCAAGGACCTTTTGCTCTATTTCACATTAGATTTACATATAAAGGATTCAAGTCAATGCTTCTTCTTACAAAGACTCTTAAAGGATCTAGTCCAAAGTCAAGGCACATACAGATATTGCTAGACTTCATTGCTTGGTGTAAAAATCATGAATAAGTTACTTCTGAACAATTATGGTTATAACATTTGACAATATATGTTAGACATTGATGATGGCAAGAACTTTTGTTCTTTTTTATTTGAGTCCTTCTGGAAGGCATGGAAGATGGTCCTCCAGATATGTCAATCCTACACTATTTAGGACCATAACAGTCATCATCACCACAACAGACTGGGTGCAGGGGGGAAAATGACATATAAATAAAAATTCATAACTTTATAAAATCAAGCCATAAACTGCTTAGAGCATAATAAAACTTTACAAAATAAACAACCTGGTTCTCTCTGTTGAAAAACAGAACTATGTACACCACACAGCCTGTCCTTCCTAATGCCTGTCTTTTTTTTGGGTGTGGAGAAGGCCCTTAGTTACTTTCTATATGGCTACATTTCACTCAGAGTGGAAATGGGATGGGCCAACCCTAGTGGGATTTCATTTAACATTTGACTGGGATTTTTATGGAGGGAGGGGGGCAGCTTTTACAAGAGAAGAATTTACCAGGATGGTTTTCATACTTTGAAGTTGGGCTATCACAGCAATCCCCTCCCCCAAATAGCCTAGCACCTTTCTCCTTGAGATGCTGGCTTTCTGTGCAGAAAGAATGATATCTAGACTGCATCCCTCTTTCAGAGCAATTTGCTAGAGGCATAAAAATGGACCACCAGTACCTGAGCCCTTTGGAGTTCATGTCTGAGGGCTTGAGTATTATCAATTAATTAACATGATGAAACTTTATGTAATGTATACTGTTATTTTTAATGTTTGGCTTTGATCTTCTCCCATCATTTCAGCTGAGAGACAGCAGAAATATGTAATAGCTTCCTAACCAGGAATTTCTGCACTTTTTTGGACCTGTTTAAAGAGCATTAGTTATGAGAGGAAAAAAAAACTTGAGAGAATGATTGATATTCTCTGTTTTGAAAGTTTCCCAAAGGAATTGCCTTTACGGGTCCTTTCTTCATCATTACATCCTCAATAACTGATAGAGGAAAAGTGTGTTATTACTTCCGTGTGGTTTAATTGTCACACACTGGAATCTGTAGTTCATGGATGTTATAATTGTGTATTTGGAGAGCAAACTATGCAGATAATGACTGTCAGATTTTAATATCAACTGCATTACAGAGAAATTTCAAAAGGAAGAAAGCAAACTTAGTCATACTTCATACTTCCATGTATTTTTAAACTATTTGTTATCCTATAAGGAATGGAAACCTTATAATAACCTAATAAAGTTCTCCTCAATCTTGCCTTTCTGGCTCCATGCAGCCAGCAAAGATAATGGGCTCATGAATTTTACTTGAAAATTTTAACTTTAGCTGTTGCCTCAATGAAAAGCTAGAAGTCATTTTTGTCCCATTTATGAATTTTGGTTTCTGCCTATACTAACATTTTGAGGTGGACAAATCTTTCAGTTTTGTTTTCTCTCACATTCAGGTTTTGTGAATTTTGGTAAACACTATTAAAAAACCACATAGAAATGAACATTTTATTCATCCCCAGTTACACCACAACAATTTCTACTATTTTGCCTGCAAATAGTTTGTGTTCAAACGACTCATTTCATTTAGCAGATTTATAGTTAAGAATTAATTCTAAGAAAAGTTAGCCTCTTGATGGAGTGTGTAGACTCAGGATCACAGCCTTTCCAACTTACAAAACCAAGATGATGTGATTAGTTTGTCAGCACCAGGAAATAAAGTGTACACTTCATCTTATCTGTGGTTAAGTTTTAAATTAAATGTTAATATACAAAATCTTTCTGTAAGATATTATTCAGACTATCATAAAAGTAATTTCAAAGTCCATCCTATGAACATATTGACTGGGATCAAAAATGACTCTCTTTCTCTCTTTTTTTCCCTTTCTTCTTCAGTTCAGATATCCAGTCCAGGGTAATAATGAAATATGCTAAGATGAACACTTCCTGAACTACTGTGGTGCATGCATAGCCCATTGGACCTCATTAGTAAACCTAATAACCAAACTAAGGAACTTCCTGACCACTAGAAATTGTAAACATAACCTTGTGAATGAGTAGATATACAGGGTAATACTGCTGACTACTTGTAAGCCTATATGCTGCAATTATGTTCCCTGGGCCCCTTTAAAATCAAGAAATGAAGCAAGCACAGCTGCAAGAGAATTTTCACACTGGATTTTTTGCAGTTTCCACTTAAGACTAAACAATTATCAAGAGCAGTTAATAAAGGTAACAAACAACTACCAGTAGGGATATTTCCATATCCACAACTTGTACCCAAACTGCACCCTCAACTTTCCAAGAAGCTGAACTCCACCAATGTCAGCTAAACCAACAACTAAATTAACAATGTATGTGGGTCACGTGGACTGACCTTCGTTTCGCTCTTTCCCTTTTTCTAAATTTTCAGCAGGGTTCATTTTATTCAAGCTGTTGTAACATTTGTGCTGTAATCCATCACACTAAAGCAACCAGCTTTGATGTTTAATTTAAGCTAAAAGTTTATGATCTACAACTACATAATATCTACAAGAATTACTGGTACTGTATGTTACAGTAGTATCCAAATGTGGAAAGTGCTTCAAAAGCTTCACCCTGCTTCCTCTGAACAGTCCTCAGTCATTACTGGTTATTACTCATACCAAATCATGCATTATATATTTTAAAAGCATCCATTTTTGCTTTTCTATGGAAAAAAAAGATTTGCAGGCTCTGTAGGCTTTTGATTTTTCTTAATTAAGTCCGCTTCTTCTTTTTTTAAAACCAAAATACAGAATCTAAACATTTTAAAATTCATATTGCATAGAAGGCTAAACTAATATCCCAATGTCCTCTCAGGTGTTGTCTCTGGGTGAAGCATAATTGATGGGAAAGCTGCCTAGTGCTTTGAGATTTATGTAAAACTGTATTCCCTTGTTAGGTCGACATGATGGAAATTGGGGGAAGGATACAAGTAGTGGGGAAATGTATAATAAGAAAAGGTGCTGCCTTGCAATTTTTCCTTCAGTAATGCAATATTATAACTTTTAATTTTTTGAAAGTTGTGGAAATTGCATAAAAATATATCATCACCTAACAAAATATCCTTCTTTATGCTAGGATGTGTGTGTGTGTGTGTGTGTGTGCATGTACATACTGAAGGGAAAATACACCTTGGGAGGAACCTTGGAAAGGTGTAGAAACATATTATACTTCTTTACAGGACTCTTCTCAGTACAGGGTTGATGGATATAAGAATCCTCACAAATGGAGAACATCACTTTTCCCCATAGGAGTGAATGATATTCAGAAGGAAGAAAGTAAATAAAAAAAAGGGGGGAGCATGGACAAGAAGAGGACAGTACTTGTTCACTGCCTCAAAGATCGCAGTATTTACGAATCACCCTGACTCCCAGTTGCACAGCCCCTTCCTGGGTTCATGTTAGATTGTGAAGTGAGAGGTGGAAGGAGAATGAGCAGGAACTCTGGGGAACAGGAACTTGGTTTCATTTTTCCATCTCCCACTTCCAAATATTACATTATGTAGCTACTAAGCATGTTCACTTTTCATGATGCTAGGTGTTTTTTATTTTCAATTTTGCTCCCTAGGTTTCTCACAATTCTTATTCCTGTTCTCCATTCCCTCCCATCTTGCATCTTATTTCTGAGTCATCCAGTTTTCACTACAATCTTGTCAACTCTCACAACCTGAGCAAACAAGTATAAGGAGGACCTTGTCAGCTGCATAAAAGCAACAGCCAACTGCTATGCCTGTTATTGTAATCCCAAAATTCTAACCAGAGAAAAATTGTATGCGCCTGTTTACTACAGCAAGGTTAACTACTATATGTGTCTTCCTATTTGACTATCACATCCTAAATTCAGAAACCTGCTATTTAATTATTTCATTTTAAAAAGATCTAATCTGATCACCAAGCCTAGTTAAAGACACATTGTCTGGGGTGGCATAAAATGTGGAATACAGCCTCCAAAAAGGACCACAATATCAGGAGATGGAGAAGACAAAGGGATGAGAAAAGTATCAGGGCTCAGAATCATTGCCAGTGACATAATTGATCAAGGGGCTCACCACCACCACTATACCTTCTTTTCCTTCCATTGCTTAAACATTCACTTAAACGTGAAGTCGTAGGCTTTCATGGCCGGCATCCATAGTTTTTTGTAGGTTTTTCGGGCTGTGTGGCCATGTTCTAGAAGAGTTTCTTTCTGACGTTTTGCCAGCATCTGTGGCTGGCGAAACGTTTGCAGTTTCTTTCTGACGTTTCGCCAGCATCTGATGCCAGCCACAGATGCTGGCGAAACATCAGAAAGAAACTCTTCTAGAACATGGCCACACAGCCTGAAAAACCCACAAAAAACTATTCACTTAAATCTCCCTAACAAAGGGGGGATGCAGATGGGCAGCCCTGGACTGCCCCGGGAAACAGAGGATTGGGGCTGCTGCTACCACATGCAGCAGCCCCGATTCTCCCATTTTCTGGCCTGGAAAAGAGCAGCAAAATGCCGCTCCTTTCAGAGCCAGAAAATAGGGTGCCCCAAGAGCCGCCACACGGATCTTCTGCATCCCTTCCGGCACAGCGCATATTAGAACGTCCTCGGGGAGGGATTGGGGTGGCCCCTCCCCTTCCCTGTCTCCAAGATGGCACAAAGGGCCATCTGTAGTGGCCCTAAGACAGAAGCAAGCAGAGAAAGAAACAACAGTAAATTTCAGACATCTTGTCACTTTTTCCCCCTTCCTTAGGGAAACAGAGTCAACTAGCACCAGAGGGAAGGAGCAAAAAAGATGGTCAGTGAGTTGTCTGTACTAACACCATCTTAACTAACATATTCTCCAAACTCAGAATAGTCACATGGGTTAGGGGTTCTGAAAATGGGCAAGACTAATGAGACACAATAAAATATCAGCATCTCATTATGTTTTCTAATTTAGAAAGCATTACTCCTTTGTTGTCCACTTACAACAAAGGGGTTTAATTCTGAGTAGACATACATATATTTTGCCTAATGGATATTTTCATACTTTATCCAGAACTAGCACAGGTACATTATCATGCAATATATTTTTGTGATCTACTCAGTCTTTTTTCTCTAAGAGACAGAAATACATCAAAAGGAAAGATCAAAATGAATGTGGAAGTCAATGTGACTTTTTCATAAAAGACCATTTGTGGCAACACCCTCCTGTGGCTTGCCAAAATTATTTACTGTTGGCTGCCTCAAAGAATGTAAGGGCATCACTGAAAAAAACACAAAACAAAAAACAAGAGGGGGACAAGGTTTGTGGAAGAAAACAAAATGGACATAAATATAATTTCCTCCATGCTGAGAAAATAATGTATTTTTTTCCATGCTGAGAGTTTAGATAATGCTGCACATAAAGCATTGCTTTTTATTTTTATTTTTGCTGATGGACAAAGAGTTATTTTCTTGTTGGCTCTCCGTCTATTAATTTATCATATGCTCCACATCCTCTAATTTCTGTTCAATAAACCTGACCGACCATGTCTTACTTGATCATACCCTGGAATATTTATGTTCGAAGCCTATGTAGCACAGTCAAGGAGAATTCTGAACTATGATCACATTTCCACTCCTTTCTTTGTCCCCCTCCACAAAAGGCCTTCTCAATTCATTAATGCTGGGTTGTGTAAACCAAACACAGTAAGTTTCCCACAAGGAAAACAATTTCCTAAGAACATAGGAAGCTACCTTACAGCAAATCAGACCAGGGCTCTATCTACACCAAGAGTGGGAATCATGAGCCACATACATCTTACAAGATCACTTCTGGAGTTCCCAAGTCCCTTCCAGACACTGCTGAAATGGTGAATTACCACTGTTGGAAGCACCCAAAAGAGTTGCAGCCCACTTTCATCATTGTCTCTCCAATATTTTGGTTCTGGGGGAAAATGACACAATAAACTTCATTGGTTCAAAAAAGAATACAAAAGGTGGTCTATAGCAGATAAGGCATTCTAGTTCACACTGATACTGGTGAAAGGAGAGGAGGAGTGGGAAGTTTGGAGTGCTGCTTCTACTATGGACAACTACCGTACCATATTGACTGGATAGAAAATAGGGCAGATGGATGCTGCTGGAAATGTGTTGGATGTCCATTTCCCAAATTAGTGCACCAATCTTTCCAGGTAAATAGGGACCCCTACATTCCAGAGGGACAATCACAGGGATGGGGGCAATGTTATAAATTATGCTGTGAACTCAAGACTCAGAAAAAACAGAACTACAGATGATAGCTTCCATTCAGCACCTCATCTAGAATTTATAAACCCTAAGAAGATGTCCCCATCATTGAAGATTAAGTTGAGACATTCAAAAGAGAAAAAAACTTAAATTAATTTTTATTGTTGTTAGGGTGATTATGATTTGTGATGGTCTCCACAGGAGCTGAAGAAATAACCTTGTTGTTTTCTTCTACAATAAGTACATAATTTAACATCAGTGTACCATGAATCATCTCAGTGCATTTTTCACAATCCATCACACCTGCTGGAAATGGTCAAAAAGGAATATCTGGCACCTTATACATGCCTCTTCTAGATTTGCTCTACTTTCAAAAGGCTACATAGACGGAACTTGCTGTGTGCTCTTTTAGAATAAGAATCAATCTTATTAATTTAAAATAGAAATATGTGCATGTCAGCAGTCTTCCCCAATTGGCCATGATCTCTGAGTATGAGGATACGCAGTAGGTCAACATATATGCAGGGGCCCTAAGTAGGGAAATGTTGGCATAGAAAGACTGATGTAATGTGGAGTATATGGTTCTAGTTCTTTTCAGATTTGTATCATATATTCCAGGAGCTCTAACAAATACTTCATTAACACTCCAGTTGACAGATGGAAATGTTACATTTCTGAAAAATGAAGCCTGCACTGGGACTTAGTACTTTCCCACATACATCAACAAAACTGAAAGGAAAAAGAAAAGTTTTAAGTGAAGAAAGACATAGTATAATCTTTTATATCAGGTGGAAATTAATATGTGTGACTAAAGGGCATAAACACAGACTGAGCCCTGAATACTGAGAATTTACCTAAGAGTTTCTTGTGACAAATTACCTCCTGGTCAGCTAATGAATTGTCAGTTTCCACAGGCTCCTAGTTTCCAGCTAGTTAAAAATCTTAGGGTAGAAACCAGTTCTCTGATAGATAATAATACACACATGCTGTGATATCAGTGAAGTGGCTTCTGATATAAAATTACTTATACATTGTTTCAGTAAGATCTCTTTATTTTGAGACTTCTTCCCTCCCTTTTTGCAGCCAAATAAAAATGTGTTCTGGACATATTTTTGATCTGTTATCTTTTAGATTGACCAACAGAGGCAGTTATTTTATTTTGATTGTGTTTGTTGTGAGGACAAGTAGAAATAAAAAAAAAAATGGTCCAGTGAATCCCCAGAACAGGAATGAATGTTCAGGGTGAATTTCCAAGAATATCACTTGTTCAAATAGCAAGTTACTGCAAAGATTTACCATCAAAATCCAGATATCTGTTCTCAAGAGAATAAAAATACAGAGATATATGTCCAAGTTGGCTTGCATTTTGCATTTAATCATTTCAGAACAATCTTTATACTTTAGTCTTACAATTCCTAAACTAGATAGGCTTCACTTTATAGCAACACTGATACCATCTGAATTATGTGGATCTAGTTCTTTACTGATTTGTAGCACATATGATTTGGCATGATGTCTTCCTAGAACAAATGATCAAACATTTACAAAGGAAAAGTATAGTAGTAATGGAAACCTTTAGCCATATGGCTATTTGTTGGGATCCTTGGGTGGAAATGATAATGTTCTTCTGGAATTTGTTATTCAGAGGAAAGCGGAAGCCAAATGTAGATTCCTTAGTAAGAAATGTTCAAAAAGGAAGCCAAATGTAGATACCTTAGTAAGAAATGTTCAAAAAGGCATGGAAGTTTCTTAAAGGTGAGTTACTGAATCAATTGCAAATAATTCTAATGAGGAAGAAAAGTGAGAAGCGTCCAAAGTAACCAGTGTAGATGTACAAAATACTTTCAGATGAGTTGAGTTATAAAAGAGATACAGGTGTGTGTGTGTGTGTGTGTCTTCAAGACACCTGTTAACTTATGGTGACCCCATGGATTTTTCATAGAGTTTTCTTAGGTGAGGAATACTCAGAGGTGGTTTTGCCAGTCTCGTTTTCTGAAATATAGCCTACAGCACCTGGTATTAATTGGCAGCCTCCTTGACAAGTACTAACCAGAACTGACCTTGATTAGCTTCCAAGATAATATGGGATCTGGTGCCTTTGGGATATTATAGAGACACATAAAAAGTGCATATAAGGAAGAAAGGGGAAATCATACAAAAGGAATACAAATAAATAGCCAGTACCTGTAGAGAAAAAGTCAGAAAAGTGAAAGCTCAGAATGAACTCAGTCTTGCTAGAGAGGTTAATAATTATAATGATTTGCAGTGAGGGAAGGTGGACTATGTTTAGAGCAAGAGGAATAAGAAGGAAACAGTAAGGTCACTGTGTGGAAAAGATGTTGAGATACTGACAGGGGACAATGAGAAAATGAATTGTTCAAAACCTTTTTCACCTCAGTTTTTTCACCAAATGGAAAAAAAATGGTCCACCTAAACACTAGGAAGAATTTCTTTGTTGTATGATCTGACAATGGAATACACTGTCTCAGTGGATGGTGGACTCTCATTATTTGGAGGTGTTTAAGCAGAAGGTGGATGAGCATATTTTAGTTTTCTATATGTCCTTGTGGTGCCTACCGAATCTATGATTCTACAACTTTATTTTTTGTCTAATCTGATAGTGACATTTAAAGCAACAACTCATGCGATGCTATCTAGGGAGATTATCACACCACTAAAAAACCCAGCTTACCCCTTCTAAATGCTAATTTGAGGTGCAGCCAGGTCCTATCCCATATAATTTGCCATTGAAACCACTGGCTGAATACAGCCCAGCTTACTCAGCAAGCCACTTTTCAGAGTTGGAAAGCTCCTAACTTTGAAAAGCAGCTTGCTGAGTGCACTTGGGACCCCAGATGTAGCTGGGCTGTATTCAACCGGCAGATTTGGTGGTAAATTATGTGCAAAAGGACCTGGCTGCACCCCAAATTAGAATTCAACTCAGGGGAGGTAAGCTGGGTTTTTTAGCAGTGTAATAATCTCCTAGGTTTTCAATGTTTCCTCTGTAGCCTTACCCCTTTAAAAGTCTCTCCCTCATGACATGTATTTGCAAAATTTGGATAATATTCTCAAAAAATCTTGTCCAGGGTGGGAGAAGCTTACTCTTTCCTTTAATGGAAGAAAATGAGAGACAGTGTGGTTTAGTGATTTGAGTAATGGACTACAACTCTGGGGACCAGGTAGAATTCAAGAACATAGCCATGTTAGTCTGTAGAATCAGTATGTAGAGAAATTTTGTAGCACCTCTGAGACTAACTGAAATAAAGAAATTGGCAGCATAAGCTTTTCAGGCTATTTCTTCAGATGCATGACACACTGGAGACCAGGGTTCAAATCTCTGCTTGGCCATAGAAACCTGCTGGGTGACCTTGGACAAGTCACACTCTCAGCCTCAGAGGAATTCAAAGTCAAACTTCATTGAACAAATATTGCCAAGAAAACCCTGTGGTAGGTGCCATATTTCATAAATGACTTGAAGGCATGCACCAACAACAATGGAAGGAAGAGTGCAGGAAAGACTGAAGTAGTGAGCAGTATGTAGAATTGCCTTTGCAAGAGAAAGAACCTTATATGAGAGCTAGCAGAAACAGTGGGCAGTTAGGACACAGAGGGCAGCATCTGTTAACGACACACATATGCATAACTGTGCTTCACATTTATGTAAGTCTCGTTTTGGAGAGAGCCCAGGGAGCTATGCCCTAGACCAGTGGTCCCCAACCCCCGGTCCGCGGCCCGGGACCGGTCCGCAGAACAAATGGTACTGGGCCGCCCTGCTACTGCATCTTCTGTGCAGTGGCGGCGGCGGGTCCTGCGACTTTTGCGAGTCCTGCGAGTCCCAATAATAAGCGCAGTGGGCCGCGGAAAAATTATCAAACGTTGACCGGTCCATGGCAATAAAAAGGTTGGGGACCACTGCCCTAGACCTACCCAACAGGTGTCAAGGCCAGGGAAGTACCACTGCTCCTTTCCAACAAGGATAGAAGGCAAAGGATGCCAATTCAAATGAGGAAGTTGCAGCTGCTTTTGGCTCTGAGAGGAAAGAAAAAGAAGGTGCATTTCATATTTGAATGAACTCTTGTGTCTTTTCCCCCTTCCAAACTGAGATTAGCTGCTTCTTCATTGTTTCAGTTGCTTATCCTGCTTCCGTCCTGACCAGTAAGTGGCAACAGTAGCTTGAAATGGCCCTGGGCTGGGGAAAGACATGGGATGGTGCAAGCAGAACATTACTCTCTGCCTGCTCAGTGTGGGATCTTGGCCAGAGAGTAAGTTGAGTTACTAAGTTATTGAGAAGGTAAATAGGGCAAACAAATGGTTTGCTAGAAGCAAAAGAGAGCTATCTGAATTAGAAGGGGGAAATGACAGGGGTAAATGACAGGGAGAGAAAGTTAGAGATCTGAGATGTTTCATTAGGATAGCTGAACTATTTTTTTCTTTTAAAATTTTATTTAATTATCAAAACAATACAATCATCCATACTAACAAATAAACAAAACATTAAAAACAACTTAGACATATCAATCACACAAAACAACGCATCTAAAAGACTTCCTATGGTCTATCCTTCACTGATTCAAATATTCATTTTTCAGCTCTGTACATCCCATTAAAAATTAGACTCTTTTAAACAGCTTACCCTTCCTGTTTCTATAAAAATCTCTTAAATTTATAGTATAATATAAATTATAGTATAAATTTAAGCAATCTTACTTTTTATAACTCTTTTTCACCTTAATCCATCAGATCCATAATCAAGGCATTCACCCATTTCTTCTTTATGTATGCAAGTATTCTTTTCCAATCATCTTTCTTGGTTTCCTTTATATTTTCCTTTAAATTTTTTGACAAGGTATCTACCTCTAGCATATCAAGCAATTTAATGATCCATTCATCAATTTGTATTTCTTTTCTTACTTTCCAATATCTTGGGTACACCAACCTAACTGTTGTTAAAATGTAAAAAAACAATTTTGTTAATTTTTTAAATATTTTCTTCTATCATGTTCAAAATCAAAATTTCTGGTTTAATGTCTAGATCAATTTCCAATATTTCCTTTATACCCCGATGTATCTCTTTCCAATATCTTTCTGCATCTGCACATGTCCACCATAGATGAAAAAAAATTCCCTTTTCCCTCCCACACTTCCAACAAGAGTTTTCCTCATTTCCATATATTTTACTTATTTTGTCTGGAGAGAAATGCCACTTTCTTCTTTGATCTTCCTTAGTAGGTTTTTCAGATCTGTGAGGTTTTCTGCTAGTATTATGGTGTCATCTGCATATCTTAGATAGTTAATATTCCTTCCTCCTATTTTCACTCCTCCTTCTTCTGTACCCGTCTGCTTTTCTTATAATATGTTCTGCATACAAGTTGAACAGATAGGGTGAGAGGATGCAGTCTTGTCTGACCCCTTTACCAATTGGGAACCATTCTGTTTCTCTGTGTTCTGTTCTGATGGTAGCCTCTTATCCTGAGTACAGATTCCTCATCAGAACAATCAGATGTGTTGGCACTCCCATGTCTTTAAGGGTATTCCATAGCCTTTTATGATCTATAGCCTATAAAGCACATGATGATTTTCGTTTGGAATTCTCTAGTGCCCTCCATTGGTGATCATATGTTTGCAGTGTGATCCCTAGTGCTTCTTCCTTTCCTGAATTCTTCTTAGACCTCTAGGATTTCTCTCTCCATGTGTGGTTGAAGATTATGTTGCAGAATTTTGAGCATAATTTGGTTGCATGAGAGATCAGTGCTATGGTCCTATAGTTGCTGCAGTCTCTTGAGTCTCCCTTTTTGTGGATGGGGACGTATATTGACTGATTGATATTCCAATCTGTTGGCCATTGTTTTGTTTTCTATATCTGTTGATATATGTTGGTCAGCACTAAAGTTGACTTTGTCAATATGGATTACAGCCATTCAGCTGGAATATCATCTGTTCCTAGTGATTTGTTTTTCGCTATGCATCATGTCAAAAAAAGGTTTGGGGAGTTTCCTTTGCTTTTCTTTTAGATTTTTACTTGATAATCTATCTACTTGTGGATTGATTACAGAATTGAAATCCCCACAGATTATAATCTTTTACATTGTAATCTTGTAATTTTTCATTAATTTTTTAAAATAAGTTTGCTTTCTTTTCTTGCAGGGCATAAATCACTACCAAGATAATTTTCTTATCTTGCAGTATTATTTCTATGTCTACAAAGAAACCATTTGAATCATTAAACATTACTTTTTCTTGAACTATTTATTCTTGATTATTTTTCAAATTGTTTTCAGTAATTATTTAAAAATGAACTACAACATGATATAGAATTGTGCATACATCAAGACAAAGAACAAAATAAATCATTTAATTTAAAAAAAAATCAAAATAAGTGAAATGAGATTTTGTAACGACAATAAGAAGCACACTAAGTAATGCAACAAGTTACTTTGCCATCATTGTAACATGCAACATAACAAGTGAGAACCAGAATGGGGAAGTCAAAGGCATAAGTCAAAACAAGTCATTGACATATATGACATGTAACATAACAAGTGAGAACCAGAATGGTGTAGTCAAAGGCATAAGTCAAAACAAGTCACTGATGTATATGAAATTCTAGGGCAATGATAAACAACCACTCCTTAGAATGAAAGACATATTAAGATGATTTTGTTTTCATTAATTTTATTTATATGGGTTTTTGTTAATATATTCATATAAAAGGAAATGAATGTTGGCACTTTCCCTTTAATCCTGAAAACTAACACACTTCAACCAAAAACTATAATTATGCTTTGGGCAAATACTCTGTTAAATTTGACAAGGTGTTTCATGTATAGTACTTTGAAATGATTGAAAAGTGTGTTGTTGTGTCACTTTCCAAAAATATGGCTAACATTTTGTTTTTACAAGCCATCTGCCCAAAATGCTCAGGACTAAATATCCAACTTTTTAAAAAATGGTTTTGGAGAAAACAGACTTCACAGGACTTCCAGATGCAGAAGGGTGAAAATTATTTGCCTTAGAAATTCTATAATTTTCATATGAGCTATCTAAAATTCTTCCTAACAGAATGTAAGCATAATGATAATATGAAGTATCAGAATTATGTAACAGTCTGCTTTTTCTCCTATCCCAATGTTTTCAGACTTAAAAAACAAATAAAAAAACCTTACATATTTTACATCATGGGATTTCACTTGAAAACCAAAGACTGTATGTCTTAGTTTCAAAAGTCATACATTATTAGGTATGTTCAGGCTATATCAACTATTTACAAGGTGTGGCCACAGTCTCAGAGCTCCAGCACATTCGGTATTACTTCACCAGTATAATCCATGCTACAATGCCATCATTTTAAAAGTCTGCAGGATCACACAGTGCATTTGTCATGAAAATGACAGCAGTCATGTAAATATGATAATGGTAAGATGACACAATTGAAGCAGGAAGGGCAGGAAGATTGAAATCCCTTTAAAAATTTCAAGACTTCTAGTCTACAATCTTGAATCAGCCTAATACAGTCTCATTTGAGTCTTTTCAGACAGTAAATGTTAGTAATGAGTTTTAGCAATATATTTCCCGAGTCTCTGTTTTAACAGAAAATTTATTTATTTATCTATTTATTTCTTATTTCATTTTTATGCCGCCTTTCTCCCAGAAAGGGACCCAAGGCAGCTCACAAAAGAAAAAGGATTTTTTTAAAGCTTTACAATTAAAAAACAACAATTTGAACCAGTATAACAGTACAAAATTAACATTAAAACATACAAAAGTTGAAAACATAATTAAAACATACACCTCATATAAAAGTCACCCTTTCATGGTTTTAAAAAACATGCCAAAATAAAAACGTTTTTACTTGCCAGGGAGAGAAAATCAGGGAGGGAGCCAGTCATGTATCTGAAATAAGCTAACTGGTCAATTCCTACTTAGATGCCTTTGTCTGAGGTAATATGGCGCACTGGGCATGCATTGGGATTTTCCTGTTCAATGCATTCATATACACATCTATAAGTGCATCTGAAAGTGGATTCTTTGTTGTTATGTGCTGCCATGTTGGCATGACTCTACATTATTAACAGCCCTATACAGGTTTTGCAAACCTGTAGACATGGCTTCTATTATGGAGTAAGGAAAAGTTGGTGCTGCATATCACTTTGAATGATACATCATCAAATGAGTGTCTGAAGGTACAACAAAATGTGGATGCATTTGAACAAGAGTTTGTATATATAGCAACTGACATCTCATAGGACCTTATCACACGCGGGCCACAAAGCGATAAGAAAG
>CM034708.1:18054838-18065388 GCA_020142125.1 Phrynosoma platyrhinos | reverse complement strand
TTTTGTATCTCCTTGAAAATCCAGCAGAATTAAATCAGTGATATCCATTGGGATGTGACATCCACAAGAATTATAATTCTGCAAGTTATGATTTTCCAATATGTCAATAAATTGGTTTGAGAAGAAAATTACATGCATATACAAAATACACAAACCTGTATTACTCATTGTGCTAAGGGGGAAATTATCCTTATAAATAAACAGTTGGGAATCCATGGGGAAACAAGCAGACAAAGAGGTATTGTTGAGTGACTGTTGAGGGAAATTTAAGCTTTCTTTATTCTTGTCATGTGTCACTTCAAAACTGCATTCTCATAAGGCTGCTTTTCAGTTTAAAAAAGAGTGAAAGAAATACATCCTTTACCCTTGCCAAGCACAGTCAAATCCTGCTGGGAACCTAGGACTTGATTACCAGTCATAAAAAGAGAGGATCAAATACATACATTGAAGAAGAAAAAAGAAAGAAAAACACCAAAAACAAGGGCAAGTGTTCAGGTGGGTATAGCTTCCAATGTGTTTTGAGAATATTCTTTATCTGCTTGAGTAAGTATGCTGTTGCAGCAGCAGAAAACTTGTCAAATGCAGTTTTGCCTAATAGATATTTGCTTGATAGAGTTTTCTTAAAACATGTTGAGAACCACAAACACCTTTTATCAGAATACAAGTTCCAGGATCCCTAGTTTCACCTGGGAAAAGGTAATTGAGTTACCAATGAAGCAAAAGACAGATGAAACACCATCAGTTTTCATCAGAGATTCTTATATTTGTCATCAAAATACCACATTCTGCTTTCCCTTTCCCTAAGCTAAGCTATTTAAATTCTTGAAGGAGAAAGGGTGATAGGGATGTGATACGTGTTCTACAATGTCTTCTTCAGAGTTCCAGTTGAGCAATTACAAAGTCCTTTGGGGACTGGACAGTATATGATTTAGAGATGCTTGTGGATTTCATTCAGTCCACATTGTAAAACATTTCATGGACTAAATGAATTGATATATATTTCTCCTTCAGTTGCTACACTTCACTGACCATAGCAAAACAGTACCAAAATACAATACAAATTACTGCTTTTCTCATATGCTTATCATTTACCTATATCACCTTAGATGTGCACTCTGATAAAATAAAAGTTTGCAAAAAGCTATGTTGAAAATGTAGGCCTCTTTTATTATTGAACAGACAAAAAGAAAAGGGTAATTGTTTTTACTGAACATGACAATTAAAAAACAAACCTTCATATATTTTCTTTGTTAAAAACCTTACAGATATATTAGGAAGCATAACAGATTCATATACATGTATGGAGAGAAAAATATTAGTTTAACTGTCTTGTCTAACTTGGCCAGAATACTCTGGAGTGCTCCTGGCATATTCTGGCCCCAGACCAGCCTCATATTTTCCCTGTTACCAATGAACCCCAGAGTGACTGTTTACATGCAGTTCCCACTGTGTTGCCTGGCATCACCACTGCTGGCATGAATTGTTCAGTCTGAGCTCAGTAACAAGGAACCCAGCATTGATCAACATTGATCAGATGGTTTCATGCTTCATTGTGACCTTAGAGGGAGAGACTTGCACCAGTGGAACAGCTCAGGGTAGTACAACAGGGCACATGTGTAAACAGCCACCCCATATCACTCTGGAGTGCTCTGAATTTCCCAGCAAAAGCCAGAGCAAAAGATGAGTTTTTCAAAACAGTTTTAGGCAGAGATATGGCAGATATGATGTAGAATTGGCCTTCCCTAATGAAAAGTCCACACTCAAACTGGGGCTTTGGACCTGCATTTGGCTCTACAGGTCATGGTAAGGATGGAGGAAAAGAGTTTAATTGCCCCATGCAGACATGCCCTTCCTCACTAATGGTTTTTAAAAAGTTCTTTCCACCCAAAATGTGAAGAATCTGAATTTTGGTAAATTCTAATAGAAAATCAAATAGAAACAAAATTATCACCTGGCTCTACTTATGCATGGTCATATGTGACACTGACACAATTAGTGGAAACATTCTAAACATTTTCAAGGTGAACATCAAATCACCACCACCCCCAGAAATAGCAATGAGGGGAGTAGTATGTTCACTGAGTTGAACAACTTTTAAGGGTAAGGATGGACTTGGTTGAGATGAGCAAGCTTTAATTATCAGTTTCTATCAGAAAACAGCAAATGAAAAATTTCATGATATTATTTCTTAGGTTTTGGAAGAAGCTCAGAAAGCTCAGTAAAAATTTTTTTAAAAAAATCTAGCACCCTTGATACTATCTGAGAGAAAGAAGTTTGCAACATAAGCTTCCATAGATAGGAATCTAGACCCAATCACAGACAGTCTAGACCCAATCTATGAAAGCTTATGCTACAAAATTCTTTCTTTCAGTTAGACTCAAAATTGCTACAATATCCCTTTGCATACTGATATGGTCTAACACTGCTATGTCTTTGAATACTAGGCACAGTAGAAGACAGCTCTGAAAAGAAAATCTTAGAAGATGATAAATGGTTTATGAAAGAGGGAGTCATGAGTTCACTCCTTAAAAACCTCCCTGAATCTCAAGAATTGGGTGGTTGCTAATGTTCCTTCCATGGCCAAAGTAAAGGACAGGATGATAGCCATGCAACTCCAGGTGATTTAAATAATTTTAGATTCTGGAGTAAATGATCTTAATTTTCCATAGGGATGGAAACAATAATTTAAAAATATTTGAAAAATGGTCAAAAACATGCCTTTCACATGTTGAGAAAACCTGACTAGAGGAATCCTGGACTGACAAGTATCTTCAGAGTTTGGTACTTTATTCTGTACAAAATCCACACATAGTTGTTTTTCCCATAAGGTAGTTTTCTTTGCACAAAACAACTGTGTTTTGCACAGAATAAGTCCCAAACTGTGAATAGGTTTTGAAAATTGTACAGTTGTCCAAGACTTTCTTGCAGCAAGAAGGAAATTGCTAAAAATTCCATCCTATGAGAAGAAACATATTAAGAATTGCATCCCTACTTCTCTCCTTTTAAAATGGCAATGCATATTACTCCATTTAGCTCTAAAAGTGTCAAAATAGATATCTCTGTCATCAAAGAGCCTCTTGCTCATTCTGCTGAGAGGGCATAGACTATTGCCTCAAAGTCCTCCCAAATTACAGCACCCCGAAACAGAAGGGATTGATGATCTAAATCCATTTCAAACTCTATTTAGACCCAGCTTTGGCTCAGATACTGATTTTTGACTCTGGTACATCTATCAGAGTCAAAAATTGATATCTCAGACAAAGCTGGGAAAGGAGGACAGGAGGAATGATACCTCCTGCCCTTTTCTCATAAATTATCAGTATCATCAACTATGGTATCTTTCTCTATAGGCTCTCTGTGCCACAGAATGAAATATCCACTCCACAGAATTTCAAGCTGGAATCCTAAATACATTTACCGTAACTGAAAGTAGATGACAGAGCCAGTGTGGCATAATGGTTTGAGTGTTGGACTACAACTTTGGAGACCAGGGTTCAAAGTTCTGCTCAGCCATGGAAACCCACTGGATGACCTTGGTCAAACCACTTGCTCTCAGCCTCAAGGGAAGGCAATGGCAAATCTCTGAATAAATCTTGCCAAGAAAGCCCCATGATAGGTTTGCCTTAGGGTCTCCAAAAGTCAGAAATGACTTGAAGGCACCTAACAGAAGCAACAAAAACAACAAATGCTATTAAAGTCAATGGGACCTCATTCTGAGTAGATATGCACAAGATCACACAGTCAGAGTAGCCATTATGAAGGCTACATTACAAAGGCTGTGGGGTGGACTCACCAGTGTAATCTAAAAGTGCACTAAGGCAAGGAAGTTCTTACTCATTGTTCATAAAACAGATGAGGTGAAAAAACGTCTTCTTTGTATGTTATCATTTTCAAATGCTTAATTAGATATAAGCATAAAAAACCCCTTCACTCGCAAGCTCCTTGAGAAGAACCATGCTATTTATAGAACTGCTCATGAGGTAGTGCACTCCATCAAATGTCAAGTGGGAGGATGTACAGAGTAACAGTAATATAATGTAAATTACAACAGAGAGAAATTTCCTGGTAACTCCTTATTTCACTTAAGTTTTCCCAGTGAAGAGCTGTGCCAATTAACCGAGGAGTCCATTTCCCTCAGATTGATTGTGGGTGGAATATATACAAGAGTCCATATTATTAATGTCCATATTATTAGTTACTGGGGGTTTTCATCATAGAACTCTAAAGAAGAAAGTGGTTTGTGGTTTGAGCTTTCGGCTCCTGAGACCAGGATTTGAATCCCTGCTTATCGATGGAAACCAACTGAGTAACCTTGGGCAAGTCACACTCTCACAACCTCAGATGAAGGCAAAGGCAATCCCCCCGAACAAATCTTGCAACAAAAAAAAAAAAAAAAAACACCCTGTCATTAGTTGCATTAGGACTGCTATATGTTGGAACCAACTTGAAGATAAACAAGAACAATAAAAAAAGGGGATAAGTCTAAAGCAGGGGTGGGGGATCTGTTACTCTCCCAATATTGTTGTATTTCATCTCCCATCAGCCATAGCCATAAGGACATGTGCTGAGTTCAACAGCATCTGGAAAACATCAGTTCTTGCTCTACAGAGAGCCATCGTTTATATTCCAGCACTCACACTGATGTCTTAACCTCAACAGCATAACAGCCATTCAGCAAACTTCAGTTATAAAATTCTATTAAAAGCAGTGGAACCTAAACCATAATTTTGTGCTTAATGGCAGATGCACATGTTTCATGTCACTAAAAATAGCAGCCTACTGCTACTTTTTTCTGTTTTGTAATTAAACAAATTGCCTATTAAAATGGGTATGTCCATATTAAGTTTTTTAGCTCCACTCTTCCATGAAGCACAGAATCACTTACTCTGCATCATGTTATCATAGTGTGTGTCTTACTGCTATAGTCAGTCTGTCTCTTGGAATATACATTGGTGCATTCACATTACATGGAGGGAAAAACAGAAACCTCAACATAGGAATGACATCTTAGGTTGTAGGCAAATACTGTATGTAAACATACAAATTGCTTCAGGATCAGAGGACTGAAGCAGATGGCCCAGAAGGAGCAGCCTTTGGCCACTCCAACCCAACTGGCCTGAGGCCATGGTGATTGGGTGGCCTGCTCCCAAAGTGGGCTACCACTGTGGTCCTGAATGGGCCACCAGCAGGAACAGATTAAATCTGCTCCTTTTGCCAGTGGCTTTGGGTTGCCTTAGGTGGCCTTGGAGTGCCTTCCAGCCACTTTGGGGACATGCAGCATCTAAATACCACATCCTCAAAGTAGCCAGGTGCTGCTCTATTCGACCCATCTATTTCAGCCCAGAATTAGAAAAATGTGGGCTGGGAGCGCCTGTGGCCATACAAGACTATTTTCATGACCCTGGAGCCCCAAAATCCCTGGACCACCATTTTCCTGATCTTCCAGCAACATAATGGATTGGCTCTCCTAGGGCCTTTCAAACTACACAGATATAGCACTATGATTCCATTTTAACAGCCACAATTGTACCCTATGGAATCCTGAAGTTTGTAGTTTGGAGAATTAAATATGTTTTAACTTTCTTCTGCTCATATCTAGGAGACTCACATCATCCCTCTAACCATGATGTTGATTTTTCTTGATAGAAACTTTAGTTGAGCACTCTCTTTTTAGTTACTGGGAAAGATCTAGTAAAATAGACTATGATTAATAATAGTAAATTTTTACAAACTAAAAGAAGGAATCAAAAATAAACAACTGTAACCCATCCAGGAAATAGTCTTTCTGAAATGCTTGACATTTGTAATGCTCTAATTATTATTAATCAATTTAGAGCAGACATGCACAACATATGGCCCGGAGGATGCATGTGGCCCACCAAAGGATTTTGGGCAGCCCATGAAGATGTCCAATGATTTCAAGGT
Organism: Phrynosoma platyrhinos; assembly: GCA_020142125.1. Classification (NCBI taxonomy): domain Eukaryota; kingdom Metazoa; phylum Chordata; class Lepidosauria; order Squamata; family Phrynosomatidae; genus Phrynosoma; species Phrynosoma platyrhinos. The sequence goes on along the minus strand of CM034708.1, from coordinate 18,059,463 downwards.
TCCACCACTGCTTGGCCTCCTCCTGAGGAGAGGGTCATGCAGAGGAGAAATGCTCACCCTGCAAGGTTCCTCTGCTGTTCAGCAGGAGAAGGCTATATGGTGGAGGAGGACAGTGATGAGAAAACACTCAACCCTCAAGGCTCCTCCACTGTCCTGAGGAGGAGGGTGGGCAGAAGAGGAGGGGTGTGGAATTAATATTAATAATTATTAATTAATTAATTTTTTGTGGGGTTTTTTCGGGCTGTGTGGCCATGTTCTGAAAGAGTTTCTTTCTGACGTTTCGCCAGCATCTGTGGCTAGCATCTTCATTTTCTCTGAAGATGCTAGCCACAGATGCGGGCGAAACGTCAGAAAGAAACTCTTTCAGAACATGGCCACACAGCCCGAAAAAACCCCACAAAAACAATTAATTAATTAATTAATATTTAACTAAAACCTATTTGCACTCCGAAAAAGTTTAGCCTATTTTAATTTTGGGCCCAACCTCCTGTCAAGTTGAGCAAGTCTGATTTAGAGTAATCTATCCTCAACTGTTTTGGTACTGAAAAAGCAGAACTTAAAAATGCAACTGTAATTGAATGGAGGAAAAAACTATTTACTCAGATACTAAAACACTATAAGAAATGAAGCACTGAAGTTTCAAGGGAAGATCATTTCCCATTATTTAATTTCTTTACTCAAATTTACTTCAACACACTATCAATCATTTTATGAGCTCTTTCAAACTGGATATTAATACTGAGTTTATTTGCTCAAAGGAATAAGGGCAAGTTTCTAGGACTTATTTGCATTCTTATATTAAGCAGAAGAATAATGCAGATCCAGAATAGCCCAGAAAATGATGGAGATTAAATATGTGAGTGGGTTTTAGATTAATGGACTCTCTAAAGTGGAGGGAGAAATTCCAGACTTAATAAGTGCAATGTTTAATAAACACATTCTAAAGCTGTGTCCAAATAGATGGGATACTTTAAGACGCCTCCTGAATTTTAAAAACACATCATTTGGCTTTAATGGCATTCCAAGAGAGCTCATTCTTCTCTCTAATGACAGATTCTTTCAGCAAGAATAAGTACAGTATATTAAGAACTGAAAAGAGGTTTGTCTGGCAGCTGATACATAACATAGGTACTGTAATTTCATAGTCCTATTAAAAAGATGTACAAGGATGAAAAATAGCAGCAGCCTTTCTGCTCATGCTAAGAGCACAGGACATTAATACTTCAAAACTAATCAATCAACTGAGACAAAGGCAATCAGCTGGATTCATACCCCAGAAATCAGCAATATAATTTTCCATGAAAAAGTTGAATTCTGATAATGACATTAGTTTCCTGTTAAATAAGGCTTGTCACAAGTTTCAGCCAGGCCTGACCTACATGACCAGAAAATGTTACCAATTTTCACAGACTATATCTAGCTTTCTGTTGGTTGCATGGACAACTGTAACTCCACCTTACACTTGTACATGAAATATTTTTGTCATTGTTATTCCTTTCCTCCCTGCACAACATCCAAAGCATATCCTCCATATCCAGGAATTATTGTTGTGCTGCAATAGCCTCCTCCTCTGCTTTCCCTGCTGGTGGAGCATGGAGGGGAATAGATAAGTGTCTGGGTCTGACAACATCTGATGAGACCTCTAGAGGACCCCAACAGAACACAGTAGAAGATGTCCTTGGTCTATGTATGGCTCTAATCCCTCCCATCTCCACCAGCAACAGAATGGCTGGGGTGTATTTGTCTACAACGGTATAACAGTAAATCCTGGGAGGGATGACAGGGAAGCCATAGCAGAGTTCCACAAGAGGAACTATTATACTATCTTTAACCATGTAGGATTTCAGTCAAAGGTCTCATTCCCACTTACATTTACCCCAGATTGCGATTCACTTTCTTTCCGGGTTGGTGGATCGATTCAAATCCATGGGTTGTTCCCACTATTCACGTCTTTTTTGGCACGACTGTCATTCCCACTAGTTTGTGCCCCTTCAAAAAGTCTGTCGATCATTTATGCATCATCAGTAACACAACCAGCAGCATATTCAAGAAAACAAAGAAAGGAGTCATGGGTGCCGTGGACAGAATCCCATCTCTCACTAGTTTTTGGGAAAATCCACCATTTCCCCCCCTCCTTTTCCAGGACCCATCCTAAATTCCAACCTTCTGTCCAGGAGGAATTCCAAAATGCCTTCCATTCTGAGCTTGACTAGGAAGCATGTCCTCCAAGTCCTGCAAGGCTGGGAGAGCACCACTTCAACTCCCCATGTCCTCCAAGTCCCCTGGGATGCATGCAACCAAGCATGTCATATGGAGGACTACCCCCTGGGATGCATCAGCCATGGATGTCATGTGGAGGACTCTCCCTTGGCACGCATCAGCCATGGGTGTCATATAGAGAACTCTCCCTTGGCATGTATCAGCCATGGGTGTCATATGGAGGACTCTATCCTAGGACACATCAGCCATGGATGTCATATGGAGGACTCTCCCTTGGGATGTATCAGCCATGGGTGTCATATGGAGGACTCTATCCTAGGACGCATCACCAAGGGTATCATATGGAGGACTCTCCCTGGGTGAGGTGCTGCCCTCCCAGCCTTGCAGGACTTGGAGAACATGGGGGAGTTGAGGTGGTGCCCCCTAGCCTTGCAGGACCAACCCTCTGCCACAGTAATCCCTCCCCTTCAGTGTGATGTGATTCAGGTCTTTCATTCAGGCTTGCTAATCACTTCTTTTCAAAAGAACCACCAAATAACTAGTTTCAGGAAAGAGCGGTTCTTTTGCATTTGCCTCACTTCATCGTGATTGAAACTTACAGTCAATTTAGAACCGGTTTCAAATGGGAACGACAGACATATAACCCGATCAGCAATTTGTTTTAAATCATAGGGGGAACAAGGTCAAAGGGTGACAACGCTTTGGTCTCTGCTTGGTATAGGACAGGAATAGGAAACCCTTTTGGATGTTGTTCAATTGCAATCCTAGTACTACTTGCCTTCCACAGTTGTTTTAATATTTTGTTTCTTGTCATGTTTTGGTTGTATAATTCTGAATATATTTTTAAAACAAATTGAAGAATGGTTGACAACATTTTTAGATATTCTCGTCAAAAATGAGATAATTTCTGACTATTCTCTGCTTCCCTACTATCCAAAGAGAAAAGGAAGAGGAGCAACTATTAATGGAGAGAACTATTCTTAAATGGAAACAATGCTCCTTAGTAGTACCATGTTCATATAAGGAGTAAGGGTACATGCTGACATCAGTTGTTTCTTACTAGTCCTCCCTATTTTTGTCTTCTTGTTTAATTGCAGGAGTGGGGATTGCAGGGAGTGGGGACGGCAGGATGCATTTTATTGTGAGCTGGTCTGAATATTGATCGACTTGGAGGATCATGTGATAAATAGGTAAAAGGTTTCCAAATTCCTTTTCCTTGTACCATATTCAGCTCCTCATTATATTGTATAGAAGACCTACAGCCCTTCTGTGTGGCTTAAAATGTTGTACCCTTCCACCTGGATAAGCTACAACTTATTATTTAGCAAACCAATGTACTTTTGAGTTAATTTACAATTGTCCTATTTCTGCACAACTGTCAGTGCTCATTAAAGGACTGAACTGAAATAGGATGGCTTAAAAATAAGAATAACACTTTTGGCCTTTACAGACTGCCAGAAATAGTGCAAACTGAGGCCACTTTAGCAGTCCTGGCTCAGTGCTAAGGAATCATAGGAACTGTAGTTTATTGTGGCACCAGAGGTCTCTGGCAGAGGAGGCTCAATGTCCCAGAAAAAAAATACAATTCCCATGATTCCTTAGCACTGAGCCAGGACAGTTAAAGTGGCCTCAATTTTCACTATTTCTGGCAGTCTGTAAAGTCTCACAATGAAAAGTCTCTCTTCTGTGGCTATTTAAGGGACATACTGTCCATTCAGAGCAAGACTAAGAAGTGGTTCCTCTTTGAATTTAGTTTTGTAATAAGATTGTCTAAAACCATGTGTAGTGCTAAAACACTCTGCAATTCCTGCTTGGCTGGATCATAGAATCATAGAATCACAGAGTTGGAAGAGACCATAAGGGCTATTTAGTCCAACCCCTTGGCATGCAAGAACTCAAAATCAAAGCATCCCCAACAAATGGCCATCCAGCCTCTGTTTAAAGACCTCCAAAAAAGGAGACTCCACTACACTCCAAAGGAGAATGTTCCACTTTTGAACAGCTCTCATTGTCAGGAAATGCCTCCTAATGTTGAGGTGGAATCTCTTTTCCTGTGGCTTGCATCCACTGTTCCAAGTCCTATTCTCTGGAGCAGCAGAAAACAAGCTAGCTCCCTCCTCAATATGACATCCCTTCAAATATTTAAAGAGGGCTATCATATCACCTCTGAACCATCTCTTCTCCAGGGTAAACACCCAGTTCCCTAAGTCGTTCCTCATAGGGCATAATTTCCAGACCCTTCACCATTTTAGTCACCCTCCTCTGGACACGCCCCAGTTTTTCAACATCCTTTTTGAATTGTGGTGCCCAGAACTGGACACAGTATTCCAGGAGGGGGCCTGACCAAAACAGAATGTAGTGGCACTATTACTTCCCTTGATCTAGAGACTATACTTCTATTAATG
>CM034708.1:18041772-18054738 GCA_020142125.1 Phrynosoma platyrhinos | reverse complement strand
CTGGCATGACTTGTTTTTGAGAAACCCATGTTGACTTTTAGTGATAATTGCATTGTTTTCTAAATATTCACAGACCCTCTGTTTAATTAACTGTTCTAGGATCTTTCCCAGTATTGATGTCAGACTAACTGGGCGACAGTTGTTGGGATCCTATTTTTCCCCTTTTTGAAGATGAGGACAATGTTTGCCCTCCTCCAGGCTGCTGGGACTTCTCCTGTTCTCCAGGAGTTCTCAAAGATTATTGCCAATGGCTCTGAGATTATATTTGCCAATTCTTTTAATATCCTTGGTGTTGTGTTTCCCCTATTGTGTCCTCTGCTCCATTTTCCTCAGGTTGAGCACCCTTTTCCTTTTGTGAGAAGACTGAGGCAAAGAAGGTGTTGACATCCCCAAAAATGCCCTAGTCATTGTCTTTAACTTATCAGAAAACTGCCTTTTCTCTACCCCTAGAGAACAGAATAAGTGAAACAAACATCAAAGGGTCACTGCTATAAGTACAGCCAACCAAATTTATAAAGATAATAAATTATAGAGCCAATGTCATGACTTACTATACCCAGTGGTAGAAGTTTTGCCTGCTTTACAAAGCCAATGTAGTTTCCATTTAAAAGTACCTTTAATTTACATTTAATTATATTTTCTGAGAATGGTCATAGATCATCATTAGGTTATTATATACCGATATGGTGCAGAATATTAACACTGTATCAAGTCAAGCCAGGCAATGTGAAAAATATTCTTGATAGCTCTAAAAGAGGGGGGGTAAGCATAACAGTCTATTTCTATAGATATTTACTTGGAAATAAGCTCAACTGTTTTCAGGGTGATTTTTTCATAATAAGCATGTTCATAATAATAATAATAATAATAATAATAATAATAATAATAATAATAATAATAATTTATATCCTGCCCTTCTGAGAACAATAGGGGCGGCTAACAACAATTTAAAATTACAAACAATATGACGCCACAAAAAAACCAAAACCCACCCACCCCTTAAAAAAGTATTAAACCAAGGAACTATTAAACCATCTAGTTAAAAGACATAGAATAAAAACTAATTACAATTAACAATATAATAATAAAATAAAACACATGGAGCAGGGGAACATCTAAATTGTGAAAGGGTGGGATAAGAGGCCAGGAAATCTATTCTGGAAAGGCCTGCCGGAATAGGAACTAAAAGACTTTTTTTTAAAAAAAAAAATTGAGTAACTAACAAATTGCTTAACCCTATAAGATCAAAATCAGCTTCATTCTTTCAAATGCAACACTTACTGCCTTTCCAACACTATTTAATTAATCAGAGGAATCATAAACTGGAAGGATCCTCAAAGGATACACAGGTCCAAATGCATTTATTTCTTAACTACCTTTGAAAAACGCTTATTCAGCAAACAGAGGAAATTTACTCAACTGTTCAATACCTTAACTGAGTACAGAATTAATGAGTGTGATAGGATGTAACACAATAGCCAGTGATCCATTCAGCTCACATACAAATTTATACCTGCATCTTCCCAACTTTATCCCAGGGAGTTTTGGAATGCCATTGGCATCTGACATGAAATTAGAAAATGATGTCATTAACACTAGAATCTCTGCTACCTTATATTTTTTATACCAAAATCAGATTATGCTTCATGTTGTAATAACATCCTTCACAGTCAACTATCAGTAAATCATCCTTCTTTCAGCAAGCAGACCCCTTTTTTGTATTTCAACAGCCTTTTGGCTATTAACTGGTTCTGACAGAGATGTCATTTTATGGGAAGTGATATACTTTTATTCTCAGTGTAATGTTTTAAATGCTTTAAAATGATCTTAATTAGTCTTATTTTAAAAAGCACACTTTCAAAATGAAAAACAACCTGTTTTTATTGCAATGATTGTTTTCTTAGAAGTGCCATATATACTCGACTATAAGTTGAGAAATTTATGCCCCAAAATGGACTCCAAAATCCTGGATAGATGTATATATGGGGCAACATGGTAATACTGCTTATAAAACTCCCAATAGAAGTGCCCACTCTTCCTTCATAGCTAGTGATCTGTAAACAGCTACAGATGTGTTTGAGTGGGGACACATGTTACTCTTCCTGAGCCTGTGTCTTCTGCCTCAGCCTTCCCTGGTAGCCAGAGCTCTTTAAGACGAACAGCTACTGAGGCGAGTGACAGAGAGTACTCTCGACTTATTCACAAGGCATATCAAAATCCACAATTTTGGCCCTGAAACATGCAGTTGACTTACACATGAGGTTGACTTATACTCGAGTATATATGGCATATTATTTATATTGTGAATTGCACCTTAAGATTCATACTGGGTGAAAGACAAGATACAAATAAAATAAAATAAAATAGGTGAAAAGGGCCATCCCAACAGGGCAAGAGAGCATCTTGAGAATGTACAAAGTATATTTTGTGCAAACTGTAGAAACAACCAGTACCTCCACACTGCAGAAACAAAGTGTTAATGACATTGCAGAAATAAAGCCGTTTGACACAACTTTAATGGTCATGGCTGAATCCTGTGGGATCCTGGGATTTGTAGTTTAGTGAGGTATTCAACCTGGTCTTCAGAGAGCTCTGGTGTCTCACTAAGCCACAAATCCCAGGATTCTGTAGGACAGAGTCAGGATACTTAAACAAGTGTCAAACCACTTTATTTCTGAACTGTGGATACACCCCATGACAGAAAAAAAGAGCCAATATGAACCTCAAGGCTCTTGTCTCAACTCTTCTCTTTGCACAAAAAGTAGTAGTATTTTTTTCCTGTGTGAAACAAAACACATATACACACCGTAAACACAACAGGACAAAATGACAGATTGAAAGTACATCAAGAATCAACCTAATTCTACTAGTTTACCTGCCCATGGCACAAAGCAATAATGTCTGAGTTTCCCCATTTCATATATTTTACAGAAATGTACCAGAACTCTTCCTGAAATTGTACAATCTCTCTTAGACCAATCCTTGCTTTTTTGCTGCCACTTTTTTTTTAAAAAAAAAAATGAGGTGCAAACAAAACAAAACAGGATTTATACCTGTAGCTGCAATCCAGAATTATTTTTAAACCACTCTGAAACATTTTCTTTTCCAGAAACAGAAAATATCCCGGCTGATTAGGCAATTCTTTTCCACCAGATTGCAGTCACTAAAGCATGAGAATGTGTCCCACTGACAAAGCTTTTCAGGTTGAAGCAAATTACAGCTTTACACACTGGAATACATATGCAAATTTATAGGGAATTCAAAGGCGTTGTGCTACTGTTTCAGCATTTGTATTGTTCCAGTCACCCCATTTGTCATTAAGATTATTTATGTACTATACAGAAAATGAAATGAAATAACAAACAGGTTTGGAAATAATATAGTTTGGAAAGAAGGACTATTAGTGAGGGAAGAATTCCTTATGAAATGGTATCATCAGATTCTAATGAATATTTCAGTGCTTGTCAGGAAACTCATTTAGAATGAGACCAAAATGACTTTCTAATTTTCTCCACAGCTTTATCATATTTCTCCTCCACCCACCTCAGGGCCAACATGATGACAGACTGACTGGCCCATAATTTTACATCTCCATAAGGATGATTTATCATGATATGGAACACTTGTATTTTAATGCTGATAAAAATGTTTACATTTCTGTGTAACTAAGTTTCAGATCCAACAAAAACCTTTTCAATGTCAGCTTCCTATCTCTGGAATGGATCCTGCCATTGCTTAACATGACATTTTGAAACAAGAAGTGAGGAGCAATAAGGCAGCCAACCAAAACTACAAGAAGAGGTTAGATAGCATGCACTAATGAGTCAAAAACAAATAGTTTTCAAATATGATATGCTTATGTTAAGGGGATACATGCGTTCAGATATGTGTTTGACTCATTTACAAGAGCAACATAAAACACCATAAAATCCATAAAATGCATAATGAAGACAGAAAAATGTACTAGTCAAAGACTTTCTATATCTTGGTTCACTCATAAATCAAAATGGATAGTGTAGTCAAGAAATCAGAGGAAGATTAAGATTTGGAAAGGAAGAAGGTAAGATCCTCAGGTATAAGTATGCCATTGAACATCAAATCATATTTATCCATGCCATTACACTCCTGATTTTTCAAAATGGTTCTAAAAGTTGGATAGTGAAGAAAAATGACAGGATGAGAATCAACCCATTTGAAATGTGGCACTGGAGGAGTGTTTTACTGACACTATGGACTGCTAAAATGATCAACAAATGGGTCCTAGAACAAATCAAGCCTGAACTTTCCCTAGAAGTCAAAATGACCAAACCAAGACTATTGTACATTGGCCATACCATATGATGACGACTCATTAGAAAAGACAGTCGCTTTGTAAAGTGGAGGGGGGGGGGGCAATAGGAAATTAGGAAGACTACAGTATAAGTGGATAGAGTCTTTCAATGAGGTTTTTTTCTTAAAAGTAATTGAAATATTTCTTTGTTCTTAAGATCAAGATCAGTTTTCATTCCAGCATTTGAATTCCAAGGAAGGCTTTTTGGAGAGAGAAAGCATCAAAAGCTTTATCAACACCACTGCCCATCTTTTTTCATTACTGTAGAGCCTTCAAAAATCAGATTAGATTGGATTTGTTTACAGTGAATAAAGAATACTCACAATGTTTCTTTGCCTTGGTGAGATAATACTCAACTTGCAATGCTTTTTCATTTGCTATGTTTTGTTTTCCTTTTTATTTTATTTTTGTGGGGAGGATGCTGGTTGATGTTTTGCATTTCAGGACGTGTTTTTGGAAAAAAATGTGCAACCTGCCTTATTTTCTGTGTAAAAGAAATTTATCTGTGCAAATGAAAGTACTAATGTATGAATGTCAATATCATTTACATCTCGGCTATTAAGGAGTATGCATATGTTGATAAAAAAGCAAATTAGATAACATAATATATTTTATATTTAGGGAAATATTCAAAATATCCTGACAAGGACAGTTGTTGAATTCTTAGCATTTAAATTCATTTCAGATAATAAACTTCCAAATTACCCTATCTTAATTCCAAAATGGAGCCAATGTGTAAGAGATCACCCACCATTACAAGTTGTATTTCTGAATCTGGTATATAACAGTGTGTGTGTGCACTCTGCTTTAGCTTTCAGTCCCTGCCCTTCCTACAAATGCCTGTGAGTGTACACACACAAACACTCATACAATTTTCAGTATGCAGTGATAAAGCACACCAGACAATATTAATGATGTGCTGTATATATGATTGCCTATTCAGATAATCTTTGCATTTGTTGCTGCTGTGTGCCTTCAAGTCATTACTGACTTACTGTGACTCTAAGGAGAACCTATCATGAGGTATTCTTGGTAGAATTTGTTCTTGGAGGTTTGCCTTTGCTTTCCTCTGAGGCTGAGTGGGTTACTTGGCCACTGTCACCCACTTAGTTTCCTTGGCCAAGTGGGGATTCCAACTCTGATCTCCCAGTATCCTGGTCCAACATTCAAAGCACTATACAACAGTGTACATAAAGTAATACTAAAGAGATTCTGAATGCAACCATACATTGTTGAAGCATTATCAGAGCATGTGTGAACACTGATAATGCACTGATGGGAACTGGTTGATTTCAACATTCTGAAAGCAGTGAAAACTTAAGTATGCTACACAATAGGATGAATTTTAGAAATACTGCTATTTCAACCATGGGCTCATTCACACTTGTAAAAAAAATGGTTTTTGAGTTGCATCAATCCAGGGCTGTAGAATCAATTTGAAATGGAAAGTTCACACTACGTTTTCCATTACTGAATGTCTCTGTGTCCATTTAACATGGTTCAAGTTCTCACTTACTTGCACCCCAACAATATGAATTCTCAATCTCGGATGTGTTCCATCCATCCCAGGTATTTTTTTTAAAAAAAATGTTAATCATATGATGTGCATGGGCATGTTTCCAGTGACACAAGTGTTTGGAGGTGTGGCCACATGCATCAGTTATCACTATGTCCATGAGCCTCTCTGTGTGTATATGTTCATGTATGTGTGTGTGTGTAAGATGCACACACTCCTCCTCCTCCCAACTTTCCCTAGTCCAGCATGCAAACACACACACACCTTCCCTGCCTTAGCTCCTTTTACATTTGGCTCACTCCCCCAACTGATTCTTCAACACCCTTCAACTCTCAATGCCAGTTATGCATCCCAGGAGAAAATCTCCTATGACACTCACAGATCCATGCATCACAGAGGAGAATCCCTTATGACACCCAGAAGATCCATGCATCCCAGAAGAGAATTCCTGCCATGGCACCCGTGACTCCCTCCCCTGAACCCACGCAAATGTGACAGTTCACAGAAACTGTCATTAAAAATAAAAAAACAAAAAAAAAACATTGTACCACAGCCCTTTGACAACCCCACAGCAGTGCTGAGAGGGGGGATGGTGGTTTGCCAAGATCTGTCTGAATCATGGTGAATCGGTGCAAGTACAAAATAATCTGTCTGTGGTGAGAAGGGTACCAGCCCTTTGCCCACCCTCTGCCTATTGTCCCTCCCTCCTGAAAGGGATCAGAAACTTGTTCATATTTGTTCACAGCTGTTGCAAACTGGTTCTTTTCAAAAGGACCTCTAAATTTTCCATTCCCAAAAGAACTGATTCTTTTGTACTTGCACTGATTCACCTTGATTCAGAATGAACACAGTCAAGTCTTAAATCAACTCAAGTGTGAACAAGGCACACATAAACGAGTTTAAGCCAATCTACAAACTGGATTAAATCATGGTTTGAATGAGGCCCAATATTAAAGAACTACAGAACAATGAGGAATGCAGTGGTGAAATCCATTTTTCCTTTGAAGTAGAAATACTGTAAATCTAAGGCTTGTTCCCAGACTCCCACAGAATGTAGAACCAACATGCTTGAATCCAGAGTTCCTTAGATGGGCCAACGCTTGAGGTCAGTAGACTCAAGAGATTACTACACATAGCTTTTAAACTGTTATTACAGTTGTAAAATAGCACATTTGGTGATACTTATCACAGAAGTACACTTCCGACCTGCAGCTGCTGTGTATGCCAAGTGTGGTTAGGGCATCTATTTCATTGATGGGGGAAAGCCATCAATAGCTCCCAATCATGTAGCATCCCAGGACTCCTGAGGTGTGAAATGTCACTGCTTGGGCAGTTGGGAGATTGGTTGTCATACTGTTTCACAGTCTCCTCCCCCCCACACCTCCCCTCCTTGTTCTTCCCAAGCAGCCTGATTCAGGGATGGGGTGTTTTCTAAAGTGAAATTACATTACCAGAATTGTGGAATTGGGTTATAAAGTAATAAAATAGTATGAAATGAAATGAAAGGCATAGAGCAGGGGTGTGGGGTTAAGGAGGAGTCAAAAAGAGAGCATGATGGCAGCAGTAGCCCCAGTTATGCAATTGCAAAGACATGTAATAATGGCTGTTTACAAAATGGTATGTTTGTGTTTTTATTAATTTGCATGATTTCAGCAAGAATGGGGCTCATGAGATAAAGTCTTCAGAGTAAAGAAGTACAAACGGGTCACACGGGCATGACTGCCTCCACAATCTAGTGTGACAGGACAAAGACAGGGAGTAGGGCAGGGCAGGTGGAAGAAGGACAATGCCCTACCAGCCCAATGGTAGCTATGTCCTTGCAGGAAACTGGGCTACAGATCCCAGCATAGCCATGGAGAGAATGAATAGGCACATCATTAGAACTCAGCCCCGATTTTTTTTCACAGAATCTGGTCTCCATGGTATAGATATATGGAGAACACACATGAAGAAAATTAGATATAATGTATTTGGGTCGTAGAATAAGGATTAAATTAATATCTAGATAAAATAAGATAAAAATAAGGATGACGTGGACTATCGATAAAGACGATGTTGATGTGTATTGAAGATTTAATATCACTAGTATAAATAGTTAGTATAACCAATTGTTTTATACAAAAATACAAAAAAAATGTAAATAAATATAGAAGTATATGTTTCAATGGAATAATTTAAAAATAACATATATATATCCGACCGTACTAGTTTAAGTAGAGTTTTTTAGAATTTGGAATGTAAATTATAGTGGCATAAATAGCTATGAAGGAGATATCTACTAGAGAAGTAGCTATGCTGAAAGATGGAATAATTGCCATGGTTAATGGGGTTTTTATTATTTAATAATTATTTTATTATTATTTTTTATTTTTTGTCTGCGATGTCTGATTTCTGATGTTTATAAATAGTTATGAAAATTGATACACGATTAATCTCTTTGCTCTGTCTAGGAAGTTGTTACAGAATTGATTTTATGTATTAGATTAGATGTTTTATGCAATCTGTCCATGTTTTGTTTGTTTTGTGTGTTTGTTTTAATTTCCAATAAAATTTTGCTAAAAAAAAAAAAAAAATCAGCCCCACTTGCCATTCACAACAATAGGCTTATACAGTCAGCCATCTGTATCCAATGATTCTTTATCCATGAATTCAAGCATCCACGGCTTGAAAATATTCAAAAAATATACTCATTCCAAAAAGCAAGCCTTGATTTCGCCATTTTATATAAGGGACACCATTTCACTATACCATCATATTTAATAGGTTTTGAGCATCCACAGATTTTGGTATCTATGTGGGGGTCCTGGAACCAAACCCTAGTGGATACCAAGGGCTCACTCTGTTAATACTACCGTAAAGTAGTAGTGTCTACTAATGTAAAACTAAGGCTGAGGAAATGTCAGTTTCTAAGCCCCACTCATTCCTTTCAGTCTTACCTACCTCAGAAGATTGGTGTGACAATAAAATGGGGTGGGGAGAAAGAACTATGCTCATGAACTCCTTGTGAGGAGGGAAAGATTTTTTAAAAAATGAAATAAAACATGAAATGATATATGTACACACACACACACACACACACACACACAATCTTTGCTATTCTAATGTTTTAAAAAGTACATTCAACAATAATAAATTAATACATAAATAAAAAAAGTCTCAACCCATTATAATAAAGTTGGAAACACTACAAAGTAAGACAGACATATTATGCTCCTCCACTTTATCTATCTTCGCACAGCTAGCTTATGATTTCTTGATTGTGATAGAAAGAGGGAGACACTTTCAAAGTAAAGCCAGGTCATATTTATCTAAATCTGCAAGGAGACCTGTCAGTAAAATCATGCATATCTCCTGAAGCTAGCAGTCTACCAGTGACACCTTAACAGAAGAAAAGCATATGCAATACATTATTATTAAAGGGGTGTTAGTCACATTGTAACATCTCCAGAGATACTTAAGGACTAAATTTTATTGCCAGTGCACTCAACTCCTGCTATATTACTTCTATGCAAATATGTCTGAGGGAATCAGCATCAGTCCAGAAACCTCTTCCTGCAGAGATGGCATGACAATAATTTATCTGTATCCGGCACCAACTGGCACAAAGTGACACTGCTTTGTGACAGAGACTTAAACTAACATGCAGAATCACCTCCACAAGTGCAAGGGAATATTAAAGATTGTATCTCGCTGACAGCTTTTCATCAAAGCTTCAGAGAGTACGAGGAACTGGAGGCTAATCCACATTGTGTATCATTGGATACTGTCATTTTCACACTCTACAGATATCTTGCAGAGTTGACTTGAAGAATAATTACTGCTGAGATAAGCCCCTTTCTGGCATACCTGCAATTAATTCTCCATGTAAAAAAAAAGAGGGGGAGAGAAAGGAATCTGACACTTTAATAATGTTTAAATACATCTAATCTATTTCTTTTCTACTTAGATGTTTCCTAAATATGAGGAAGAAAGAAGATTTTAAAGTGCTTACAGCTGTCCCTTCTTATGCAAATCACCCTCAGACCTGTAATACTCTATCACAAAATAACCAATGTGAAATATGATCAAAATTACAATAGAATGTTGAACAAGTCAGGAATAATCATAAGGATGAATACATAATATTATTTCCTTGTGTATAACTATTACTTTTATCAGAGATTATCATGCCATTAAAGATTCAAGGGCACAGAAGTTAATTCAATTTACAAGAAGGTATTTTAAGCTGAACTGAAATTACTACTGTTTCCATCCACTTTCCTCCATAGAGTATGCACTTGCATATTCTTCCCATTTTTTAAAATCAAAATGTGGATAAAAATACCTGCTTAGACAAGTAAAAGTACAGTTAAAATAAATAAGTAATACTACATTTATGACCATTGACATAGAGTGTGGTCCAAAAAGTCATAGATATGAAGGGTGTACCTTGCTGTATGTCCCTACTATACAGATATGATGTATTAAAAGAAAAAAAAAATGTCTTGAAGCAGATTGTAAGGATGAAGAAAAGATTAAGCATAGGATTAGTATTTTTACCCTCAAGAGGAACTTTTGCTGCATACCCAATACTGTAGTGACAATTTTAGGCAAACTGCCAAGTTAAAAGATGTTAATGCTTGCTATCTATTTAATCACTCAAGATTAAATCTAGGACCTGCAGATCTGCTACATATGTTCCAACAGCCTTCCCTAAGGTATTAAGCTTCTTATATCATGCAGCTGTAGCAGATGCATATTCACTCTGGACTAGCTTTCAAATGGAAAAGTCTCATTCTCCTTGTATCAGAGTGAAGATCCTGATTTGGATGATCTGCAAAAAGAGATGGCTTCCTGCAATATATCTAAGAGCTATGATAGTTTCCGTTGTATCCTTCAATTGTTCAGAATCTGATTATAATTTATTCTATTATTTCATGGAGTGTCACACAACCAGTCTGATTTGTTAAGGATACCAGCTGTAGCCACAATGACCACATTTGTACAAGTCCCCTCACAAGACATATTTGTACATCAAACCTGGTACCTCTTTCATTTAAGAGTAACATCGCTCTTAAGATTATCTGTCTTCTTAATGATAACCCTAATTAATGAGAAATTTAACATTTTTTAAAAGTTTTGCTCTACATTTTTATTTAAATGAATGTATTTAAATTATTTTATTTTAAATGTTTGTGCTATTTTCCCTATTTATTTTTAAAAAGGCAAAAATAAAATTAATAACAAAAAATCACGACTAAGCAGCTCATTTCAGCTCATTTACTGCATTCTGGACTTTTATTATTTTTACTGGTCTTGTATCAATATAATGCATTGTTGTTGGAAATTTATATTTGCATTCTCCTGTCCTTTCTTAGTTAAGACAGGAATGGATGACCTCTATCTTTCTCATTCTATCATGTGATTTTGGTCACTGACTCTTGCAGACTGTTTAATGGTTCTCTCCCAAGATTCTAAACTGCTTCAAGCAGTCAGTTGTTGTCTCTTCTTCCTACTACTTAAAAGATAGTGAGAATTATTTCTCTTTACCCAAGTCATTACCAGTTAGATTAGGTTTTAGTTATTTTATGCATTTATTTATTTATTAAAGTCATTATTGTTTGTTTTTTAAACCACAAACTGCATGTTTGTTGTTTTTTGGAGTAAGTCCTTATTCTTTAGGAAGACAGATTTAAAATAATAGACAGACCCACACTTTTGTTGTTGTGCTGATGAAAGCTGAACTCTACAGGTTTAACTTTCATAACTGCATATTTTTGTTTCCCTTTGAAAGCGTTAACACCCTGGGAAACTCAAATTGCACCCCACATTTTTTATCATCTTTCCTTTTGTTATATGTTGGTTTGGGAACATTCAAAAATAGCTCATAAAAATAAGCCTCAACAGAGATGAAAAAAATACTTTAATTGTTCACTACCAGGCAGAAAGAAAAACATGTTTTCTGACAATTGGGAAATCCCATAAGGAACAATATTAGACCAAGCCAGAATTTTGCACATTTTCCCCAGATATTCTACATGAATGTTGTGCAGGTATATTCTTTGAAGAAAACCATGGGTATGGGGGGATGTGCACACAAAAGAAATAGTTTTCTGCACAGAAAATGTGTTTTCTAAATAGAAAACACTGCTCCTTATGCAGGAAACCTGTTTTCTGCAAAGAAAACCAACCCACCTCCCTCTTTTATCTCTGATGAATAATTGTTCTGCAACATTTTTGGATACATATAGGGCTAATATTTACAGAGGCATATTTATTTTCTCCTTTTGAGGCAGAAAACTACCATAATCATCTACGGAGATTAAACAGTTAAAGATTTGCATATTTCCTCCAAAAATATATCTTTTATCCTCCTGTTTCTCCATCTCTTAACCTTTGTGTGATATAGCTATTCTTTAGACTGTAAACCTGACTCTCATGTCATTGAAATTTCTAAGTCCCTCTACGTGTTTTTAAAAAACAAAACAAAGCAAGAATGATAAATGGTTTAAAATAAACAAATAAATAAAACTAAATGGTCTTTGCCTAAGATGAAGTGCAAACGCTATGCTCCCATGGTTGTGACAACAACAACAACATTCCCTTCTCAATGGAGAAATATTAGCATCATGGAAGCCTACAGATCACCGTAACAACAGAACATAATTCTGTAGCAACAAAGCTTTCAGCCACTTTGTAATACATGCTTCAGACATGACAGATGTTGTTTCACCAACCAACCAATGCACTACAGTTTGATGCTCTCTGTATTTCATTTTGTCACTTAATTTTAAATACTAATTAGATAATATATCATTCCTTAATATAACCCCATCTGAACAGAGAACACAGATAACCAGTATTTATTGAAGAGACTTTGAGGAGGGTCTCTTTCTATTCTCGAAAACTACTTAACTTTTCCCATGAAAGCTAATTTATACTTCTTAATATGGAAAAAAATAACAGCATGAAGACAAAATGGTGGTACTGTGCAGAGCAAAGTCAAATAGTCAATTAAATTTGTTCTCAGTCACAAATTACAAGTGACAGCAATGGTTTGGAATCACAATTTCCCCATTCAAAGAGAAATTGCTTCTGTTAGTGTGTGAGGGGATGCTTTACCACTGGTTTCATAGAATCA
>CM034708.1:18008465-18022698 GCA_020142125.1 Phrynosoma platyrhinos | reverse complement strand
CGAAGTTGTGCCGCAAAAGGCTGGCGGCACACCTTCGGTGACTCTTCCACTGTAGCGTTTGCGGACGCTGTGGCAGGAAGGCATCGTTGGAGTGCCGGCCGTGCGGAGGAGCCGGCACTCTGACGATACCTTCAGGAAGGGGTTGGGGCGCCTACCATGTGGCTGCCCCTCCCCTTCCTTGCCCCCAAAACGGCCCTTTGCGCCGTATGCTTCCCCCCTTGGAGACCCTCTTCCCAAACCTTTTTATGTGTAAAATCTCCACATGTGTTATAATATTTAATTTACTTAAATGAAACTGTTCTTATTTGAATGACATTTCCCTATCAATTGTTAAAATATGAATATTCATGAATATGCAAAAAAATACACACACTAAATAAACAAAGTATTTTTATTAATATACTATGTCACGTGGGTGGGAACCTGACATCTACATGATGATGTAAAGGGAATCACAAGGGTAAAAAGCTTAAATACCACTGCTCTAGGGAGCAGATTAATGAGTATTTGCAAGCAAAATGTGAGCAACCCCTAGTCCCACATTGCCAATTCATGCACAATGTATCAGAGAAATAATGAAGGCATAGTGTTCTTTGCAAAAATAGATGAAATAGGTTTGCTAACAATACTAAAGGTTTCTTAACATCTCATGGGGGGAAGCTCTGTAATATGTGTTCCTCAAACTTGGAAGAGAGAGAGAGCAAACTGAAGATTGCAAAATGGAGGAAGGGACTATCTAATGACTAACTGGTGCAGGAACAAAGATGATGTGGCTAAAATCAAAAGACAGGAAATGATTAATATATTCCCTAAACTGCTCATAGATAGGCATGTACACTAGGATCTACATAGTATAAGCATGCTGAAGTTGCTACCTTTAACAGTTATAGCATTGTGCTATTTTTAATTACAAAGAATTGATACCAGGTTAGAGATGACAGTTACTGTTGAACTGGAAGCAAAACTGTTTTCTCCTTTTAAAGGAGACAAATTGTTTTAAACTAAGTTATTACTGAAGGAAGGAAAAAAACAGTCTTTATACTTGCATAATTAACACAGTCAGGGAATGAATGCATAATTTCATCAAACTCGAAATAAAAAGAAAAGATAGCAGGTGTTTACATTGGCATAAAACAGCAAGGCAGATCAATCAGATTATTAGAAGTTCTAGCTGCCACTATCTCACATTGTACAGTTGTTACCGTCAGCTGAGATACTCTTCAAAATTGAAAATGCTTTCTTCAAACAGATCAAAGACATCTCTTTCCTTCTAATCCTGCAATCCAATTTCAGCTAAGCAATACAATCAGAGAGCAAAAACACTGAAGAGTTTATCCCAAACATTCTTTTCGACTACAGCCAAATTATTTTGACTAGCCATGTGTTGCAGGGTGCAAGACACTGGTATATATCTTTATTTGGAAATAATTTAAATGGGCTACTGCTACCTTACTAAATGCATGACAACAAATATTTAAGATGTCATACTTGCAGCAGTCATTTTAAGTGAGTCTAGGATAGTATAGAAGGGAGTTAGAATGGTTCTGAACTTATATATTCACCCACTGCTGTTGTTATGGGCCTTCAAGTTATTTCTGAGTGATAAACCTGTAATGTGGTTTTCTGGGGTTGAGAGTATGTGACTGGCCTGGAGAGTGTGTGACTGGCCTGGATCATTCAGTGCATTTCCATGGCTGAGCAGGGAACTGATGTCTCCAATGCCGTAGTCCAACATTTAAACCACTACACCACACTGGCTATTACACTGACATGCAGATACAAATGTCCAGATAGATATTTTGACATGAATACTTCCACTCTAGGGTTAATTCACATCCACATGAATGTAGAATCATCTGATGGCCAAGATTCTAAAGTGGGCTTGTGAAATGTAAATTCCTGCATACGGAGTTATGCACTGAATGTTCTATGAGCTCTTCTGCTAAATGGTAACACTGAACAGCAGATTGCAAAACTTTATATGCAGGCACACCTGTATGCATATGCATATCTTTCTGTGCATGCACACCTGCATACACAATAACACATGCAACTCTCTGCTACCAGAACCATGAACTGAATGCAGATATCTGCATGGTGGTGATGGGGAGGAACATTCAATCACTTCTTTAGGGGAAGTTCTGCATGTGTAAGCCATCAACAGGACTATGGCTGCCATCTCATTTTAGAAAGTCCATCTGTTCACCAAACTCAGTTTTGTAAAATGCTTCTTCTTGTTTGATATTTTCTCTTCCTTATTTATTTTGTTTTATTTCTATTTTTAATTTTTATTCCACTTTTCTCCCAATATGGGGCCAATGAGGTCAGCTCATATTATGCCTTTGTACCATTCACTTTAGTAGCTTTCTCCATTCCCCCCCCCCCAATTTTAAATGTCTTGTACTTCTTTTCAAATTGCACTATAGACGTCCACCCCTTTTATTATACACACTTCTGGACCTTTTGCTTTACAATATTGTGGGGAATGTGAAACCATCTGGATTAGGAGTTGGTAAAAAATAATTTACATGGAAATCATAAAGATCTTCATAAAGAACTTCAGACAGATTGATCTAGCAACCTTTGAGGACTTAGGACCCAAAAGGTAGGCATGAATCTGATACTGAAAGCTAAGCAGGGTCAGCCCTATTAGGACTATCACGGGAGACTGCCAGTGAATTCCAGGTGCTGTGGGCTATATTACAGAGGAAGGAACTGGCAAAACCACCTCTGAGTTTGCCTAAGAAAACCCTATAAAATGTATAGTCCTTCATGGTGTGTTTTTTCCCCTTGCATCTTTTTATCTCACAAATAATATCTGTCTTCCTTCCTGCTTCTATACATTCCAAATACACCTATTCACTTTGATTTTTGTTAAATAAGCCTTTTTACTTCTTGATATTCTTCGTTTCCTCACAATGGTTCCTCACCTTAGTTTTATACTGTTTGGTTGTACGCAAAATATTCTTTATTTTAAATTTTCACATAGCCACAACAAACAGTAGACAAGGTGACAGTGATAATGATGAGAGAGTTCCTGCTATTAGACTGAAGGACTCTTTTCCTGGAGAACAATGTGACTGTGCGATGTTTTTCTCTCTGGATTCCACTAAGAAAGTAAGACACCTGTGAAACTGGACAGTTTGGACACTGGCAACAGATACTCCTTTCAGATCATCACAGTTCAGCCTCATAACAGGGCAACATCCATTCGGTTCAGCTTGATACTTAAAAGAGCTCATACTCCAAAGGCAAAGAAGATAAATTGCTTTTTCTTTTGAGCTCCACTGCACAGGTTTCGAGTAGTTAGACTTCATAAATGTTTTATAACTTTATACTGTATCCATTTCAGTAATAATGGAATAGAAAATGAGTGACTCTAAGTTACTAGAAGGATGCACACATAGGACAATGATATAAAATGTATCAAAATAATTCCTTCATTTTGCCAAGCAGAGACTCGAGGAGACTTAGCCTGGTCTGGCAGAGACATCGTGTTTATCTTTTGTGCCACTGTCCAGCCTCCAAACAAATAATAATAATTGCTACGTAAGTTGTTTTGATAATCAGAATTTAAAACACCTGTCTTAATCCTGCCCCTCTTGCTGTATGGTTTTGATTCTTGTCTTACCAGTGAGTATTGGGAGCTGTCCAGAAGATTGCCAAGACTGTCTGTGAAGGTAGCAAGAAGAGCTGTCTATGGATGCAGGGAAACTGGCCTAGGAATCACAATGAACTGGCAACAGAATGGAACATTGTAGTAGAAGTAGTTTGTTAATATCTGAACATTTTTACAGTTATCTGTGGAACTCTTCCAGACTCTTGGATCATCAGAAGGACCCTATTTTGACACATCCCCTCATCTTTCCTCTTCTTCTGTGACATTCAACAATGGAAGGCTCTGGTCTGAAAAATTCTTAATCTAGATTACAGTTTGGACATACTGCTGCCTCTACTACTGCATTTCTTAGTGTGATTTCAAAGGGTTTTGAACTGAATTGTGTGATTCCCAAGAGGTTCATGGTACCAATTCTTTAGATTCGCCAAATCAACTGAGGAAATATCCAAGTGTGGTTTGTAAGGCAGCAATGGGGAGGAGGAACAACCAGAAATTTCATACCTGTTGTGTCCCTATCTAAAGAGCCCACTTGAATCTTATTTGCAATCAACAAAAATATATATAGTGAAATAGGTTTAAAAATATTCCTTGGGCATATTTCTTTGGACGGGTATTTTTTTCTTAGATTTAGAACGCAACAGAGAAATACTAGGACATGTTAACCAGAAGAGGAATAGAAACTACCATATGGATTTTCTTTATAGGATTCTCTAGACATTCTAGGATTTCATCAAGATGAGCACAAGAGCCAGGCAATCATCATGAGATAAACTCAGAGATGTAATCCTTTTAAACCCTAAACTGTAGCCTTCATGGCAAGAATCAATACAAGCTAGATGAAATTTTCTGTTGACATGGTAATATCTGTATTTATCTTGACCTAAGCAACCCTAAAGCCAAAGCAAGTGCCAGGTAGAATGTTAGACCACTATATGAAAAAAGACAATACAAATGACAATGTGGTATGTTGTATTATTTCATAAATTTGTGTGAGCAAGGAAAATGTCTTCTTCCCCTCCTTCCTGCAAAACATTGCTTTGGCCAAATATTATGAGTAATAGTGGCCCAGTGTTTCTCTCTATTTTTTTATTCTATTTTATTTTACTTTAATAGACAGCAAACCTATTGGGAGGCTCTTATTTATTTTAATTTATGGGCAATACCTAGTACAGAATAAATACATTAATAAATATTAAATGATCATGAAATATAAATCAGCTGTGGAGGTTAAGCAGCCCAGTATGTAAACTGGGCTAGGGAGGCCTGCATGTCCATTCTGGTAAAAAAGAAAATTGACCACCACCAAATGGGTGAGGTTGCAGAGGCTAAGCAAAGGAAGCATTGTAGCAAACTGTGAGCAGATAAATAAACCATTGTATACAATCATTATAACAAACTGGGATATAGCCAAAAGAATAGCTCTCACACCTGAACAACAGAATCAGGTAAAACTGAATCAGTTTCTGGTTCATAAGAAAGTTACTAAGCCAGTGAGCTTCTCATCCATAAAATGGGTAGTTCCCATTTGCTGCAAAGATGGTGATTTCTGAAAAGTCAGGATCCCTGAATCTTACACAGAATGGATTTTCAATACTATATGGTACCAAAGCTCTGGTGCCACAACTACAGTTCCCAGCATCCCATAGCATTGAGCCATGGCAGTTACAGTGGTCTCAAAATTGATTATTTCTGCAGTACAGATGCAGCCAAAGAAAATGGTGTGGCTTTTCTAAGGGTTGGGAAGCTGATACATAACTGGAAAAGTGTCAGCTTTCCTCAGTTTGCCAGTATTTTGCCATCCTCTTCTCTTCAGCTGCCGTGGAAGTGTTCTCATGACAATATTCTACTGCAGCATGGGCAGCTACAACAATAGCAACATACACACACACACACTTCTGCAGCAATTCCAGGCAGTACATCACAAAGTACCTTCAAGGCTTCTATGTTCCCCTGTTGCAGCAAAGTATCAGGAAATAGAGTGTTTTGAACCAGCATCAGTCATGGGCTATAGAATTCATGGAAAAGCCACATCACTTTGTTTGCAACATTTCAGAATATATAAATGAGAAAATGGAATGAAAGTACATCTGTTTTAATCAATACAATTTGGGAATAAAAATGCTGCTTTGTGTGTTTCTACAGTGCTTATTCACTCTGACAAAATGTGAGATTTTAGCACATAATTTATACTGTGTTTATTGTTTGTTATAAGCCAATTTAGAAGGGATTGCATGCTGAAAAGTTAGGTATATTAAAGACTGAAATACAGTAGTCCCACCTATCAGTGATTTAGAACATCTGTAGGACTTTGAAAGAATATACATTGTTAGTCTTTAAGGCAAGATAATTTAAGTTGGTTATGACTTTACTTATGATTGATACAGTTCAATGGGCCTGCTT
The DNA here is from genome assembly GCA_020142125.1 of Phrynosoma platyrhinos. Taxonomy (NCBI): domain Eukaryota; kingdom Metazoa; phylum Chordata; class Lepidosauria; order Squamata; family Phrynosomatidae; genus Phrynosoma; species Phrynosoma platyrhinos. Next base: position 18,016,679 of record CM034708.1, on the reverse strand, counting down.
TAAGTAGGACTAACATGGAAGCAAAATAATTTTTGATAATTATTTTTAATATTTATATTTTAATAGTTAGATTAACATATTTCAACATTTTACGTAGTAACAAACACATATATTTCAACACATGAGGTTTTTTTTAAAAAAATAAGTATATTACAGGATAAATAGATCTTCAAAGTATAATTTCAGTATGCATGTTTGTGCATGACAGATACCTAATACTAAAAATACCTAATTATTTTGGGGAAAGAATTCATTGTGAAGTCAAAGACTGTTCAAAATGCTTTTGCTGAAGATTTAATGCACTTGGAATAGACATCCTCCACAAATCAGTAGGGAAGCTCTTTATTCTATTTACATGATTAGTGAAACATCCTGCCTTTGTGACTTAAGATAAAATCATCAACAGCTGATGAAGATGACAGAATTACTGCAAGCTCTACTCTCACTTTGACATGGAGGATAAATAGAGGAAATGAACCTTATAGTCAGGTATTCACTGCTACATTTGCAATGATCTAAAAGAGCAAGAAATGCCATTACTTCATATAACCACAGAGTTGGAAATTATCACAAGGATAATCTAGTCAGTCCCATTTTTTTTGAGAAACAGCCTAGCCAGCTTTTTCTTTTTAAAGGCCTGAGAGGGAAATGATGACTCTCAAATACATAGCCTTGAAATACAGACAAAATGGTATGGCTTCAGGCTGGGTTGGGGGCATGCTGTTTAAACAATGCACATACCAAACAAGACCTGAAGCTGCATGGATGCCGAGCCAACGAAAAAGGACTAAACAAAGAAGGAATGGATACAATCCACTCGTTCTGGCAGCCCAGTTCAGGACTGTGGCAGTGGCACAGATTGGGACTGGGCATGTGTGGTTGCAGGGTCTCACTGTAAATGGCACCAGCGCAACCTCGCACCACTTTTTGGGGACCGTCTTTTGGGACCATCAACCTGGGTGTTATATAGGAGAGATGGGTGACTGTTTCAGTGGCAATTTTAACCAACATCTACATAACCAGTGGACCATACTATGGCACCATGTCAATGGTGAAAATGATGTGATAGTGATAATGATAGTAATGATAGTGTTACATTTTCAGCCATTTTTCAAGGGGTTTCCAGGTGTAGCAGATGGAAGGAGGTAAATCACTGTTATGTAGCAGTTGTACCCCTTTGGGGTGATTTTTTGAGTCAAGAAATGTCCTAGAAAAATACTGAAACAACCTGCCCAAAAATTTCCAAAGGACACCAAGGGGCATGTGATCCATGGGTTGTACATTCTTAATCAATAGGTTGTGCATTCCTCATCACTGCCCTACAGCAGTACTATAAAATGTGTGAGATCTTTGTTTAATTCTGATCTCAGAGTCTGTATAATTAAAGGAAACTTGTCAGTGTACCAACAAGGATTTCTCAAACAAACTAAACAATGGCTACAATTTAATGATAACCATTATCAAAGGGTGATATGCTGCTTCCACTAAAACTCTGCACCGGCCACCAAATTCTTATGTCATCTAGGACTGCAGGGGCATCAAAAACAAATTGACAACACCCATATAATTTTTAATTATGGGTAAAAAATTAATTATTGGAACATTGGAAAAATGATTTCATTCTCAGTGAGACTATCATCCTATCATAAAAATAAATTTATTGTATTGGAAGCAATTATATAATCTCACTAGTACCAAAGCATGAGGCACAGGTGAAGTCATCATCCCTGGGTTAGAGCCAATGTTCTCATTCTGCTACCATGAGGGTATCACTTAGAGAGATCTTTTTCTTTCATGCTTGTGCTAGTAAACTTTTGATTCCACCCCATAAATGCTTGCACTAACCCTTCCACAGCTAATTATGACCTCATTACAGTACTTACTCAACTGTATCATTAGTGAAATCCCTAGTAAAACACAAACAGGAATGGAATAATACAATCGTGTCTACTTTTTGTACCACAGTTATATTGAACATTGTGCTGATCTGAGGTACAAAGTAAATTAAATAACATATTTCTGAGCTATTTATAAATGTGCCCAAAGCAGTACCTACATATTCAGTCATTTTACTAATAGAATTTCCCACTGTTTGAACAAGATTAGACACAATCTAATGATTCCTCCAAATGAAGATATGTAGATTTAAAAAGGACATCATTAGAAGATCCCATTCTCTTGTATACTAGGATCCAATTTGACTTAAAAATGTGCTCAGCTTTCAGCCACTGACATTCAATTACCTATTAAACATAAGCTGGAGGAAAATAGATACAAAACATTAAAAAACATTAGTATATGAATTGTATCAAAAGTTCCATAGCAAAGGAATGACTCTAGGCCAGTAGTCCCCAACCCCCGGTCCGCAGCCCAGTACCGGTCCGCAGAACAAATGGTACCAGGCTGCCCTGCTACTGTGTCTTCTGTGCAGCGGCAGCGGCGGGTCCTGCAACTTTTGCGAGTCCTGTGAGTCCCGATAATAAGTGCAGAGATGGGACTCCTGCGTCTGCCGACGTGCCCCGGCCCAGCTGATCAGCGTGGGGGCGGGGCTTCTGTGCGTGGCTTTAGTGAATGATGAGTGACATCCCTGATGCTGTTCAGAGGAGCCAGCAGGGGATGGTGGACAGGGGATGGTGAGCAGGGGACAATGGGCAGGGGAGTGTTGGCCCGCAGCAGCACCCGCTGGTCACTGATTTAAAGTTGCCACGGCCAGATGGAGCCGTCTCGTTGCAGAGAAACAAGCTCAGGGTTCTCATTGATTTAGCGTTCTAGTCACTAGAATCCAGAGAGTTAAAATGTTAAATTAAGTTAATTTTGTTGTAACTGTATTTTATTTTGATGCCATGTTTAAATACAATAAAATTAAAATTTATATTTGAGATTGTTTTGATTTAATAATCAACGCGATGCTGAAACCCCCCTCCCCCACAGTGGGCCGCGGAAAAATTATCAAACATTGACTGGTCCATGGCAATAAAAAGGTTGGGGACCACTGCTCTAGGCTGTTGTTGTTTGTTGTTGTTGTTATTGCAGCTACTGTTGCTGAGGTGAAATCTACTACCTTTACTATGAATGGCTCCAAATTAACAACTAGAGAAACCATTTAATTCTGTTCCTTCTAAAGCACAGATTTCTTGAAGGAAAACAACATCAGAGTCCTTAAATGTTATTCCTCAGGAGAGTTGCAATAAAATTCTCCAGCGTATACAAACCCCAGGAGCAATGGGAAATCTCTACTGACTTTCTCAAAACTCTGACTTGAAAGTTAAGGTGGAGGGAGTCTTTGAGAGCTGCCAGTGGCTGGTTTGTAACAACTGAGTTCCTCTCCCTTGACAACTTGATTGAAAAGAATGCCACAGTTCCTCCTTGTTCCCGATAATAGCACACCCTTAGAGAATTGATCTAAGAGTAATTTCCCCCTTTGTTCCTTCTATTATTTTCAGACAAAAGCTTTCTTTGGAGCACTTTCTCACCATGAAAATGGGCAATGGCAATGTTCCCTTACAATAGCCACAGTTCCTAAGGGACGTGTGCACCTCAGCTTTCTTGTCTAAATCATTAGCACAGCAGTGTGGAGACCCACGGATCGAGTCACACTACTATACATTACTATACTATAAAGTCACTCTACTATAGCAGAAACAGCACACATTTGTGCACTGGCCAGTCCTGATTTCTTTTATAGCATTCTCTGCCAGAAACTGGGCCAGGCCTGGCCCAGTTTCTGGCAGAGAATGCTATAAAAGAAAACAGGACTGGCCAGTGCACAAATGTGTGCTGTTTCTGCATTTTACCGCCTGACATGCAAATGTCAATGCGTTCACATGCTGCCCAAGACAAGGTCCATAGTATGCAAGAGTGGCTAAGTTATTCTAGCAAAATGTCTCACAAGCACCTTATATAGCACTAGTCATAGCAATAGTACTTACATTTCTATGCCATTTTATAGTGCTAGGCACTCTTTAAGCAGTTTACAATGTGTTAGCCAATTGCCCCGAACAAGCCTACAAAAGGATGGAAGGCTGGGTCAACCTGGAGCCCTGTAAGACTGAATTTACAACATTTTGGCTGCAGTACTGGCTTTCAACCACTGCGCTACCAGGGATTCTCTATATCCCTTTTAGACCACAGAAATGCAATAATAAATGAATAAGTAACAATTATATGACCTTTCATGACTTTGATCTTTCATTTCTTGTGCTTCTTTTTTTATGGGTTTTCATTCTGGATTTTTTCCTCTCTCACTTGAGGTTGAGCCATATCATTTTATGCTCTGAACATCACTTTGGAAATGTTTCACTGATATACAGTATGACAATATTATATATATATATATATATATATATATATATATATATATATATATATATATATATATATATATAATATTGTCATACTGTATATCATACACAGTATTGTCATACTGTATATCATGTGTGTATATACATACACACACACACACACACACACACACACACACACACACACATATATATATATATATATATATACACACACACATATATATATTAAAAATACCATTCCGTCTGGCTCCTTTGGAACCACTCAAAATTGTTCTGAGGTTTTATGTCAGGAAAGGACTGCAAATTCATATGAAATATTGCAGGTGACATTTCTGTAGTACAACATCCCACATTGTCATTTGTATTGCTATAAATAGAAGTATAAGCAATCATCATGAAATCTATGCTTTAGATATTATCATGTTTTGAAAATACAAAAAGGGTGAAACAAAAAAAAATGCAGTCAAAATTATACTTCATAATGTTACAAAGTAAATTCTGTCAGAGCTGGTTACTAAAATTATCATCTTCTCTATTATTACTACTGATTGACTATGTCTAACCAATTCTCTTCTTTCCCTTCTCCCCTGCCCTTCCATTCTCCTTCACCCAAATATCACTTAAGGCTGTGATTCTTCGATTTTCTGAAGTTGTCTGCCTGTCATGATTCCTCATATGTATGTAATTAAGCTGAAGTAAAACACCATGTTTCCCGTCATTACAAGCTGTCAGTCCATTGAAAGCTCTGTTACCTTCAGGGTGGATGGGAAATGATTAAGAAAGAGTTGACAGACAAGAGATATATCCAATTCCTTCTTTTCAGGTGCATACATCTACTTGTATGAATAATATATCAGTTCAGATGCATGGATTAAAGACTAGCCGAATTGACAATCAATATCTAAACCATTTGGACCATAGACATAATTATTAGTGATAGTTTATGTTTTTGCAATCTCAGCATCTGGAGTGTGGTTCACCATCCTTCTGGCATGAATTTAAAACAAACCATACCTACTTTTTGTCCTTACAAAGTTTATTCATTTTCATAAAGGTAACATGCTCTCAGCTGCAAGGGATGGCAATGGCAACGACCTCTGAACAAATCTTCCCAAGAAAACCCCATGAAAGGTTTGCCTTAAGGTCTCCATAAATCAGAAACAACTTGAAGGTACACAACAGCAACAGCAACAATATTTTGATTCACAAATTGAGTAAATATGGAATACATGGAAATACCATCAGACGGATCCATAATTGGTTAGAAAGCCATGCTCACAGATTTATCACCAATGGCTGTGCTTCAAATTGGAAGGAAGTCTCAAGTGGAGTGCTGCAGGGTTCTGTTCCAGGGCTGACACTCTCTAATTTTGTTTTTCAACTATTTAGATGATGGGGTGGAGAGAATCCTTATTGAATTTGGAGATGATACAAAACTGGAAGAGGTAGCTAACACATTGGAAAATAGGGACAGGATTCAAAAGAACTTTGATAAAGTAGAAAACTGAGCTGAAAATAATAAAATTAAATTCAACAGAGACAAATGCAAAGTTCTATTTTTAGGGCATAAAAACCAAATGCATAGGTAGAGGATGGGAGATTCTAGTACAGTAGTAGTACATGTGAAAAGGATATTGGGATTATTGTTGACCAGAAGTCACACATGAACCAGCAATGTGATGCTGCAGCAAAGAAGGCAAATACTATTTTAGCCTGCATTAATAGAAGCATAGTTTCCAAAAGGGCAGCAATATTCTGCATTGGTCAGGCCCCATCTGAACTATTCATTTTGGGTGCCTGGATTTAATAAGAAAATAGACAAGTTGGAGCAAGTTTAAGGAAGAGCAATCAGGATGATAAAGAGTATGCAGAACAAAACAGATGAGGAGACCTTGAAGAATCTGGACTTATTCAGCTTGGTAAAGAAGGAACTGAGCAATGATCACAATATTTTAATACCACAAGGGCTGTCACAAAGAGGAAGGTGCCAGTTTGTTCTCTGCTGCCTCAGATGGTAGAATTAGGTCTAATGATTTGAAATTACAAGACAGTAGATTACAAGTAAACAGCAGAAAACAATGGGACCAATTGCCTAGAGAGCTGGTGAGGTTCCCTTCTCTGGTTATCTTCAAAAAGAGACAAGATAGCTATGTGTGGGAATGCTCTAGCTCAGTGGTCCCCAAACTTGGGTCTTCCAGGTATTTTGCACTTCAACTCACAAAAGCCTTGGTCAGCTTAATTATTCGTCAGAAATTCTGGGAGATGGAGCCCAAAGCACCTGGAGGACCAAAGTTTTGGAACCATTGCTCTAGTTAGAGCTCCTGCATTGATCAGGGTATTGGACCTAATGGCCCATAGGAACCCATCCAACTCTATGATTCTATATTTTATATTAATAGATTCTGTTCAGCATAATGGGATCTGCCATGTACCAGAGTTGGAAAAAACACACCAAATATTTGGTTTGGTGTGAATCTTTTGATGTTTCTCCAGTGAACTCCAGTACTGCTAGCTATATAAATTAATACCTCATCGAGTGTATAAAGAGGACATTATAAATCATCATCACCTCAGTATCTAAACAGCAAGATCCAAAAAGGGATATGTATTTCTGACACTTGAGTATTCTATAATTGAATCAGAGGGCCACATATAAGTTTACAGAGAAGGTTTGCTCACTGGGTTGATATGCAATTGAGTTGGTTCTCTCTTAGGAGTGGAGGAAGGCCTTCAACCAGAAATGGGAATGTGCATGTGTTTACACACACACACGCGCAAAACATATACTAAAATGTTTGAAAAAATAGTCCAAAACTATATTTCTTGGGTGTTGAGATATCCTAATGAGGAGATTCCTGGAATGACCAGAATCTTTGCAGCTCAGGACTTATTCTGTCACAAATTTGCACTCCCTTGCGCAGAAGACAGCATTTTCTGTGCAGACATTTTATTAATTGTGCAGAAAATGCTATTTTCCATGGAGAAAAAGTACAAATTTGATGCAAAATAAGTCCCTAATTGCAGCAATTTATGTTTATGTAAGTGCTAGAGGAAACAGAATTCTTCTCACAGAAAATATTTTGTCTGTTTCTTGCAGAAACAAAAAAATGAGCAAAATTGGCACAGAATATTCTCCAAACTGCAAATAGGAACTCAGAGCTGGAATAAATCTGCTAATTTTTTTCCCCTTGAGAATGAAATTAGCAAAGAATTGCATCATTACCTACAACATACCAGATCCTTAGCTGAACTAACATGAGTTACAGCCCTGCCTTATTTCAGGATCAAAATTAAAACTGGAGCAGTTTTGGCATTTTTAAAATTATTATTTTGGGATGGGGTTTCTGGATGTGTGTCATACACCTTTCTCATACTGGTTGCAAAATTTAGAGACAGGCAAAACCTATAGATGACAGGAGTGGCTATATGGGTTGAATTCAGACCTTTTATGCTATTTGCCTGTTGCCCATTGCTATGTAAATGAAATAGACTTTTTAAAAAAGATGTGCTGTCCCTACCTAATCAGCTATGCAATATGTTCAAGGCTGTTAGGTGACTAAGAGACAAAAGAGGCCTGGGGAAGTAGCAAGAATTAGAGCTTTTTCATATTAGTATCTAATATAATATTTGGGGGTAAAATTCTGGAGTTAAAGATGTGTGAAAAATCTATCCATGGGGGGATGGAGACCATTGAAACATGTTTCATCTGTGACTGTTCAGCACAGCTGTTTTGTTCTTCCATTATTGTACTGAAGTGCAGTTCCACAAACCTGCAAGAAACATCTAGTTCTGTAAGCAAGTTCCTGGCTCTTATGCCACATATTTTGCTGCATGGTGACAGAAGATGACAGGGAAGCATAGCCAAAGGACGTTATCACACGGGGTCTAAAGCAGTGCCATCCCCGTCGCA
>CM034708.1:17977026-17998871 GCA_020142125.1 Phrynosoma platyrhinos | reverse complement strand
CGCTGGCCCAGGGCGTCTGGGAAGCTCTCGTCTGCTTCCCCCCTAAGAGGTCTTTCATTATTTAAACAGTTTGCTTGGAGTCCAAAAGTATGTCCTACCATACACTTTTGGAATTAATGAAAGGTCTAGGTAAAAGAGAAAAAATCAGATTGCATCCTGGATATAAAGAAAGGGGAGACTGAATGATCAGAGAGAGAGATGGAAGAAGAAAATGACCGCAGCTTTCCATAATGGAGGGAATACAAAAGTGCATAGTGGAGAAAAATGTTTAAAGGTAGAACTCTCTCTTTCTCTCTCTACCTTTCTGGAAGAAGAAAATAAAATGCAAAACCGATTGAAGGGATTCTGTAACTCATGAGAGATATATCATTCAAAAAGACAGTTTGGGTTTATTTCAAAATCAACAATCAACTACCACCATGGTTCAGTTCTTATGTCATGTTGTTTAATGATACTGCTTTTCTCCCTCCTGCACAAGTAAGTAGAACTAAAAATCTAAACATCTGTATTCATTTCATAAAAGTAGAAAGTTGGAAAGTATTACAATAGTGTTGGCCAAAGTAGTACATTTCTTGTCATCAGAAAACAATATTATAGACTGTCAGGGTTATTGCATATAAACTCACTCACTCACATTACGGCTGAAACAATATTGCTCTCTTCTGGAGCGAGTCAGAAAGCAATAACAGAAACAGTTGCATTTTATATTACTTTTATTTCCATTTCACAGCATTAGCTCAGTGATGTATCTGTCTCTCCCAGGAGCCTGACCTTAACACTTACATGAGTTCCACAGGAAAGTAGAGACCTTTCCTTCAAAGGCAGTTAAGAATGAAATCAATCAAAAGTATATCTAATTTTATTGTAAATTTTACATACAGTCCTTTTTACAAATCCAGTGCATACTCTGAAGTGGTACAAGGGATAGTAACCATTCTTGAGCTGAACAGACCGGCAAATGTTCAGTGTCAAAAAGTGAGACTACCTCCAATGCTATGCATGCCACCTGGTGTTCCATATATGTGTAATAAATAAAAGGACACACATCTGCACTTGTACACTCCTTATAAGCTGCAGGTGCTGGTAAAGTCTACCCCAATGGCTGTTGAAGGCTGCATCCACATAGCGGAATTAATGCAGTTTTGCACTGTTTTAAATGCCATGGCTCAATACTATGGAATTCTGGGATCTGTAGTTTTGTGACAGATTTAGCCTTCTCTGTCAGAGCATTCTGATGCCTCAACAAACTACAAATTTGAGGATTCTATAGGGATGGAGCTCTGACCATTAAAACAATCTCAAACCGTGTTAATTCTGAAATGCAGCAGCAGCCTAAGTAGATAGCACCCTTGATCAAAGGATGCAAAATGTTGGCTGCATGAAAGATATCAAATAAGGAACTGCATTCAAGTCCAGAGTCTAGAGTGACTTTCCTCAGTACTAGGGTTGCAGCTACTCTGCAGAAATATGCAATTTGACACTACTTTAACTGACATAGCTCAATGCTATGGAATCTTGGGATTTAGAGCTTTGTGAGATACAGTATTTAGCCTGTCAGAGAGATCTGGTGCCACAATAACCTACAAATCACAGGAATCCATAGCACTGAACAGATGCAGCCTAAGTTATCAATAACTTGGAGGTCTAGAGCAAGCAGTAACCCGGAAACTTCAATTGGTTCAAAATATGGCAGCCAGGCTGACCACGGGAACATCTAGGAGAGAGCACATTACACCAGTGCTGAAATCTCTCCACTGGCTGCTGATTAGTTTCTGGGCACAGTACAAGGTGTTGGTTTTAACCTTTAAAGCCCTACATGGCTTGGGTCCAACTTATCTCTGGGACCACCTCTTCCCATACGAACCCCCCCCCCCGCACACTTCGATCTTCTGGGAGGAACCTGCTACAGCCTATTAAAACTAGGCTTTCGGAGACCTCCCAGAGGGCCTTTTCTGCCTCCACTCCAAGATTATGGAATGGCCTGCCAGATGAGATCCATCTTATTACCACTCTTGACTGCTTTAAAAAAGCAGTAAAGATGGATCTCTTCTGACAGGCCTTCCCGGAATAACTCTCCCGCCCCTAACAGAGTTTGGATGGTTATTGCTCCCTGACACCATTGTTTGTTCTAATGTTTTAATTATTGTTGTTAATTTATTTTGTTATTTTAATTAATCTACTAGTTTAATTCTATTTTTATGGGGTGGGTGGGTTAGGGATTGGGGGGGATGGAATTGTTTTAACTGCTGTCTTGTTTTAACTTTGTATGCTGCCTCGATTGCCTCGCAGAGGAGTGGGCTAAAAATTATTATTATTATTATTATTTATTATTATTATTATTATTAGCAGTAGCAAAGATCTTCCAAAAATAAATAAATTTTGGCATGTAGTATAAGTATTACGGTTTAAACATCCTGTTGTCTACTGACACCAGCCTAAACTGGTGACTATTGTGGGTTCACATAAAGAAGACAGAAAACATTAAAAAGATATCTGTCTACATTGTCCTTGTCTCTGTGCTTTCTGGGGAATGCACTCCTTAAAATGCCTAGTGAAGTGTGTTCATCAATAGAACATAGGGCATTTTTTTCTATGTGAAATGATCTCTTCACTAAGATCAGATAAGCTCCCAATGAACAACATTTCTTCTGCCAGCTGAAGATCTATTGGTTTGCCCACCCCAAGTTCTAACCCAGACAGTTACCTTCCATTATTTTAATGGAGTGTTTTATTGTTTTACCAGGGTTTTATGGCCTTATCATTTGGTCTGAATTAATTTCCTTTCCCTTGTTTATTTTTAAATATTATGGTTTTTAACCCTGTAAACTGTATAAAATTTAATTACATAATGGAAAACAGTAAAAATGAAAAACAGTATAGAAGTGTGAGTAATAATAATCACAGAACCCAGGGTTTTCTTATTTCTCAGCAATATAAACAGGCAATTGAAATTACCATGATTCCAAGAAGATTCACATACAGCCAATATTTTTTGCATGTAGCAAGATTTTTTTTAATGGAAAGGAAGTATTATGTCTTGCAGACAGAGAAAAACAGATACTCCAACTCTGAGTTAAGTATGGACCTCCTAATCCAGAGTATAGCTATGGGTAAGGGGGAATGAGAGCATTGTCCCTCCCTAAATAAGATCTCTGTCTTAACAATTAAAATTTCCCTTCAGTCCCCATTGTAGTAACATAAAACTTCAGTCAAGCATTAAGAAATACATTTTAGACATTCAAAGAAAGAGGCTAGACAAAAGTTACCAAAGGGGACACAAACACAGCAAATACAAGAGTTCTAGGTTTTTATGATTTTCAGTGGTTCACTCTCTGCAATGCAGGATACATAGGAAATAAAACTTCAGTGCAGGCACACTGGCGGTGCAGTTGTTAAATGCCTGTACTGCACTCACTCACTCATAGACCACAAGATTGCGAGTTCAATACTAGCCAGGGCTCAGGCTAAACTCAGGCCTGCATCCTTCCGAGGTCGATAAAATGAGTACCCAGCTGTTGGGGGGCAATGAACTTACAGTTGTAAACCACTTAGACATCCCATAGCGCGATATCAAGCAGTATATAAATGAAGCTGCTTTGCTTTGATTTGTCATTTGGAGGGGCAATGTTTTCATGTCTCCACCCCATCTGCAGTACTACACCCCATCCTTCTGTTTAAAGTACATGGAAATAACATTCCAAAATTTATCAGCCCTTTGGTCTATGCTGTTGTTACCCCAATGTCAGACCTCCGATCAACCCTCATATCAATTTAATATTAAAGGGACACTCAGGTGGGTAATTTGGAAAGGTGATCCCAAGGTGGAAGCCTGGCCAAACCATATTTGGAAATCTAGTTAGCTCTAGTAAGGGAGTAAGCAAAGGCACCCACTACAATGAGACCACCCAAAGCATCAGTGTAATTCCTTTTGTCTATGGAGGAAAATGATGGGGTTTTGGTTGAAGAAGATGGCTGTGCATACACAGAGAAAGGACATTTCTCCAGAAGTAGATGTTTCCCTTTGTCTGAGATATTCACACCCATTGTCTGAACTTTTAATCCATCTCCTGACCATTTTTCTCTCCTGGAAATCCATTTAACAGTGAGTTAATCCATTCATTTTGAGATTACTGCCCCAGGATATGATTTTGAGTTTATATATCACCACGTAGACACTAGCAATTTGGTCTAGTTTGGGACTAGCAGACACTCTGTTCGTTCTACTAGACTCCTCAATAGGTTGGTCACCCCACTTGCCAAGGCACCTATTAAGCCATCTCCATTCTGGACACCTACTGATTGGAACCATGCATCAGGATTGGTACCGTATCACCATTAGCAAAGCCTTCACTTTTCCCATCCTCCCACCTTTGCTTTGTTCAAACATATTTGAAATTGCCTCTGGACTTCTGAGTTTGGAACTGGTATAAAAAGGGGTTAAGATCCCTAGGCTTGAATGTAGCCCCAGCCAAAATATAATTTTATTTGAGTTATTAAAATTCCCCTAACATATTAATTTATGGGTGCCCTCCTGGGACCCTAGCATTTTGGGTAACACTGTTTAAAGGTGAACAAAAAAAGAAAGACTTATTTTCTCTGAAATGAAGGGAAAATGAAATGATCTTGTACTGAATCATGGGGGGGAAAGGGTCTAGTAGTTCACCTAAGGCCCATTCACAGAACATGATTATAGCACTATGTTCCATTTTAACTACCATGTCATAATCCTATGGAATCTAGAGGTTTACAGTGAGATAATAGAGATCTCTAGCTGATAATTTTAAATATCTCCCTCTAAATCTCCAAATCCCATGATTTCTTAGACTCAATAGTGGCTGTTGAACTGGAATTGTAGCACAATAAATGTGCAGTATACATAGGCACCTGATGTCAGTATCTAATAAAAAATGGAAGCCCACTTTCAATACATCTGTAGCCACTATGTATAAGCAGCTTACCAGTTTCACAAAACTAAGCAAATATTCAAGTCTAAATATTAAATCAAGCATGAATTCTGTAATAAAACAGTTTTACCTTGAATAACAATGGCTCTTCAGTAAGTGGACTGACAGGAAGTGAGTGGGTACTGCTGGCAGGACTCATATCTGTACTCTAAATGGGGAAAACATTATGATTAGGAATGATCTAACATCTATTAAAAGAGCAGACAAAATCAAGACATATTAAAATCCATAAATACATTCTTTCAAATAATTTAAAGATTATCTGGACAGACCTACTAGAAAAGCCTAGTATTTGCTTCAAGATTTAAATACAGTCAGTGTATCAAGTTGACAAATCTCTTCCAGCAAGTCATTCCACAGTCTGTGAGCAGCTGAAGAAAATGTCCATTGGGTAGCTATTTTTGGCTGAAGTAGTCCTGAGTGTATGGAGTGAATTGTACAAGAAAAGGTGATCTTGTAAGTAACTTGAACCCAACTTCTGTATAATTTGACTATGATATTTGCTGAAAAGCACATACACCCCCCCAACCTTGGGAAAGTGTTTGGCTTATAACTTCCAGTATCCCCAAATAGCATTGTCAGTGGCTATGAGACTGAAACAACTGTCCTTCCCAACTTCCATACTACCTGAGCAGACTGGGAGTTGTATCATAGCCACCCTGCCCAATCATATATAGTTGTCAAACAAACTGGCAGCTGTCTCATAGCTGATGAGAGAGAACTTCCATTGCACCTGTGATAAACAGTATAAAATAGTGAGTTCAGGGCAAATATTAGGGGTACCAATAAACATGTTTCATTTCCATTGGAAACAACTGGGGTGGGTTTCAGGAGAAATTACAGAGAGGTTACTACTACTTCCTCATCTATGCTAGGTAAGAAAACTGTTTCACTTTTCTTGATAGTAGGTCTGTTCCATCTGTTCTGTGAGTTCCCCACTTACATGCTCTATTCTGATTCCAAACCCCTAGACAGGTCACAGAATTGAGAATGAATTATCCACTTTATGGTCTACCATATGTGACCAGATTACATTCACCTGGATGTCACACAGAATACAAGTCTGTTCTTGGCCACACTGATCTGACTAGCAGTTGTGTAAAAACAATTACATAAATGTCTCCCCAGTTTTTACTGGATGCAGACTAGCTTTGTTTCCTTCTTTGCTTTGTTTAATGACTTAGGAGTTCAATTTTTCTATTTCTGGGATGAGAAAAAGGCTTTTACAATTCTGATAGCTGAGAATTTCAGCAGCTCTGCATTCTTCTCTTGTTGTCCAACAAAATAATAATAGTAATAAAAACCCTGGTCTTGTTTGACCACAGCTTTTGTATTGTAGTCTGACATTTGTTCATAATTGTTCCTGCAAGGATTGTTAAGCATACTTATCTACTTGTGGTTCTGAATACGTTGCTTTAAAGATCCTGTTTATAATGGTGTGAAAGCACTCAAGACCAGAATGTATTTAAAAAACACACTAAGAAAAATGGTCAAGGTAAACCTTGGTGTCTGCTACACTTTTTATATCTGACCTTTTTTCTTTTCTTCTTCTTTTGGTTGTAATAGATGCTTGTTTGTCTATTTTTTATGTTTAAAACAGCTGGAACAATATGTGTGCTATTATTTTTATCTTTCTAATAGTACTAATACACAAAATAATGAATTGCTTAACAACAAACAACAACAATGATGACATCAGTTAATATCAGTTTTCTAACATATAAATTTCTGAATTCGACTGAATGAAGAGGAAGAATATGGTTAACATTCAAAAATGTGATAAAACACAGAATTTATCAATAAATGTATCTGTTTTCAAACATTTTATTTTCATTCACTTTTGTGCAATGTCAGTTTCGTCATAAGAGCAACATCCAAGGGACTAAATATAAAGCAGCAACAAAAAAGCAATCGAAAATGGAGAAGTACTTTTTCTTACACTACAGAAATGTTAGCCAGCATCAACAGATTAATGATTATGCTTAGATCAGATAATTCAGTTCTAGATGATTCAGGAACACCCTTAATGGATTCTCCAGTACGTTATAATCTGTCATAATCTCAACATGTCCTTACAGAAATGGCCGTATCATTACATTTAATTATCCTGATGTCTAACCTGTAATAAGGACAAGAGGCTACCATTAGAACAGAATATGGAGAAACTGAATGGTTCCCAATTGGGAATGTGTCAGACAGGTCTGCATTCTATCACTTTGCTCTCTATTTGTTCTACTTGTATGCAGAAAACATCATATCCATAGCAAATTTAGACTTGGAGGAAGGAGGAGTGAATATCTGAAAAGGGAATATTAACAGAGGGAATATTAACAGTCTAAGATATACAGATGACACCACAACACCAATAAAAAACAACAAAGACTTGGAACAAATGCCAAAGAAAGACTATGTTTAGAAACACTATGATTTTGAATATGTTTTTGGGTTGGTTCAAATCCTTGATCCACCATGAAAACCCACTGGGTGACCTTCGGGAGCAGCTTAGGGAGCTGCATATGTTTAGTTGGAGAAGAGAAGATTATGGGGTGACAGGATAACCATGTTTAAATATTTGAAGGGGTGCCACATTGATAATAGAGCAAGCTTGTTTTCTGCTGCTTCAGAGATTAGGACATGAAGCAATGGAGGATTCAAGCTACAGGAAGAGATTCCACCCAAACATTAGGAAGAACATCCTGATAGTAAGAGCTGTCTCCTTTGGAGGTTTTAAAACAGAGGCTTGATGGTCATCTGTCAGGAGGGCATTGGTTGAGTCTTCCTTCATGGCAAGGGACTGGACTGGATGGCCCTTGTGGTCTCTTCCAACCCTATTATTCTATTATTCTAGTCCAATCTTCTGCCATACAGAAACATACAACTAAAGCAGTCCTGGAGATGACCATCCAACCTCTGTTTAAAAACTGCAAAAGGAGAGTCCATCATGCTCCATGGCAGTCTAAGCCTCTGTGGAACTTACTGTCAGGAAGTTCTTCCTATTGTTTAGGTAGAATTTTTTCCCCCCTGCAACTTACATTTGTTATATTCTCTGGAACAGCAGTAATTACTATGGATACAAATAATATTCAACAATCTCTGAAACCCCTAATGAAAAAGGGATTCCTCATCCTTGGGATTTCCTGCTGAGCAAGACGTGAGGCTACAAGATTGTTCAATATATATCCTGTTCACAATTCACTCTCTCTCACACACACTCACATACACACACAACCACCACCACCACCACCACCATGATTTTCTGCATGGTAAAGTGAATTTATATGTGGAAAATTCTTTTTACACTGAATATGTGTTTACTGTGCAGGAAACTTGCACAGAATCACATGGGTTTTTTTGTGCAACGTAAGTCAAACTGCAAACAGTCTTTGAAAACTGCAGTTTTCTCATAGTGGAATGGACATTGATTAAAATATTCATTCCTTCCCATGATAATTAGATTAATAGAAATATACATCCCTATGACTTAGACTTCTAGGTCTCAATATGTTCTGTCCTCAGATATGAATTCAATGTAGGTTCACAAAAAGCAAGAATAAAAAGTGGGGGAAGTGGCTTAGGAACAACAGCTCATACAGTTTTAAATTTCCTCCACCATGCAAATGCTGAAATAGAGCACATATGAGGAACACCCATTGGGACTAAAGGATGCTAGTCATGGATCAGAGGGGAACTTGGGCCCTCCATCAATCAATCATTTTGCTTATATCCCACCTTCTCCCCAAGACTCAAAACAGCTAAAAAATGCAGAGCTGGATCCAAACTTAGCCATTCATACTAAGAAACCACTTAAATCAAATAAGTGATAGAGATAAGAAAGTTTCCATTAGAAGTTTCAATTCCTGACCCGATGAATCCTACTAGTAACCTTAACCTTAGCATCTATTAAATCTATGGGATTTACATGAGTCTTCTCTAACACTACAACCATTAATTCAGTGAGTCTGTTCTAACTGAAATTATCAATAGAATTCAGGCCAAAGTATTCATTGTGGTGTTCCTAAGAGTTATGAAGTAAATGCCATCCCTTGCTTCAAATATTCACACATTTCTGACACTTATGAAACATTTTAGAACAAAAGAGTATGCAAAAAGCTTAGTGCACATTGTAAAAATTAAACCAGCTTAAACAATCACAGTTGAAATAGACCAAACAGAAAATAAATACAAAAAATGTGTACACAAGAAAGATGGGCATGAAAATGAGTACACATTTTAACAGAAAAAAATGAGGTATGAAGAATGGGTCATAGAAGAGTGGTAGTGGTATTCAAAGAGATGAAATCAAGAAGCCCAAGAAATAAACATATTGTTAATCATATATAACTTGAGCCCTATTGACTCTAATACAGGGGTAGGCAACCTTTTTGTGACCTGGACTCCGCTGGGCTGAGGGCGGGGGAATGGCGGTGTGTGCACTCATGCGCACGCGCATGCCCTCCGCCGCTGCGTGCAACCCTCCCGCGCATGCTGCCACCGCCGCCACAGCACGCGTGGCCGCAGCGCATGTAGCTGCTGCCATTCTGAAAATCAAAATGGTGGCTGTGACGCATTTGCGCATGCACAGTACTCCTGCGCATGCGCAAACGCATCGCGGCCGCCGTTTTAATTTTCAAAATGGCGGCCGTGGCGTGCACAGCTACACGGAAGAGAAAACGCACCGCCGCGGCTGTGCGTGGTGGCGGTGGCAGGTATCGGCCTGGGCCAGTAAGTCCGGCGACCTGGGCTTTAACTGGCCCAGGGGCTGTAGGTTGCCGGTCCCTGCTCTAATATATCTAATCTAAAAATAGCTAAGCCTAGGCCCATTTATTTATTTATTTGGAGTATCAGTACCCCAATCTTCAGCCGCAAAGGCTCTCAGAGCAGCTTACAAATGGTTAATTAGCCAGTTTCCTGCGCTCAGGCTTACAATCTAAAAAGACATGACATAAAAGAGAAGGGAATGGTAGTGGGAAGGAGATCAGGTCCAGCAGTTCTTCTCTCCCTCTGAGGCCTGGACCATGGTAGATGGACTGGACTGGAGGGAGAGATCTCCTTTTTAGTATGGGATAGGCCTGATGGAGCTGGGCCTGACTCTCTCCCTCTGAGGCTGGATGGTATCAGATGGACCACATTCAGTACATACCAAAGTCAAATATAAAACATGGCAGATATATCACACACTGGGCCTTTGCAGACTACCAGAAATAGTGCAAATTGAGTCCACTTTAACTGCCCTGTCTCAGTGCTAGGGAACAATGGGAACTGTAGTTTATTGTGGCACTAGAGCTCTCTCACAGAGAAGGCTCAATGTCTCAGAAAAAAACACACACTACAATTCCCATGATTCCCTAGCACTAACCCTAACCCTAAAAGTGGACTCAATTTGCACTATTTCTAGCAGTCTGCAAAGGTCCACTGTTCCCTTAACATGTCAGCACTAGGCTTTAATTTTGTAATGGCCAGAGTATAGCTGTAACTTCCCACTTCTCTGTGAAACAACTCTTCAAAACTGATCATATCTTGCTTCAGCTTGTACAACTGGATTGCTCAAATGATGAATGTATTTCTCTATGTACAGGGTCAGTACAGATATCCTAGATAATTATACCTTAAAATATGTGTAGTGTCTGGAATGTCACTCCTCAAAATGGGGCCAATTTTGTTTGCAACAACTCCTATTCAGCAAAAATATACAGCTGCCAGATACTGATTTCCCTTAAGGTCATTATCAAAATTTATTGATCTAAGATTTTGAAACTGACAAAAATATATTCAATGGATATTAGAAACTACAGAACAAATACATCTTGATAAGTAAAGAAAGGAAAAGACTATCTGTATATTTTATAGTTATTTAAAAAGAGAAAATGAATCTCCAACTCATTTTCACTGCAATTGCTTCCACTGCATTCTTGGCTATTAAGTTCAGCATATATTTACAGCCTAGAAGTTGAGAGTACAGCTAAAAAGATATATGACTGAAAAAAAAAAATTCAATATTTGTCACATTTCATTTTTAAAGAATGGTAAAGGAATCAGAGAACCTCACCATGGATTTCTTCACATATTTTATTTTGTCACTGTCTTGAAATCTCAAGCCTCCCAATTCATAGGCTATGCATGTATGTGGAGGGGAGTTCAGTAAGGATGTAATTCTTTACAAAGTTTATTTTTGAAGGTAACAATGAGTAATTTCAGCACTGATCTTTTCACTGTGAAATAATCTTTGAAAAGCACACTTTTCCCAAATATTAGTCACAATTTGGGACTTATTCTGCACAAAATTCACAGGTGGTTATTCTGTGCAGAACTAAGGATTTTCTGCATATTAGAGTATTTTATGCATATGAAATAATATTTCAACAAGAAATATTAATTTCTCCATACAAAATGTTGTTTGGGGCACAAAAAATGATGTTTTCTATACAAATCTATCATGTGCAGATTTTATGCAGAACAAGTCCCCAATTACAGATTATTATTTTTTTCCTGCATAGAAAACAACATTTTTCAATGCAGGAATTAATACTTCTGAATTGAAATATTATTTTCCATGCAAAAGATGCTATTTCCTATCCTATTTTCTGCATACAACAATCACATGCAAATTTTGCACAGAGTTAGCCCTGAACTATAAAGTCTATCATCAGTCCAGAATTCTTTTCATCAAGGTTTCTTGACAAATAAAAAATGTTCTTCAATCAATTTTCAAATATTTTCAAATATTTCCTTGGCTGGACCCTGAGCTTAATTTCCATTTATTGTATCTGCCTTATGACCACTACCTACCTTCTTATTGCACTGAGCACATGCTATACAAAAATATGCAAAAACAAGTGTGTAATTAATTTGGATTTGAGCTCAGATGTGACACACTGAAAAGAATCCCTTTATTTATAATTCATTATTTTTCTCAAGTACGGGGGCAAAAGAATTTACATTGAAAGAGGAACATAATGCCCTACAACAACATTCCTTTTCTTGCTGTGATAAGAAAAAGCTTGCCCTTGTGTTTTCTTTCATATATAAGGTAATCAACAATTTCTGCTGTGATATAAAAATGTCCATATCAAACAAATAATTGTGAGACTCTGCTGGTCCCCCCCCCCCCCCCCCCATCAAGATGCAAAGCCGACGTTGCTTTACCCAGAAATAATGCACTAGAGCACGACTACTTAAAATTGTGGTCCCTGGACTGCTGTCAGTTCCTGAGTGGTTGGCTGCTGGAAACAACTGTAGTCATTGAACACAAACATGGTGATGGTCCCTGGGACACTACTAAAAGATAACTGACAGTTCCACACATCAGATAGCCTAAGAGGCACTGCTGTAGAGTGGAAGGGTGGGCAGCTACTCAATATCTGGAGGCTTCAAATGTGCATCACTGGACTTCAGAGGACTGCAACACCTCCAATTATTTGTAAACAAAAATAACTCAAACTGTTTCCCACATCCCCATAAGACTGTTTATGGCTCAGAAGATAATTAAAAAAAACAAAAAACCCCAAAGCTAACCAGGAAGAGAAACAGAAAGCATTCCCTGTTTTGAAAAAAAGTAGTTTGGGAGGGGGATGAAAAACATGGAAAAATGCCTCCCCTCCCTATGTGGAGCAATTCCTCCTCTTCTTCCTCCTCCTTTCCCCACCTCCTCCATTTGATATTCTTTTCTCCTCTTATCATCTTTTAATATTACATAGCTAAGCAAAGCAACCTGCAGCTCAGTGCTAGAGTCAAAAGCAGCAACGTTAAGGGTCTAAGACCCATATTGAAAAGAAACACACATGCATTCCCACACTACATGAAGACAAAAAAAAAAATATGATAATTTAATCAGTACAACAAAATAAACACCATAACAAGTAACACCTCCCCTCATCTGAGGTAGCCCCAGTTTGAACACAGCAAACAGCAAGAGAATGAATTACTTGGGGGGAAAAACACTAATCCACAACATTTCTAATTGTATTCTGGATTTTTCAGTTCAGGTCTGGGATAATTACATATATCTCATGCTTCAAGTGATGCATTCCAAGAAAAAGAAAACCAGTGTGGTGTATTGGTTTGAGTGTTGCACTTGGACTCTAGCAGACCAGGGTTCAAATCCCTGGTGATCCATGGAGACACATTGGGTGGTCTGGGAAATATCCTCTCACTCAGCCTTAATGGAATGGAATGGCAAGCTTCTCTTAATAAATATTGCCCTTTCTTCTCCTGAAAAAACAGGAACAATCTAAGAAAAGCATGACCAATACTGATATAGATATAGGTGGCATAGACATAGTTTTAAAACATTACTGGAGAAGTAAGGTCTGATCAATAATGACTCAAAACCATACCGAGATTGTTTTGTGTTTCTTTTAAAAAAACCTCTTTGCATGTCTCTATGGGACACCTTCACAAATACTGTTTTAAGAATGGCAAATATACTTTGGCTAACATCCTATTTTACTTTCAGCAGAGCCTAAAGCTCTGCCAAAATATTGAGAGTGGAGGTCAAGAGCTGGACAGCACCCAAGCATAATTTCCATGGCCAATCAGTGGCCATTTAGCTGAAGAGTGAAGGCAAAGTTCGGTGCTATCTCATTGTCATTGTGCACCCAAACGAAGAACACAAGGCCACCATCAGTCACTAAGAAGATTCAGCCCTTTGAAAATAAAACAATAAACAACAAAGGGTATGTGATAGATCTTCATCTTCTTGTTGTCCCACCATGCTATCCAAGAAGCACCCTGTATATTAGTATGTGGTGCCTAATGTATGTGTCATGGAATCCCACCCATACACTAGACTTGCAACTTCCTCTTGAGCAGCTGTTAAAATAGATGCCTCTGACATACTGGTGTTCATTGAGAATATATTTAAGGAACAGAAAATTCAGATTTGAAGCTTCCACAGCTAAATAAGTTAAAATGACCTGTCAAAAGCAGTTATGTGCTAAAAGCACAAAGGCCCTTTGGAGAGGAGATGAAGCAGTGAGAATAATTGCAGTCACAACATTTAAGATGTGCAAAATGGCTTGTTAAAAGCTTTGGTGATACCCAAGGAAATTAATTCTTTTCTGAAGGCTTCTGAAAACAACAACAAAATAAAGCATAACCCTGTGCCACATTTCTTTCCTTAAAAAAAAAAAGCAAATATTTTACTGTTGGCATGCAGAAATACACAAGATATTGGACTTCCAGTTTTGAAAATAAATGGAAACACATATGATATTGCATGTAGCTGAGTATGTATGCATGCACATTGTATTACAAAGACAAGTAAAGGGGAGACAGTAGATGCACAATACTGCTTTTCCCCCAATATGCTAAGATATACATTCAGCATAATTTAAGATGCATCACTCTGACCCTAACTATATTTACAGACAAGTAAAATATATTGTTTTGAATAAAAATATTTTCAAAATGTTTGTACATATGAATACAGTTTGAGTCTGAGACTTTACAGAGCCTGGAAGAGACATACTGGCCTTGTCAGGGAGGCACCATCAGACTTGGTGATCAAGTATATTGGTATAGAGACCATAGGGCTCAGCTTAACAGATCTCAAGTAGAACATGAGTAATATTGTTAAAGGATGTAAGGAACCAGATGCTGGTTGTTGAGAAGACTTATTCAAGACCTAAAAGGTAGGAAAATGTCTTGTCTGCACTTTGCTTTTGCTGTGCCAGCACAAAAGATAGTGACCACTACATTAAGCATGGAGTAGATGTCTTCATCAGTATACCTCCACTGGATGTCTGCTGTCACTAGTTGTATACTATTATTTTGAAGGCAGTAGAGTACTTCTATATGGACAATCAATAGCTGTTGCAGGCTGGAGACTCCCAGGTACCAGTCAGCTGCAGTTTTGCAGCCTGGAAAAAGGAAGAACAATCAGCCTTCCAAGTCATCAAGAAGTACACTGGAAGTGTGTAAGTGCAACAGCTGATGTTGCACATTTGGGGGGATACTGCCAAAGACAGACACTAGATACTTTCTTTCATAAAGACCAGAAAAGGACATATGGCAGTGCAATGAGAAATTGTAGCAACATTTCATCCACAGGATTCCAGAGTACACCCATGACAACTCCAAGCATCCACTTTGACAGCGTTCTTTTCTGTGCTAATTCTTGTGGGGATAGAACAACTTGGTTCAGCACCTTAGACAGGTGACTGTAACCCAGAGTGAAGCTACAGGAAAAGAGATTCCACCTAGACATTAGAAGGAACTTCCTGACAGTAAGAGCTGTTCAACCATGGAACACACTCCCTCAGAGGGTGGTGGAGTCTCTTTCTTTGGAGGTTTTTAAACAGAAGCTGGCTGGCCATCTGCTGGGGCTGTTTTGATTGTGAGTTCTGCATGGAAGAGGGTTGGACTGGATGGCCTTTGAAGTCCCTTCCAACTTATAATTGTATGAATTCATCTCCCCAATGACCTGGAAGCCATGAGCCAACACTGTGGTTGCCACCAATAGTTTTTCTACACCACCACAAATAGAAGATGTTTCTGATCTCCAGGAAACAAAAACTGTGCAGGTGTGAGCTATTTTCCCCATCTCACTTATCTTGTGTGCCTTACCATTTTGACTGATGTGATGGCTTTTCTGTTGATGGCCCTGATGAGTGCAATAAGGAAAACTACTAATGTATACTTCTTAGGCCTTGCAAAGGAGAGGTGGCATAAATGTAAACAGCCTGGAGGCAACTCTAATTATTACTGGGATTTGAAGATGGTCCTACACACCACAGATTAATATTCTGGATCTCACTTAAAACAAGACACCAAATCAAGTTTCTTCAGGGAAAACAAAATCAAGAGCTATCCTGGCATTGGAAACCGATTTCAGCAGTGCATTTTTTAAAAATGATAATTATTCTTAGATTTCTTTACATAAGCTAATCACCTAGTGTTAAGCACAGCAGAAATTAATGCTAACACAGCTGCATGTGGAGCTGTTGTGTGTTATACATTTGTTCTGGAGGTAATTCAGTTATGCTTAATTTTTTTTAAAAAAAATGAAAATGAAATAAAATGAAGAGCAGCAGGAAGTTAACCAGGCTCTAATTTACCTTGCTTATAAATTATTATTGATAGCTCAATATATGATTTATCAATTTGGGGATAAAGTGATTGATGTGTTTTTAATATGCACAATCAGTTATTCAGAAACAAAACTGGATTGCAGTGATAGAGTGTTGTTTAGAAGCCAATAATGACAAATAGGATTAATGCAAAAAGGCATGGCTACCATTATTGTTATCTACCAAGCAACCTCATGTATTTTCACCCTAAAATATGATTATGCCTGGGTAATCAATGGAGTTATTTATATGTCCTCACGTTAGAATCAATTAACATTTAATTAGGTCAGAATTCATGATACAACACTCATATATTTATAGGAAATATAAAAGTAGACTTATTGTGTGTAGGGGGAACATAAACACAATCACTGACAGGCAGTTTGCCAAGCAAAACAATCTATTTTCTAAGTCAGAATATGAAAAGCCTCAGTTTTTAATAACTTGCAGAAATAACTAGTTCCATTCAGAGATTTATCCAAAGAGAACCCATAGGTTCTAAGGGCAGTGGATAACTAGTGTGAGTTTATTTCCATGTATGTTTATTTGTTTATTTAGTTTATATCCCACTTTTCTCCCAATATGATACAAAAGGTAGCTGCTAATATGAGTTAAAACAGAATATCATCAAAACAAAGCATAATACAAAAAAATAAAATAATTTAATAAAAAACTATATTAAAAACCATTGTTGTTAACTGACCTCAAGTCTATCTCAACTAATGGAGAACCTGTGAATGAGACAACTCCAACCCTCCTTGTCCACTACTGCTTTGCTCATGTCCTGCAATCTCATGCTAGTGGCTTCTCTGGCTGAATCCAGCATTCTGGTGTGGAGTCTTTCTTTCTTTCTCCTGCCCTCTACCTTTGCTAGTATCATTGTCTTTTCCAGTGGTTCATGCCTTCTCATGATGTGGCCACAGTACAGCAGTCTCAATTTGGTCATCCAGAAACTTTTTTTTTACTTCATAATAATTGTAAAAGCAATCAAAAGATGGTTTTAGACTCGTAGGTCAACTACTTAGTTACATCACCATAACTAAGCAATATCTCCCTTTTCCAGCCTACTTTAAGAGCCAGCTGCTGGATCAGGTGAAGAACATCCATCAGTTTCTCATCAGGGAGAAAGGGGGATGGTATCTCTTCATCCCTCCCACAAGTGAGGGCCTGTACAGACCAGCCAAAAGGGCCAGTCTGGGGGTGGAGTTGGGTGGAACGAAGACACGCCAGCTGCCCAGACTCTGCCCCAACACCACTGTCACACTGCATGCCCTACTGCATGTTGCGTAGCATCAGGGCGTTCCGTTAGTGCAGCGTTTAGACACGCTGTGCCAAAGGAGCACAGAAGAGCAGTGGCAGCAGTAGTAACAGTAGCTTTTTGTTGCTCCAAAAAGGAGCTGCCTTTTCCTGCTCTTTTTAGAGAAGCAAACTGGATCGGGGCCGTGATATGTGGTTGCCACAGCCCCGATCCGGCACTCCCAGGGGCGGCACAGAGCCACCCCTTAGGGGCCACCTGTACAGCCCGTGAGTGAAGCTGCTACAAGGACTTCTTAGCAGGGACACTTCTAACTGGCAAGAGGGTAGTGGTGGAAATGCCATCCTCCTTGCACCCTTATTAGATGCCAAAGGGACTGACCGCCTTTGCCCAATCTGGCAACTGGTTCTTAAGGAGGGCTGCAATAGCATTTGTGTAGGTTTTCAGTAAAACATGTAATCCTACTGAATGCAGATCAATCATAATTCCAGGTTACAAATCTGCAACTGCAATAGTGAATACCTGCCAATGATGAAAAAATACAGCACACTCCATTTAAAATGGCCACTTAACAACCAAAAGCCCAGATAAAACGAAAGGTTTTTGCTCATTGGCAGAAAAAGAACAACGTAGGAATGAACCTAGCCTGTTGGGTGAAGGAAGATGGATAAACATTTATGGATTAGAAGAAAGAGCTTAACATTTCTTTCACCCACTTTTGTTGGTGGCTTTGTTAATGCTAGATGTGCTGTAATAGTTTTTTTTTTCTCACTACAGAGGAAGTTCACTTTAATGACATATTTGCCATAGCTTTATATTTATCTTTTTCACAAGGTTCTTTTACAACATTAAAAAAAGAAAAATGTACAAAATCCAGTACATAATATGGCACATATCTCAGCTTAACTCCTGCGACTGAAGGCCAAATGCAAATTACATGGGATTTGGTGAGTACTCACAAAAGTCTTTCTTGGAGGATGGAGCCAGGTAATAAGATTCTCAAATGTCGATCACACCACTACTTTGAGTGATTAAATCAACTTCTGACAGGTAACCGATTTATATAGGACTCCTGTTGCTAAGCAAACCTTAGAGCTAATTCAATGTGATATTACTATAAACTTCAGTTCTATCAAGATTCATCTAACCTCTTCAGGCTCTTTCTTGGCTCTGCCACCCTCCAAAGCTTTATCCATAGTGCAGGATTAATGCAATTTGACACTGCTTTAACTGCCATGGCTCAATACTATGAAATTCTGGGATTTGTAGTTTTGTGATATATTTAGCCTTTTCTGTCAGAGATCTCTGGTGCCAAAACATACTACGATATCCCAGAATTTCATGTGATGAAGCCATGAAAGTTATAGCAGTGTCAAATGACATTAATTATGTAGTGTGTCAGCAGCCTAAATTTAACCAGTTTAGCTCTGGTTTCATGTATGTTATTTCACATTCCAAAATCCCATTTTTTTTAAAAAAAAAATCAAATCAATGGCAGCCCAGCTCGCAGCAGGGTGCAAGGAACAACCTGATAGAACAGCAAACTTGCAATTATATAAATATAAGAGAGATGGGAAGATGCATAGCACACCTCCCACGCTGAACTGAAATTGTCTATCTTTAAACATCTCTAACAATAAGGCACTAGCCACATTATAAGACTGACAGAAGCAGAACCCTTAAAAAAAGGTTAATGTTAATTGATTATGTACTGACCCTGCCTGAAAGTTCAGTGTTGAGGAATGGTGAGAGACATTTTTAGCCCAACTATGATGCAGGTAAAATAAACTGAGTGTTGAGACCTTGCACTATTTCAAAACAAGAAATTTGTTCTATTGCTCGAAGAGGTATGAACAACATGCTTTCAAGTATAATGTACTTCCACTCCAAGGTTCTTGCCCTATTTCTCAGAAGCAATATTCTCCCAAATGCCAATTCTTTGATGCAAGAGATTTACGACTCTGAAATTCATTTCAACTTTTCATTAAAAAAAAGACAAGAAAAATCAAAATAGCCATCCATTTTCATATAAAAAGGCTTGTTTTTAATTCCCTCCACCCTGGTCCCTGAAAGGTGATGGGCACAGAAAAGAATATCTCTCAGTATCAACCATGATAAGCATCTCCTTCTTTTCAGCGGTTGTTACCCACACCATCCCAATGGTTTTTGAACCTGGGAGATGTCATAGGCAAAGCAAACATGACAGTGTTGCTTTCTGAGTGTAATGGACAAGTATGACAGACAAAGGATCTGGTATTCACTCCCCTCCTGGGTTCAGCCAGCCACACCTCATGGGATGTTGTGATGTCTCCATGTTCTGCACAAGAGAAGGAAAAGGAACTGGAAAAATATCTTAACAGCTAAGCAGACATGTGATGTGAGTTCTACCTAACCAGCAGAAAGATGGTAGGAAACATAAAAAGAGGAAGGGAGGGGAGGGAAAAGGAACGGAACACCACCTTTAAGACTAACTGGTTTCCATTTTAGCATGAGCTTTCATGGATATAAATACACTTCTTCAGATGCAGTGGAGAGTAATATTAAAGCCTTGGATATAAGGCCTGTTTATACAGTTGTGGCAGTGGGATAAAAAGTAATAAGATCCAGAAAGATTCAAAGATTTCTAAGGGCAATGGCAATTAAGGGCAAGGGAAATAATGTGCATCTTTCCAGGACCCATTCCATTTCATCTCACTCCCAAATAAATTCTCATGCTAATTCTTCATAAAGCTCAAGCTAAAATAAAAACCCATTGGTCTTAAAGGTGCTGCCACAATCTATTTTTTTCCCCTCACCTACCTTCTTCTTTTTTATACTGCAAGAGACAAACATGGCGACTTCTTTTGAAAAGCCAGGAAACAGTTATGATAGTTTTAGGGAAAGGATGCAGTTGTAACAGAGTGAACTGAGTACAGTGAAACACCCTAGTATTGGTTATTAAAGAGAAGACTTGGAAATACAAATTTTGATTGTTGAATGAATTAGTGTGGAAACTACAGGGTCCTATTTTGCAGCAACTGAACTCCCCAACCCTCTCACTAAATTCATCAAATCCCTGAGGCCCTTTGTTTTTTTTGTTTTTTTTAAAGGCAGTTGATTTTTACAGGATAACTGTTTTGCCCCCAATGTAGTTATAAAAATTTTAAAAAATCCACAAAAAACAGCTGAAAACAAAACCAGCAATGGTTAGTCACAATGAATTTCCTCTGCAGTTGTCCATCTTTCCTTTGTGTTTAATCACTATCTGGGTTTAGTTTGTCTGTAGATTCATTGTATCCCAGCCACACACCAACAGATACCCAAAGATAATAATTTGTCCCTTTTAGGAATTGCCTTATTTTCATGAAAACAACTTGGAATGGGCTTTAGAGAAAAGGGAAGGTATAAGATGGGTGGCAGATGTGAGTCAGTCACAACATAAATACATTATCTATTCTCTCCTGTTATACTGTCACTAAACTTATGTGGGAAGGAGCAATTATGCTATTCTTGCAAAATAAAGTTACCCTGAGAAGTTTATTTGAGTGAGAGAAAAATGGGCCTGAAATCATGCCATACTGAGCCCATGAGATGGAACATGCATGCTCATGATACGAATGGGATTAACAGTGTTTAATGTATTGTTTTTCACTCAAGCACTGTATAAATTCTTCAAAAGGCTGAATGGCAATCTAGATGTCAGCAGCTCACATCTCAAGTCACCATACTGATAAGAGAACTTACTCAAATTAATGAAATATTTCAACAGAAGTATTTGATTCTCACAGCTTGAATCTCTGATTTCCAACATTTTCCCTAATATATCACCTTTTCAAAGCTATCTATGTAGAAAGGAGACTGAATTACCACTGTTTCAGAAGCTCTCACTTTCTTCCTCTGAACAAGTAATAGCTGCAGAAACCATTGCAACTAATTTAATATCTTATATAAAATCTGACAGATCCATGCATGCCACTTATAAAATTCAAAAGAGGAGTGTTCCTCAATTAATACCATGCACACAATCACAGTTCAAATAAATTTTAAAACTTAAAAAACTTTCTAGCATAGTTTCAGGACAGTGAACAAACTTTGTAATGCAAAAGATATAAACAGGTTTATTTTGACTGGTCTGACTTTTCACATTAAATTTTGTCACAGGGATCATAGGTGTACTGTTGAGGTGTCAATAAAAGATATACAGAAGGCTTTTTTTTTTTTTGGCACAGATGATTTGCAATACCTTCTCCAGCCAAACCTGAATGGCATTGTCACTATGTGACTTCATCTGCCACATGATTAAAACAAGTAGACAATAAGCACATTAGCCAACATGATACAGTAGTGTGAGTGTTAAACTAAGACTCTAAGGGGCTAAGCAGACGGTGCTTTGCGCCGTCTTCAGAGCAAGGAAGGGGAGGGGCAGCCACAAGCTGGGCGCCCCAACCCCTTCCCCAAAACGTCCTTGGAGCAGCCGGCCCTCCGCATGGCCATCGCTCCGAGGATGACCTCCCGCTGCAGCATCTGTACACGCTTATCAAATTTGCAGACGACACCAAATTAGGAGGAGTAGCTAATACC
>CM034708.1:17949358-17959490 GCA_020142125.1 Phrynosoma platyrhinos | reverse complement strand
TGTGTGTGTGTGTGTGTGTTTGCTGAAATTCCCAAAATTTGAGTGTAGGAGAAAGCAAAACTAAGATGTTTCCTGTTGCTACAGTAGTCCCAGCATGAAAAGCAGATATCACTCTGTTTCCACTGTGTGCTGAATTACAGTCCAGTTGGCTTGTCTCATCAAAGTCAATGAGAAAACTGGTTCACATTAAATGCACACCCCACCACTTCATATGTCACTACCTGCATAGTTCCATCTTGATTTCCATTTCCATGATACACCAGATATTAGTATATCTTGTATCTAATAAATACAGTATAATAGAACCCAGAGATGTGGGTGGGTGGATGTCTAGATAATAGATTGATGCATTAAGTAATCTCTTCATTATTATATTAACCTGGTATTACATTTTTTTTAAAAAAATCTCCTAAATTTGTGAAGGTAACCTATGCAGGAAAACAGACCTGTGCTTCTATATTCTTCCCTGGACTACAGTTCTAGAAGTGGAAAATAATTTCAAGTGGTAGAAGTAATTCATAAACAGCACCTCATAGTTCATATATACTTACATTTGACAGCCCCATTTCTGTGCATGTGCAAGGGAGAAAGAGAAGGTGCAACAAGAGTGAAGTCTGGCTATATCTCCCATCCTCACAAGATCAGCATCTCTTGATCAGGGAATGAAGTTTCTTGTATATATTGTATAGCATTGCATAACTCAAACACAACATGTTAACTTTCTTACTTTGCAGACTGCTAGAAATAGTGCAAATTGAGTCCACTTTAACTGCCCTGGCTCACTGCTAGGGAATCATGGGAACTGTATTTTTTTTTCTGAGACATTGAGCCTTCTCTGTGAGAGAGCTCCAATGCCACAATAAACTACAGTTCCTATGATTCCCTAGCACTGAGCCAGGGCAGTTAAAGTGGACTGAATTTACACTATTTCTGGCAGTCTGCAAAGGCCCATAATCAGTTCAACTACCTGCATCATCAACAAATATTAACTTACAATGGACAATAAGCCACTGAAACAAATCCAAAAGCTTAGTGTAGAAAGAGGGTGGAAAGGGAATGAGAGATATATACTTGCATTCATGCACAATAATTGTTCACTTTTTACAGCAATATTTTACCACAAACTTCCCAGCAGGGCAAAATGGCCTCCAACGCAGTAATGATACGTTTAGCAATAAATTCTGGAAATAGTTAGTGTTAATGAGAGTAAGTGTTTGCTACTGTAGTAAATCTGACATTGCCATCTAGGTCTTCCCTTAAAATGAATTGGAGGCTTTGCATATGAAGCCAAGTCCCTTTCTTTAGAGCCACATAAACACAGCTAATTACAGGGGAATAAGACAGATTACTGAGGATTCTTAATTATAAAACTGAAAGAAAACGTGTTCAAAGCAACTCTTCTGTTTGATAAGGAGTGGGAAATGTGTGGCCCTCCACTTATTGTTGCAATGAAGCTCTCAACATCCTTCATTCTTGGCTAGACTGCCTAGGAGTTGCAGTCCAGTAATGACTGGAAGTCCAGCTGCTGCTGGGAAAAAGTTCTATGGATACTATGGACCACTAAAAAGAAAAACGAGAGGGCCTTAGACCACATCAAACTTTAACTCTGAAAATATAACTAAATTGAGGATATTGTACTCAGGAAATGCTATGACATAATGTGACTCACTGAAAAATATGATAATACTTCATAAAGGTAATAGAGGAAGACTTCATTACAAGTGGATTCATCAAGAAAGCCACAGCCCTGAGCTTGAAAAATCTGAGCAGCTGATGACCAGAGATCTTGGAAGTATTCACAGGGTCATCATAAGTCAAAGGTGACTTGATGTCAAACAACAACAGCAACAACTACCTTAGGTGGCCTGGTCAAAAGTGATTCTTCAATGCTTCTTATCCTACCTTGATTGGAATGACACTCTTACCTATAATTTCATGCACTGTTCCAGGGAAAGCTGCATCATAGCTTCCATTTATTCAAGGTGTCATATGTATACCAGAATCAGGCCTCAGACTTCTGAGTCCAATCTAGCTAGGCTCTAAACAAAATGAAAGTGGGTCTTTTCTCTGTCCTTGTGAGGACACACACACAAATAGCAATCTTATTTCTTGAAGTGATAGTCTTTATGTAGTCAAAAGGACACC
This sequence comes from Phrynosoma platyrhinos, assembly GCA_020142125.1. NCBI lineage: Eukaryota > Metazoa > Chordata > Lepidosauria > Squamata > Phrynosomatidae > Phrynosoma > Phrynosoma platyrhinos. The sequence goes on along the minus strand of CM034708.1, from coordinate 17,957,345 downwards.
ATCCCAATAAAAAAATAAGCATCAAAGAAAAGAAACAGATCAGAATAGTCAACTGAGGACTGAACATGACTACTGGGTCCAGAACGGTGACTGTTGTAGCAATAGGTGGGCGAAGAAATGGAAAACTGGAAGGAGAAAGGAAGAAGAAGAAGAGGTTGGTAAAGTTATGTTTTTGATACAACCCACAGAATCCCCCTGTTAGTATGGGCCATGGTCATGCTGGCTGGGAGATTCTGGGAGAGACAGTCCAACAAAGTAAATTTCTCAGACTCTGGGAATGGAGAACTGAATAGAGTTGGTGTGTAACAAATGTAGGCTGCAAATGTTGCTGACCCACAAGTTTAAGGCACTGTGCGCACTGGCCAAATAAAACACACACATACCATTCCCACGGTGTGTAGTTCTGATGATGCAGGGTACACTGCATATGTGTAAGATTTCTGTAACAGCATAAGGACAGCATTAGAGATTATACTTGATGGAGGCACTGTGCCTGAAAGGAAGCCTATCAATTTAAATTTTAATTAAAATACTACCAGCTTTATGCTCATACTTTTTATTAGAATTGTGATTTCATGCTTCACCTACAAACTTCAATCCTTTGTTTTCTGCTGATGCACATTCCAGTTTCACATGCTTAAAAAAACAGTACGGTAGGAGTCTTTGCACTGTTTTGTTTTAGAAAGGATGGTATAGTTGTCCCTGTCATGTTACAGAATTAGCAGGAATGGTTGCTGTTATATGGCAGCTCATTAGAAAGTATATTTGAAAAAGTTCCATGTGGCAGGTGGACTGCTCTCATTACCGACTATGATTTAGAAAATGAAAAAATAATATTTGTGAAAGCATCCATGCCCACATCAATTGTAGCACTGAGCCACATTCCAAGTTATACTACCTAGACAGATGGCCAATTGTATGCTAGTCAAATAGATTGAGAATGCAAGTGGAGATTAGGAATGTAAAAACCACTGTTTCTCTGGAAATAAGAAAAATGGAAGATAATTCACTGAAAAGTTATTTAGCATGAGGAGAATTGTTAAAGGTACAAATCTAAGGCTTAGTATAAGCAGCACTATGCCAGCCTGTGAATGTAAATTCTAAAATACAGGTAAAGTGTCTAGCTGCGATGCAGAACTTCATATACACTGAAAAACATATCCCATCACCAATGCTAATGGAGGGAAAATATTGCATATTTCAAGCAACATCACTAAGTCTTTGTGATGAATATATTTGCTGATTTAACCTAAACACAAACACATTTGTTTAAGGACATCTTTGTGTGCATTATATCACTATTTTGTAATGTTGTTAGAAACATGTTTTCTGGCTCACATCATATGAGCACTAAATAATTAAGATTTATATACCACTTCTGTATTCAAAGCTGTTTACATTCGTCAACTTGTAATCTTTACAACAAATCTGTGATGTGTGATAACATTATGCCCCCTCCTCCTTCTATTCTATTCTTTTATTTATATCCCACCTTTCTCCCAAAGTTAGGACACAAGGCAGATGGAGAAAAGAGGCTGAGACAGAGATAATTATAAGTCTCTTAAGGTCATCTAGTGAGATGATGAGCATGGATGAGAGTACGGCTGCAAGGTCAGGAGCATCCTAGGTCCTGAGATTTCACAGTCATAACCTGACACTTAAGGGAAGTGCCTGGTGAAAAGCCCTGATGATGTCATTAGGCATGATACCTTAAGTATCAACTACAGTTGCCTACAGCATGTTATTAAAATAAAAAAGTGCAATGTGAGATAAAGAATGAAGGGTAGGAGAGGAGATTTCTAGAGAGTTTATACCAGCTGCTTGGAAAGAGTCTGAAATACCAGGAGACAATTGTGCACTGTGGGGGAGGGGGACTTTTTTCTTCTTTTCTGGACAGTGTTCTAGCCCTGAGATTCCTCCCCTTGTCTGGAGGGCCAGAGAAGTGGGACCAGGCTCTGAGGCTCAGGGCAAGACCCTGAGATCTGGGAACCCTAGACTAAATTCCAGATTTGTAGGATAAACTCTTACTGTATCTACTGTAAAACAATTTTAGCAATATATCATGGATTTTGTTTGCCCAATTGAGTGAATCACCTACATGACTTTAATATGAAAAGTTAATGCCTGTAAAGTTGTTGTGAGTGACCAAAAGCTTGCATAAATTAATTGGCCTGGCATGAGCTATTGACAGGTTGTTGGAATTGTGGGTTTCTGCTGAAGTTGTTTCTGGTATAGTGGTGTTAAACATGGAAAGAATTTCGCCAGCAATAGCAGAATGGGATTTTGCTTAACTTCGAGAAGGGAATGACATGAACATTTGATGGCTAGTGACCCTATAGTTCCTAATGATTTCTAGGAAGGCTGTCTGTGGTTGGTCACAATTGAATGCTGCAAAATGAGAAGAGAGAACAAAATACTGTAAGTCAAAGAGGGCAAGACCTAATGAGCTTGCAATCTATTCTAGAATCTATTCCAGAATTATCTCAATTTTTTCCTGAAGCTAGCTCCTTTGTTTTCTTCAGTGTCAGCATATTTCAAACAGAACTTTTAGATTTAGGATGAAACTAATATGTGATTTTTATCTTAAGCACCACTACTATTTAAATTGGAAGAAACAACCAAAACGATATATTGTCTTATTTACTGTGTGCATAATCTCAGCAATCCATCCATCACACCATAATAATAACTTCAAGTTTTAGCTTTTTCCAAGGTTTGATGACAAGCACGGGAACAAGAAGATTTGCTGTTTTCCTTTTCTGCTAGAAATACAAATGCTAGCTGGTGGTTTCGAGGATTTTTTTTATATATAAAAAGAAAAAGATTTTCTCAGTGCATCCAACACATAGAGAACTAATGTTTCCTCTATCACACTGAGAGGTTTGATGAGTGACCCTGAAATAGCTTTCCTCTGTTTGCAAAACAAAGAGGCCAGCAATTTAAAGGTGTTTCAATTAAGGTAAGAAAACCTTTACCTTCTCTTCTGGGTTACACAGAAAACTGCTTAAGATAAAGTGGCAACAATTAATCAGTAATGTGAGACTGGTAGTGCTCGAAGGAGGGGGGAAGCACTGCATCACTCTTGTACAACAATCTGTGCTTTAAATAGTTCTAACTGTAAAAATTCAATCTATATCAAGAATGGACAGCTACCAATTCTTAGGCTGCCCTTACCCATGAAGGAATTTTTTATCTGCACCTCTGCAAATTTTACCAAATGCTAGTGTTGTTGTTAACTGCCCTTCAGTCAACCCTGCCTTGTCTATGAGGCATCTCCATGAGCCCCTATCTCCCACTGCTCAGCTTAGGTTCTGGAAACAAAAACTTGTGGCCTCCCTGGTTGAGTCTATCCATCTGGCATGCAGTCTGCCTCTCTTTCTGCTACCTTCCATTTTTCCTAGTATTATTGTCTTTTCTAGTAAGTCATGCCTTCTCATGATATGGCCAAAATACAACAGTCTCAGTTTTGTCATTTTGGCTTCCAGTGACAGATCAGGCTTGATCTGTTCTAGGACCCATTTGTTTGTCTTTCTGGCTGCCCATGGTATCTCCAGCACTCTTCTCCAGCACACCTCAAATGAATGGATTTTCTTCCTGTCCATCTTTACAGACTGCCAGATCCTGTATGGCCACTGGAAGGAAAGAACCCCTTTCCTTGAATGGTAGAATAAACACATATACCCCTAAGTTGTGGATATGCTCATGCTCAGAGATAATCAGTTTATCGATTCTGAGAGTCTATCCATACTGCACTATTTCGGCATTTTGAAATATTGTTAACTGTTATGGCACCATCCTACAGAGGCATGGGATTTGTAGGTTGATGATGCAGTTAGAATTTTATAGTACACTCCCTTTGCACTTTCTGGCAGAGAATTATAGGTACCTCAAAACACTATAAATGCCAGGATTTCATAAAATGGAGACATGACTTTTAAAGTGGTCATAGTACTATAATGGTGCAGTATGGGGGAACACCCCCATCTTTCTCAGCTGACTCTGCTTGGTGGAACAAAATTAAAACAAAATGAAATGAAATCAAAGAGGTTCTGATTGCCCTGAAGGCTGCCTATCCAAGTTTTATATAACGCCCAAGGGGATGCCTATGCATGTGCTCCATAAAAGAAATTACTTTACTGCTAAATGGTGCTAATGTTAATACAATATTATGAGGTCAGAAAAAGGGTTTGGAGGACCCTATTGGTAAAGGAAAAGGTGGTTCTCCAACATACACATTTTGACCACATTCAATCCAGAGCAACAACAGTCACTTCTGTGTTTTCAGTGGCTACTTTATGATTCAGACACTAGTCTCAAGGTCAGGATAGTCAGACATCCTCATAGATTATCATAGTTTAAAATACAGTTGACATAAACTAAGAGAGACACTGCCTGGGTTCAGATGACATGACAACCCTGGGCACCAGAATATAAAAAATGTGCTGGTGCACGATGTCCTGCAGACTTGCAGCAGACACAGATAAATGAAAATAATTTTGGTCTCTAGCTTCTTTGTTGTGTCATCTGAATATGTTTCTTTTCTAAATTTGTTTCTTTTCTAATAAACTACAGAAGGAAACCTAAAACAAACTTTGGATGCTTTCTTCAATTTTTCAGGAGAGAAGCAGATCAGAGAGGTGAATATGCCTGCATTTAGATGACACAATTACCAAATCATGGAACAAAGCCTGATAGTTTGTTTATTCATGCCTGTCACAGTGAGAGGAGAGATACAGCAGCATGTCTTAGAAGCACACTGTGTAACTTTTCAGCCATATTTCCTGTAGTTCCCTGGTTTATTTTGCCTTCTGACCCAGGTGGCCAGATACACTTTTCCCAGACAAGTCTTACATGTTAACCTTCTGTTCAGTGGTCCAGGAGGAACTTCAAAATGTCCACCATTTTGAGAATGATTAACAAACCCACTGATTAACACCACTTGCTGTTCCTCTTCAAGAAACATCTACTTGGCAACCTATCTTTATTGCAAACAGGAGGATAGGATGGATCTTTCTAAAATCTTTTTCTCCTAGAAGCAGCAGCAAAGACTTGTCCCCAAGATCTTGGGGCATGTTTGTTTCTCGCAGGGGGAAAGGACAGCAAATGTGTTAGGCAATTCAGGTGGAATAATCCATCTAAAGGTAATTTTCAATAATCCTCTCATATGCAATGGAGACAGGCTGCCAAGGAGACTTCAAGAAACCCAGTGAGTAACGCAATGTTTGTTATTCCACCTAAATTGGGTACCCATTGGGCGGGGTACAAATAAAATTTATTATTATTATTATTATAACATCACCTCCCCCTACTTCCCTCCATTCTGAATCTGATGTTAAAATCTTCTGCCTCCATCATCCTTCTCCCTTTACATCAGATTCAGAATGGAATGGTGCCTTCTGTCTTTTGTGGTTATGACATCTGGTCACTCTGTTCTGGCCTCATTCATTGAGTGTTCTGTCTCAAATAGTATAAAGTCATCCAGGTATGTGCACACACCAATATAGAAATTGGCCATTGATAGTCAGCCAGATGCTTCCACAAATATCACAAGCAGATCAATGAACACTGAGTCTTTAATTGCATCTAAGAAACCAGTAACATATGTTAAGAAAGCTGCATCTGCTGCTCTTAAAGAATAGACAGATTCAGGTGGGAAGACATATAGTCCTTCCAGTTTCATTCAGTCACCAGTGCAACTGATACTTCATCCTGGTCAAGGTTTTAGTAGCATGTTGTACCCATTGCAAGCATTTTTCAAGAACAGCAACACATAAAGGATGTGACAGTAGTCTATTCAAGATGTAATTAATGCTTCCATGACCAAGGTCAAGTCTTTCTATTAGAATTAACATGACGTTTATCAATTATCAACTTTCAGCTACAGGACAAATTGTTAATATATTTATTAACATCCATCTCATTGTGGTCATTGTCCTCTCTGCAGTGTGTTGACTTTGGGATTCTTCTAGTTGTGTTGAAAAAAAATGCACTTTGCAAGACTCTGTATGTGGCAACGGAGGGTAATAACAGGGAAAAATGTTGGGAACAATGTTCCTTTAAGACAGTCTAAAATTGTTTGTAGGGCTGTAAATGATAAATAACACCAGGTTTCAACTCTTAGTCATCACCACTATATATAAGTGCTCTAAAACCCAAGGTAGGAGTGGGTTGAAGAGAAGAGGTGAGGTATGGTTGGTGTGTTGTTCGTAGAAATTGGATTGCTGTATATCAGACAGTGAATGTTGGAGAGAGTTAAAGGAGAGTTTGTATGCAACCTGTATATATTGCAACAAGTAAAAAAAGCCTCCAAGGACTTTGGAAGAATCCAGCTGTGTCTGTACATCATTCAAGTGCAATATTGCCAAATACTACAAACTGTTTGTGCTTCTGCTTCTGAGGCAAATAGCTACTGTTGAGGTCAAGCACCTCAGACAGTGCAGATAGTTGGCTTTTCTAGTGGCCCTAGTTTTTGTTTTTGTTGCTGCATGCCTGCAGATATTGAAAAGAGCCAACAAAATAATGTGCTATTAATTGTTGACAGAAATAGTACAGTGACTACAGTGCAGCAAAAGGGAAAAAAGCAGCAAAAAATCCTGAGATTTATGTTTACAACAAAGTATGTACTTTCCATATGTCTTATTTAAAAGGCAAATTACCTCCATGCCACTGCCATGCCACCCCATTAAACAAGGGGGTATCAGTGTTTACAAAGATGGCCAGTGGCACATGGGACCCTTTAAGCTATTTGACCCACTGATTAGGGAGCCTGTGATTGGAAAAACACCCATGAAGGGCTAACTGTATAGCCACTTTATGTTCCAGTTATAGAAACAGGTCAAACTGGTTAATCCATGTATTTTACAGCCAACAAATCATTCTGCCACAAAACCTGTTGTTCCTCTAATATCCTGTAACTGTGGATTTCAAGCTATAATTTGCAGGGAAAACAAAGATTCAGAAACACCTGAAAATATCTAGAAATCTGCAGATCATTCTACCACATTTATTAACTAGAGTCAGTCCATCCAGCTGGTTCAGATGTATTAGAATGTTGATAAGACTCCTGTCTCCCCATTTTCTGATTGATACTGAGATTACTGTCAAATCATTAGCAAGCCCTATTCTGATAAATGATAACCTTGAATTAACAACTGGTTATTTGTACTATTGACAGTATTTATGCAAATAAAGAGACTTTGAATTGCTCCAATTATATCCTAAGAAGGAGATTAACAGGTGGAGGAGATTAAAACAATCTATTGAGGGGGGCCAAATCAATAACCCCACAAGTATGTGGTTTCATTTGTGTTTTTTTACTGTTTGAAATAAAGCAACTACCTTTAGAGTTCTCCTACATGCTCAGCTACATCAGAATGGCAGCCTGCTGGGAAGAGCAAAGAACCTGAAAGACTAGTGCTATGTGTCTGCACAGGCCAAATAACACATCCTCCCCCTATCCTCATGGTGATTACTCTGGAAAATACAGAGCTCAATCCTTAATACCGGTGTGAACTTTTTGGACAACATACGGCCAGTTCAGCACCAAATCCACTTTATGACACCCTTAACATGGATTTTAAATGCCTCACTTTTTGCCCCAGATCATTCAAGAAAATCTGAAGTCCTCTGGAGTGACTCTGGGTGGTTGCTTACTACGTGTTCCGCTGTGTGCAGCCTGCTGCCACTGGTGCAAGTCACTCCCTTTAAGGCCAGAACAAGTTGCCCAGCCAGGTGATCAATGTTGGATGTCTAATTTTTGGTCTCAGAGGAAGCGACCTGCATGAACAGCAGCAGGCAGCACAGCAGGACACACATGCAAATAGCTGTCTGGTGTCCTCCAGAGTGGCCAGGTGAAAGATGGACATTTGGGTAGCTTGAAGGCCAGAATACTCCAGGAGTATAAATTCTAGCTCATGCAACATGGCCTAAGATGGGGTGGGCTCCCATCACTAGTCCCAACTTCTGCCAACCTAGCAGTTCAAAAGCA
>CM034708.1:17900039-17914270 GCA_020142125.1 Phrynosoma platyrhinos | reverse complement strand
TTACCCCTGCAATAAACAATGCTGGCTCCTCCATAAGAATTCTGAGGCAATCAAATCAAATTTTCCATTACTAAGGTTTGAATCCTGTTTCTCTGTCTTTTAACTTCCATCACTAAAACCTACATTCACAATAAAGTAATCCTTCCTTTTCAAATACCATCATCATTCATAACTATCTGAAAAGAAATGCCAAGATACCGAGTTAAATGTCAGCAAACTGTCTGATTTGTAAGTGGGAGAAAAATATACATGAAAAAGAAAAGAAATGATATGAACAGACTGATACGATAGTTTACAAAACCGAACACTTGTACTGTCGAGCAAGTATTTTAGTTCACTCTGATACTCAGTATGAATACCAATAATAATAATAGTAATGTTCAAAACTCATGCATGTTAAAATGGCTTGAAACGATGGGATTACCAACTTCTAGCATGAATGACTTGTTTTTATTTTTATTTTTTTAAAAAAAGATTCTCCTTCAAGTGCAGTCTCATGGAATAAATCAGGAACAATTTACTTAATTACAAACCAGGTTAACTAAAGAAACCTGGAGAGATTTACAAATTAATAAATGTATGACTGTCTTTTAATTTGCTAGTAATTTGAGATATTTGTTGGGTTGACAGAGGGATTCAATAAGTGGCAACCCCATCAAGCTCCCTGCACAAAAAAACCCCTGATCAGATCAAAGACTAACTATTGATTTTGCTTAAATCATGTGATCAGTCTTGGTTCTAAAAAGTCTTGCTTTTCTTTTACCTAAGTTTGTGGACCTTGTATCTGTTAATATACATTTGATCATGGGTGTTTCAAGATTGCAAAAGTGTAAAGTGTTGAAGAACTAGAATGTTGGCACCCTTCCTACAGTGTTTTCCCAGTAACATCCTGCTACTGCCTGCCTCATCGTCCTGAAACTGTTCTTCTACCACAGCTCTGAAACAACTGTGCAACTTTGATGTTGAGTTCTGATACAGCTCAAATGTTCAGTCTCAGCCACCCCTCTCTTTCCCTCTCTCTCACACACATGTGCATAGACATTCGGTAGCTATTGATTATTTTTTTCTATTTCAATTTTGAAACACCATTTAATATCATCTGAGGCATCTTCACAAATATTAAAAAATAAGCCTTATCAATATATGTTCATTACGTATTAAATGCATCACCAAGAAATGACTAAGATTTGTGAAACAAGTATCACAGTAGAAACACTGAAGAAAGGTTTCCTACCAAATGTATTTGGATGAAACATTCAACCAGAGTTTAATGCTACATGAATAAGCCTCAGGTCTATAGAGTCATCCATCTTCTCCTTCAGTCTGTCAAGGTTCTGAAGATACTGCAACCCTCTGCTTTCAACTAACCACAGTTTGCTCATGAGTAAATTGTGGTATTTATGCTTTGGATAAAGCACTGTTAAAACTAACCACAGTTTCTTGTTTGGATGAAACTACTAGCTGTGGCCAATCAAAAACAAAAGGAAATACATCTGACCTTGCCCTTATTGTAAAGCTCAAGGAAAGAAGAGTAGGAGACAGGAAGCCCTAACACATAACACAAACATAATGTAACAGGATTACTAGATCTTGGACTTTAGGCCTAGGTTTGTCAATAAATCATAAGTGCAAGAAATGAATTTTAGAAGATGAGTTTTCAGAAGAAGTCAATTTTGGCATTTTTCTAAGTGAAGCATTAGAATAGCAATCTCTCCATTTCAGCTCTTACCTCCTGAAGAACCCTCTTCATTTTCAATAGTAGTGTTTTTACAGCAGTACAGTCTTGCATCATCAGCCGGAAAGGCAAGGATTCCATCCCTCCACCTTCTTCCATGGCTGCAAAAGGCCATTCCACAGATGGGCTGCTGGCAAGTTGACTGACATGAGGGCATCTCGATTCTCCTCGATCCACCTCCTTTGACAACTTCAGGGAAAGATCCCTGTCAGGATAGAACATAGTATTGGTCAACAGAAAAGTTTTGAGGAGGAACTTTCAAAAACAAAGCATGGTTGAAATAGAGACTGTATTTGCTGATACTGCACATGACAATCCAAGGTGGGTGCTATGATCTGAATCAGTAGATTTCACTATTTTCAGAATTGAGATCCCTCAGAAGCACAACTTGCATCACCAACATCTTTCATGATCATCATCAACACCACTATCTCTATCAGCTCTTCAGCACCTTACAAATGTTCCCTACAAGATATAGCAGAAGAGTAACAATGGCAAAATCCTGCTTCCAAACTAATACTTAAAATAGGATGCATGAGGAGCAGAGAGTGAGTATTTTTTAAAAAAACCCATAACGATGGGAAATATTATGTTAACATGTCAGGCTGGGATTCTGTTACACCAATCCAATCAATCTTTATTATAGTCGACCTGCTCCTCATGCATCCTATTTTAAATAGAGTCGATGACCAGCCTTAGGTATTTATGTCACCATAACTTGACAACCACAAAAAGGTGAATTGTTACACTGCACAATGGGGGTGGGATTGTAGGATATGGATGTATATTTTAAAGTTGTAAGCCGCCCTGGTTGCATTATGCAGAGGGGTGGGATAAAAATTATTATTCTTATTTTATTATTATTGAATACAGGTATAACTACATCTGTGGGATCATTGGGCAAACAAACCCAACAGAATGGCTGTTGAACTATGGATGCCATTGTACAATGGGATAGGTTGTGCTATGAGTACCCAATGCTATGGGATTTATTGGATGACAGGGACTCCTACTGTTCAACAGGACACCCAAGATATCCCATTCTGCATTGTTACAGTTCACTGGAAGGGTTGAATGTCCTGGAAATGACACAGGTATGGCCTCATAAAGTTAATAATCATAATCTCTGATGCAGGATCTAGGAGCCAGCTAATAAGAAAGAACTGGAAAACACTGTTTTAGATGTGAGAAGAACTGACTCATAAAAAGATACCTAGAAGTAATGAGTTCCAACTAGAAAGAAGTAGAATAAAGGAAGCCAGTGCACAAAAGAAGCAAAAAGTAGGATTCTTTTTTAAACATGAAAGAAGATGAAACAAGCTACAGAGTGAGAAACAGATATTAGTAGTTTCAGATCAGATAATGGGAGGGGAGCATTTCAATATTCACATCAAGATAAAATAAAAGAATGATACACGGAATTTTTCTCATCATATATATATATGTGTGTGTGTGTGTGTGTGTGTGTGTGTCTTTTCTCTCCTGCCCCAACCTCATTCTAATCTCTCTCATTCATTCTGTCTCTACATTCTGTCTTTCTGCATTGTCCTGTTCTTCCCAATAAATAGGCAGTTGTGTCCTGTAAAAAAGATTTCCAGCTAACTACTATTTAAACACCACTGATCTCCAAGACCACTAAATAAAAGGAATGCATAATTAGGTCTAAAACTGGTTCTACACTTTGGGACAGGTACCTATATCCATGGCAATATATTGCAGAGAGGTTGTACCCAGAGTCCATAAACAGTGTAGCCACACCCAGGAAAGTGTCAGTTCCAGTCATACACATGCAGAAATACACAAAAAGATGAGGGATGGCTGAAAACAAGGTCTAGAAAGGTGAACCCAAGCCAAATTCAAATTCTACTATACTATCCATCAAGTTCAAGGAGGAAAATTTACAAATACTAATAATAAGAGAAAGTCAGAAGAATCCAGAATACTAGAAGAATGCTAGGAGCACCAAAAAATGTTGGATCCAAGGACATAAATTATCATTGGCCCTTGGGTTTCTTCCAACTCTATGATTCTATGATCAATTAGTTCTGAGAACCGGCCACCTGATATTTAATCCAATCATATATTTGCTTGTGCCATAGCTAGAAAGATAATCATCTTTCAATGTGTGTTTTATGTAATTGAATTTTCTATATGAGGAATATGCAAAAATAATAGAAAAACTTTCTCAGTTCCCACTGTTGCCTTGAAAATTAGAATGGGCACTTCACAGGTGGATAGATCTTTAGAGAAATGAAAACTTGCGTATGCATGTAGGTATATGAAAAATGTAGGGAAAAATGTTAAATTAAAAAGTACATTGAAGAGATCCTTAATATACAACAGAGCAGCAGATATACAAAAGAACAAACAAACATTTAAAAAAGTGTTTTGGGGTTCTTTTGGCAAAAGGAACCTCCTTTTTTAATGAACTCATTGATAATTAAAGTAGCCAAAAGAATCTGAAATTTGCCCTTCAAACATACTGGAACATTTCATGATCCTTAAAATGACAAATTAGATGTGGATTGGGTTTTTAAAAAGTCTGACTTTTGCCCATGCAACTCAAGTTTTATAGCCTTCAACAGTCCCAATTTGGCAGAGACAGTCCTGTTTTAATCCTCTGCCATCTTATCTTTCCAGCTGCTTTTTAAATGGCCCAGTTTCTCTTTCGTCCTCCCACTAACCTCCCAGTTCAGGAAATTCTATTGCTGAAAAAATATATTATTTCTAAATTAGAGGACCTTTCACACTATACCATTATACTACTATGACTCCACTTTACCTGCCATGACTGCAGCTGATGAAATGTTGGGATTTGAAATTTGCTGAAGCACAACAGCTCTGTGGCTGAGAAATCTAAATACCAATCCCTACACTGCAAATCCCAGGATTCCATAGAATGTTGTCATGGTAGCTAAACTGGAATCACAGCACTATAATTGTGTAGTTTGAAAAGGACCCTCAAAAAATAACACATGCAACAGTCTTTTTGAAATCAGGGGTGAGAATCATGTTGCACTCAATGTTTTGTTGGACTGTAAATCTCATCAACCTTATTCTGTTGCCCTCCAACTGTCCCAATGTGGCAGGGATAATCCCAGTTAATCTCCCACTCTTTCACCTGCTTTTAAAATGTTCCAGTATTTTTTCTTCTCCTCACACTTTCCCCTTGTCCTCAGCTTACTTCCATTAGTGCAAACTGATTTCAAAGTGCAAAAATACTGCCCCAGTCTGTGAATTCATTTTATTCTCACCCACTTAATTCTCTCTTCTTTCACTTCTCAGCTGTCTTCAAAGTATCCCAGTTTCTCTCTCTTCCTCTTACATTCCCCTTTTGTCATCAGCTTACTTCCCTTGGTAGATGGAGTGCAAAGTGCATCAGTACTTTGTACTCCATTAATGCAGAGGAGAAGCAGGGCAGGAGTTTCTGGATAGCCTATCTTGACCACACTGATGTTGCTTGACCATACATGTGCCAGATTTCATCTGTGAAATGTTGGGGGGTATGCAACCTTTTTTACTCCTGACCAGCCAAAACAAAGATAAACCAACCCAGTTTTTCATGACACATTTATTTTTATTTCCCCTCTCCTCCCATTACTGAATAATAGTGACCTACTACCATTATTAAGATTGTGGAGGGACAGATGGGGCTTGCTATCAGCCCCAACTCTTAGGCGAATATCACAGGAGGCTTGCATCCTCCTCCCATCATTAAATTGGCTTTAAATCATCCTAATGATTGGGGTCCATACCCCTGTGTGTTTCTCCCATCCTTCCTCCATATGTAAAGCACAATGGAGCTGTTCCCATGCATTTGTCCCACCAGTAAAGCATAATGGAGCCACCATTTGGCAATAACAGAGTTCCTATTATTACTAAATGATGGCTCCGTTACAGAAGAACAGGAGAAACATGCTGGGGTGTGAACCCCAATTGCGCAATTAGGATGATTTAAAGCCAATTTAATGATGGGATGAGGATGCTAAGCCTCCCATGTGATATTCTCCTATGAGAAGTCAGCTGGATCTGTAGGCCAGGAAAGAGACTGGGCATGATGCAGATAAAGAGGGAAAAGTCACACATTTGCTAACATAATATTTTCACCCTGATTTATAGATTCTCATCCATCATAATTGAATGCTTATTCTACATGAAAATTTTGACAGGCTCAATGTGGCAAACAGATGGTTGTCACTAGGACTGGCTTTTTTCCTGGAGGAAAGGAAGGGCTGGATGATGAGAGAGAGTAAATTCAGGTGACACAGAGGATGTTGAAAAATGATGCTAAAGCATGATGAAGTGACCCATTACACAATAGTGACTTTACTCTTTCAACAATGACCCTGAAAATCCAATCACTCTGCTGCTGCTTTGACAAACGTGTGTGCATGTGGGTGGATAGTTGGGTGGGGTATACATAAATAAGAGAACTACTTTTTTCCTCTAGTGTTTCAGTTTCTTGTTGCCCATCCTCATATCTGTGATGTTTGGCAACTCGTGAGAATTTAAGCTTCACTGTCATGAAGATTCAAAGATTCCTTAGCTTAATCTTCTTAGTTCTCATCAACAGGACATGTAACATTGACACAACAGAATTAGCCTGGAAAACACACTGCTAGTGCCTTCAAGACTTGACACCAGATTAGCACAAAATACTCCAGTTCAGGAAAGCTCTACATGCAGGTCAAAGAGCCACAGTGAGCATTAGACTTTAATCTTCAAGAAAGATGTTCAGCCAACAGCTTTGGTGGCAAAAATCCCCTCTCTCAAGGATTTCAAATGGATTCAGGTTATTGCTGCACAACAAAATCCAGGTGGAACCTCACTCATGGAATGGATCAAGTATGTGATGGTTGTTCTGTGTTGTTGTTGTTGTTGTTGTTGTTGTTTAAAAAATGACTTTTAAACCATCAACAAGCTGTTCCTTTACTATGAAATCATCTTTACATGTTCACCCTGCAACTCTTTGGATTTCCATAAAGCTAAGCCAAATGGAAGGCAATTTATTTCCTGATCCAGGAACCAATACAAATTCAGTTATAGGTGACCACATTCTACTGAAATAAAATGATATAATGGGTCAGATTTAGGTTACTTTTTGCACTTTGCATAATTTATTGTCATGTTGTTTTTCATGCAGTAACTTTTAAAAGCTAAATCCTAGGACAGTGATATTAAAAGGAGAAGATGACAAATCCTGCCATTGTTATCAGTCTTTACACTTATACACTGTACACATTGTAATGATCCAGGCAGTGGTTGAGCTCCACTTTCTCATTAAACTTCCTGTCTTACAATGTTTTACCAAAGATTCTGAGATGTTTCTCCCTTCTCATTCAAATCTTTGGCAGCATTTAAGCATAATGAACTCCTGAATACCCAGATAAAACACAGCTTTACAGTTAACATAATAAGATAACTAGGGTATAGTTCCATGTGTTCAAGCCCTCTGTCAATCACAACCACCCCAAGGGCTAAACTACTGGTGTGCGTCCAGGGCTAAGCAGTCTAGAGCACCCCCCAAATGTGGTCTCTCACATATCTTCTTTGAAAACTACAAAACATTCATTCATCCTCCCAACCCAACTCTCTCTGAGTATATGTGTATGCAAAGCCAGATACAACATTGGCCAGTGCCTACTCAAGTGAAGCAAGATCACTTTTCAGACCTAACAACCATGAATAACAACACCAGGATTCTACATCATACCTATGAATCCATACTCATGTAGTACCATGGTGATTCTACTACACCACATTTCTACTGAATTGTACATCTGCAAAAGTGGTTCCTTATTGTCCTGTTGGGCACAGGGCATGTTCCTGTAAATCCTATGAATAAAATGGTAAACTGAATGCATTGGCAGGTAGTTACAAACCATACAGGAATGCACAACTTCCTAGGTGGAATCCTGTTGATTATTCCCAATTGCAGTAGATCTACTAAATCAACTGTTGAATGTTGCATTAAAAGATAGGTAAATAAAACTGATTAAATGGTTCTGTTTTAGTCTAGGCTCATAATGGGATTTAGACAATTGTGAAAGAGTTACACCTGTGAAGTTCTGCTTATGAATCCATGAACTGAATATGTCTATTTGTACAACAGCCAAAAATGAAGAACAAGACGTGTCAGAAAATGTACACATATGTACGCTAGCAGCAAAATTCCAACCAGTATGTTTACATGTTTGTAGTTTACTTAGGTAGGAACAGAAAGCTTGATGATCTTAGCTATGTTTGAGAAATCCTACTTTCCGGCACACTAGAGAAAGCCTGGACGACAAAGATCTAGAAGATTTGAACATACAGAAAGAATAACAACACTGCCAAAAAATAAAAATAAAAATAAAACCCAACTGTAAAGAGATAAATATAATTTACCTTCTCAGACCCAGTGAATTTATGGACAGTAACTGATCACTGCCATTGTAAAAGAATTCTGTTTCTTCAAGATGTGCAGAGAGTATTACATGCATAGGTATACATGTACTGACCCTAGTTGCACAATTGGAAGTCCTGCAAAAAACAGGGTTTGGGGTGTTGGGTGTTGTGCACAATTCTGTGTGGTGCACCAAGCTCTATACACAATATACAGCTAAAGATGAGAATGAAGCTGAAGCTTGGCACCACAGGTCTGCTCATCCTTCCACATACTTATTTTAGTCAGTGGCATACCTAATATATTTGATACCCAGTACAAATCATTTTGTAATAGCCTCCCCATCTCTTCAGCAGCCTTTCTGGGTCTAGCAGAACTCCTGGCCTGGCAGGAAAGGGAGGAGAGTGCTCTCTTACCTGACCAGCACAGCCACCAGACCTGGAATGTATCCCCTTCCTACCAGTGGCTGCTGGTGAGAGTGAGCTACTGTTCCTGCCCCAGTATTTCTGGGTCTGGTGGAGCTGCTGACTGAGCTGGAAAGGGAGGAGATTCATTTCCCCATCTGGCCAGATCTGGAAGGCAGTCCCTTCCCACCATTGCACCAAATCACACCTCCTCTGAGGTGTTACCTGGTGCAGTCCATACCCCCTAGTGACACCCTTGATTTCAGTGTACACAAGAAAATGAGCATAAAGCAATGCATGTATGTAACTGTACATAGAATGTTTCAGTATGCATGAGTGGGAACCTCACAAAAGACAACATCCTCTGAAATTTATGTCTGTTTCCTTTCTACAATGCATCTAGGACACAAGTAAGTTTATTGTTTCTTGTCTTCATGAGTGAAACTGCAAATAACAGTTGTTTTTCTTCTTGTTACACCTGGATTAAAATTCAGAGTGGCTACAAAAGGTGAAACGAAGGCATTTCTAGGGCTCAGTTGAGATTGTCTTGCAACAAGATGGACATTTTAGTCAGATCATGAATAGAATTTTGAATTATGATTCCAAACAAAGGTTCTATTTGGTCCTAATCTGGCTAGGTATTCTTTTTAAATACCCATGGAAGAGGAATCTATTATCTTAATGGCCACCTTTAATTAAGATCTTCACAGATGTTTTTTTTTTTTTTATTCCAAGAGCTGCAATGACCTTTTTATGGTGAGATTTAAACTTTAGACCAAAAATAAATTAAATAGCTTAATTGCAAAAGAGGGAAAACATTTATAAGGGGAGGGAAAAACCATTTAGGAGGGGAATAAGTGCCCAGGCTGGCTTAACACCCAAGCTGGAGCTTAGGATGGCCAGAGAGAAAGAAAAGTGTTCAAGCTGGTGCCCAGGCTGGCTGCTGAGAAAGTAGAAAAAGTTAACATTATTTTCATCTATCTCAGCATGCTTTGTATGTTTTATTATGTGTAGTTTACATACATTCAGATTTAATAGCAATAATAAGCAGTAAAAATTAGTGTTTTATTGAAAGATGTAAATCATATCAAACCCTAATATCTTTGGACTGCTAATATTAGAAAGCGTTAAACATAGTTGATCAAGCTTTCCAATACATAAAATAATATTTCACAATGTTAAGCAGGATTCATTTTTTCCATTAAAACATTAATGCAAAAAGAATTTGGTTTAAACAGACCACCCACTCCTGTAGCTTTGCATATGAACCTGCCTTAGCTCATAGCTACAGTTACTAGAAATATTGAGAGGGCATTCTCAGTAGCTACCCCCAAACATTGGAATTCTTTCCCTAGAGAAGTTAGAATGCTTCCCTACATGCTGTCATTCTGCAGGAAGGCAGATTATTATTATTATTATTATTATTATTATTATTATTATTATTATTATTGAAATAAGCATTTGGAAATGAAGTATTTTAATGGAAATGGCTGTAAGATCTGTATTGTTTCAAAGTGTGCAGTTTTACCATTTTTTATCTTTAAATGTCTTTTTTAAAAAAATGGCTAATAATTTACAATAACTAATAGTTTAATTAGTTTCAATGCTGACTGTTTGTTCATTTTAATTATATTATAATCATTTAATTTTGAAATCAGCCTAAAGTCCCAATTGTGGGGAAACAGGTTGTGTTTCTTGTGTGCCTTCTAGTCATTTCTAACCTATGAAAACCCTAAGGTGACCTGATCATGTGGTTTTCTTGGCAAGATTTGTGCAGAGGAGGTTTGCCATTCCTTTCACCTGAAGCTGAAACTATGTGACCCAGTGGGTTTCATGGGAATAGAACCCTGATCTCCAGAGACATAGTCCATCATCATCATCATCATCATCATCCCATGGGAGTAACCAGCCACCACAAGTTAGATGGCCCCAACAGAATACCGTAATGAAAACTGACAAAATGCATCAATGATGGAAGTCGGATTTGTAAATGTCTCACAAAACTACACTTCCTAGGATTCCACAGCACTGAGCCATGGCAGTTAAAGTGGTGTCAAGCTGCATTCTGAGACTACTGTGGTTGCTTTAAACTATTTTATACCTATTGCTAAGCATAAAAATGGTTTTGTTTAAAAAATTTGCATAGTACTCTCTAACGATATTTCCATTGTGGCTTTAAAAATAGTGCAACACAAATATCAGAAGAAAGTGTACACTATTAAAAACTAGTAAGAAGTCTGAAGGAAATGTAACAGTTTGATATGTGGACTCCTCCAAAACATAATTGGGGAAAGAGTAAATAAATATAAATGTCTATCCATCATGCATCCCATGGAAATGAAAACAAAAGCCTACATTCATATGGAGCCACCACTGGAAAAATTGTGTAAAATCTTTATTTGGATATGCATCCTAGTTTTGCCAACAAAACACCTTTCTGGTGTTTCTATGAAAATACAGGACCATGGTAGAAAAATGGAAAATACAGTGCTAAGATAAAATAAAATAAAAGGATTGGTTTCACATTTTTTTACACACAAAGAACTGCAGAAGACTTGTGTCTAATTGCTGAAGATTCTTCACATCCATAATGTAAGTAATTTGATTAATCAGTGAGGAAGAAAACTGCAACTATAAAAAACATCCTATTTCATTATCACATAAAATAGTGAGGAGCTAATGTTATTGTTAAAAGAGCTTTTATGGTAAGTTCCTGTTTTATGGCCAGTTAAGTAGAAACCTTAATGGATTTTGAGACATAACTCATAACATTCATATAAATTGTGGATTTCTTTTTAAACTCTTAAAAGGCAGTATTCTTTTTTCTCTCTCTCCTTCTAAATGCTTTAGGGAAGCGTTACTTAACCAAACATGCTGGAAACACACAATCCCAGCAATATGCATCTCAATGTGCACAATGTATGTGACACATATATAAAGAAAATAAGTGGCAGAACAATGTGCATCAGGGAATGTTAATTAAATTCAACAATAGGTTTTGCTGTCTGTATTCCTACATGCCTATTTGCTTTATGACTACACTAGCCCTGTAATTATTAATAATGGAAGTGTTTGCCACCAAGGTGTACTTGGGAGGAAGAACTGGTAGTAAGAAAGATGTCTATAAGAAGGAAATGAAATAAATATCAAAAGCTGGATCCCAGAATGATGTAATGGTAATGAAGAATCGAAAGGTGACCTTTGAATTTGAGGGAGGTGGATATTTTTATTCAGCAATTAGGCCAAGCAAGGAGATAAAAACATTGGCTTACCTAGTGATATGTTTGTTTTCAATGATGGGAGCAGAGACATCCTCAACTTGGGTTAGTTCCTCCTGTTCACTCTGATCAGGCAGGAAATAGAACTTTGGGAACGTGCACCAGAGGGAGACATCCCTTTAGCTTCCAGTCCATGATCCAGCCAAGTGGAAATAGGAGCAAGAAAGACTGAAGAACACTCTAAACCAGTTAAGAATCAGGAATATTTACCTGTGCTATAAATAATTGGATAACTATACACATCGCCGCCGCCACCCATAAACCAAGAGAACCTCAGTAGTTCTGGGAGGGTAGGATGCCTCTGCCTCCATTGCTGAAAACAAACATATCACCAGGTGAGCCAATGTTTCTTTTCCCAGCAATAGAGGAGAGATATCCTCAACTTGGAACATACCAGAGCTCCCCAGCATATGGGAGGTTGACTGAAGAACTCATCTATCGAAGGCCATATCTGCTGACTGGGAGGTGTTGAGCTGATAATGGCAAACAAAGGCAGAAGGGGAAGACCAGGTGGCTGCCCTACATAGTGGAGCATTAATAGACAGGGCAGCAGAGGTGGCAGCACCATGAGTGGTGTGAGCCATAACCAACCCCAACAACATGGCTCTGCTGATGGCATAGCATTTAGTAATGCAGGCCTGAATCCATCTGGCTATAGTAGAAGTAGAAACCTTCCTTCCCAAAGAATAGGAGCTGAACGAAATGAACAAGCAATCTGATCTACAAACGTGTCTGGTGTGGTTGATGTATATCCTGAGTGTCCTGACCACATCTAGGTTATGCCAAACCTTTTTCAATGGTCTTTTTAGGGTTTGGAAAGAATGAAGGTAGGATGATCTCCTGGGCATGATTAAAGACAGAATTGGCCTTTGGAATAAATGAGGGGTCCAAATGAAGTAACACCAAATCATCCCTAAAGCTCACAGTTTACTCCGAGTGGAGAGGGCCCCTAGTTTGGAGACTCTACGGGCCAATGTGATAGCAGTTAGACAAAGGACCTTCCAGGTCAGAAGCTTGATTTCTGCTTTATGCAATGGTTCAAATGGTGCCTTGTTGAGGGTTGTCAGTATCACATGGAGATCCCAATTGGGATATCGATGAACTGTAGGAGTTTTAATTAGCGAGGCTGCTCTCAGGATTTTTTAATATATAGGTCTCCCGATAGCTTTTGAGATAATTTGTAGGGAAGCACTGAAGTAATGGCTGATACTTGTCTCCTTAATGTGTTAGGTCTCAGACCCTGATCTAAGCCCTCTTGCAAGTATAAGAGAATGGTACTGACAGAAGTTGAAAGAGGTGAGATATCCTTCAAGTCACACCACTTAGTGAAGAAGTGGTTGGAATATTCGTAGATGCATCTTGTAGATTGTGTCCTTGCTTGAATAATCATGTTGACAACCTGAGGAGTTAGACCATCTTTTAACAGGAAATGGCATTCAATTTCCAAGTGTGAAGATTTAGCCACATCAGGTCTGGATGATGTACATGACCCTGTGACAGTAGGTCTGGATGTTTCAGAAATTTGAAGTAATCCTAGGCCATTTGAATTATTTCTGAGAACCATGCCCTTCATGGGCAGTGAGGTTCCACTATAGTGAGAATTGATTCTTCATTTCTTAGCTTTTGTATGCACCTCAATATCATTGCAGTTGGATGAAAGACATAAAGTAGTACCCTTGGCCATGGTGAGTGGAGGGCATCCACCTCTTCCATGCCCTGTGAAATGAAGCGAGATAAGAATCGGGGAACCCAATGATTTACTGGAGAGGCAAATAGGTCCACTTAGGCATTCTAAAACTTGACACTATTAATTGGAATATTTCCAGGTGCAGCTGCCACTTTGCCTGGTTTATGTCTGTTCTGTTTAGCCAGTCAGCTCTCATGTTCAGTTCCCCTTTTATGTGCTTGGCTCTGAGAGACAGAAGGTCGTTTCCCAACCAATTGAGGAGTAGGATCATCTCCTGCATGAACGAGACCGATCTTGTCCCTCCTTCACTGTTTATGTGAGCTTTTTTTATGATGTTGTTGGTCCTGACAGCAATGTCTTTGTTCTGTAAATGGTAGGAGAATGCCAGGAGGACTAGTCATACTGTTTTGAGTGCCAACCAGTTGATGCTGTGCATTTGTTCATGCTCGTTCCTTCTGCCCTGCACATAGAGGGTGCTTCATGTGTCTCCCCAACCCTGGAGATTGGCATCTGTCATGATCTAGATTGGGGATAAGAGGTAAATTGGCCGAACTATGACTATCTGTTGGGAGAGCCACCAGTAGAAATTACTCCTTGACCATGTGAAGAATTGGGACTTTTTTGTGGACTCTTGATATGATCTGTCTTTGGTAGGGAAGCAACAGACATTGGAGACTTCTCAAGTGGAAGCAGGTGTCAGGGATGATGGGAGTTGTAGCTCTTCACCTCTGGCTCTACCTCA
>CM034708.1:17888289-17899939 GCA_020142125.1 Phrynosoma platyrhinos | reverse complement strand
AGGTCCATGGGACATATTTGACTGCTGCTATCATGAGTCCCTGAAGCCTTACAGGTCTGACGATATGCATCGTAGAATCAACTGTACAGTGTCCTGAATAGTGGTGATTCTCTCCAACAAGGGGGAAACCATTCCCGAGACTGTGTCTATGATTGCTCCCAAATGGTGAATCTGTTGAGTGGGAACAAGGGTGTTCTTCCCAAGATTTACCTGAAAACCATGCCTTGAGAGGTCCAAGAGTATGATGTGAACGTCTGAGGTTCCCTGTATGTAGGAGGTAGGAGGGAGCTGCGATCAACAAATCATCCAAATAGAGAAAGACCTGTAGGCTCTGTAATTTCCAATGGGCCATCAGGGCTACCATCACTTTGGTGAAGACATTTGGGGTGGATGAAAGACCAAACTTTCAGTGGTTGTTGTGATAGGCAAACCATAGAAATCTGTGTTGTGTGGGGTGAATCAGAATATGAAGATAGGCTTTGGTAATATCTAGAGAGGCCAAAAAATCCTGTGGTCTTAGTGCCTCCAGGATTGTCTTGAGGGTTTCCATTTGGAAGCGGCACTTTGACACATGTCTGTTTACTCTCTTCAGATAGAGAACCACCTTCCGGGAGCCATCTTTTTTGGCGCATGAACAGAACAGAGTAATGACCACTGGAGATCTCCAAAGAAGAAACATGTTTGATTGCTCCAATCTGTAGTAAGTGGTTGATAGACTCCAGCATCAACCAATGCTTAAGGGGTCTCTTGGATCTTGGACAAGCAATGAAGTAGTTGTGAGGGAGTTAAGTAAAGTCTATTAGGTATCCATGGGAGAGAGTGGGGAGGACCCACTTGTCTGTTGTGATTGCGCTCCAAATGTGAGCGAAGTGTTGAAGCCTGCTTCCCACTCTGACTGACTAGTAGTCAGGACCTGTTTTGGTTGTTGTTGTTGTTGTTGTTTATAGGCAAGGAGAGTTGGAAGGAAAGAGAGAAACAAGAAAAAACAGTCCAATTGGAGCAAAGGCAGGAACTATACTGGTGGACAAGTTCCCAAAGTTCTGATTGGAGTGAACAGGGGGAACTAACCTCAGTTGAGGATGTCTCCCCTCCACCACTGGAAAACATGGGCCCTTGGTATCCATTGGGTTATGGTTCCAAAACCTTGTATTTATATCACAATCCATAGATGCTCAAGTCTCATTAAATACACTGGCATAGTAAAATGGTGACTCTTAAATAAAATGGCAAAATCAAGGTTTGCATTTTGGATTTTTTGTGGGTGGCATGTTTCTTGAAGCCGTGGATGCAGAATGTAGTTTGTTGAATCTGTGGATGCAGAATCCATGGATATGAAGGGCCTACTATAGTGTATACTAGGAATACAGCCAGGAATGCCCCTGACAATGAATGTAAATTATCATTAAAGGTACCAGGAGGTTTCACCAAGGCAGCTTTGCTTTTCCCAAATGACAGGCAAGTGGTTTTTCTGCACCAATATGAAATTAGACTAGATGGTCCCCAAGGTATATTCCAAATCTGTACTTGTATGAATCCATGATTCTACCACTCTAACTAATAGAGTGAGAGACAAGCAGGATATAAAATAAATTAATAAAATAAACTCTTTGAGTCTCAGGGGCAAAGCAGACAGCCCACCAGGAACAGCCAGAAGCTGCTCCAGCTGCAATATTGCCACAATCACACTGGGTCCATAGCAATTGCATGGCCTGTTTCCAAAGTGGGCTACTGCTATGGTCCTATGTTGGCCACCATCAGGAGCCAGATTATTCTAGTTTCTTAATCTAGTCCAAAGGATGAGATTGCAGCACTGGAGCAGCTTCCGGCTGCTTTGGGGGCATGCATCATCTGAAAGCCACACCCACAAAGCAGCTGAATGCTGCTTCTTTTAGGCTGTGCGTTTTGAGCTTCAGACAGGTTTTTTCAAACCTCTCTATCTAAGATGGAACCGATCAGAGTTTTGGCCACTTGTCAAACTTTCTACCATACCCAAGTTTTAACAAAAGGTGCACTTGAGAATCTATTTTAACAAAAGGTGCACTTGAGAATTCCTGAGGAGTTAACTTGGAATTCAGCAACACAATTGTAATTCAATGATATACCAGCTATGTATTGGTTAGGACTAGGCACAATTTCTTTTCTTCTTTCAGAAATTACCTTCTTCTGGCATAAACACTTTTCTGACATTTTACTGTCATATTTTAGAGTACAGATACAATAACCAATAAGCTGAATTTTTCAACAGTACAAAAATTCATAGTGCAATGCTAAATAGGTTTATTAAGTGAAATAAGGCACTGGCATTGCTAGGGTTGGCATCATCCAGTGCAGTAACTCATGTTGTCACCCACACTGAACTTCCCCCATACCACACTATTGTCAGGCCCAGCGAGCCTGAGGACTCAATAGGAGGCTGAGGAGGCTGAGCCAGAGCCTCAGTTTGAACCTGAGCCTGAACCTGAGCCTGCCCCTAATTCTGGCCTGAAAGCTCAAGCAGAACTTGAGCCTGGCCCTAATTCTGCCTTGCCAGATCAAGCACCAAGCCTCCTGGCAGCAGAGCCTTCATACATGGAAGGGGATGAAGAGAACATACCTGCCTTCAACTAGCAAAGAGCTGAAATGCTGTGCCTCCAGCATTTGATGAGGCTTTATGAGAAATGCCATCTAATCAACAAACAGCTGAGCTCATGAGAGCTGGAGATATAAACAGGTGAAGGATGCCAGACCAGTTGTCAGACATTATCTGAGTTTGCTGGTGAATGCATGCTTGATCCTGACCTTCCTTGTCTTCTCAGCCTAGACCTTTGACTATCAGACTGTCTAGTCATCTTGACTTTCTGGAACCCCTGACCTTGGACTGCCTGATCATCTTGCCTGGCTGGAACCTCTTGACCTTAGACTGCTGAACTACTCTATGGTTTGCACCTTGGACTTTGCTTTGTATCTTCTTTGCTTCAAACTGCACAAAGCTCTGTGAACAGTTTCTTTTGTATTTTGTTTGGACTTTGGCTATAAGCATTCTTGGACACTTTCCCAGACAACTATAAAGAATCTTTAGTAATATATTTGTACTAATGTTACTAATGAATCACAAATCTTGTACACCACTGAATATAATGGTAATAGTTATGATATAAAGAACTAGCAAAATTAAAATTAAACCATTAAATTATAGTATCATCTATACAGCCTAAATGTATTTAAATGTACATAGTTTCATGTGGCTAAAATGAATATTTGCTTAAGATGTGATGTTTAAGATTATTTAAAAATAATTTAAAAAAAATATTTTTAAAAAACAAAATATAAAATTACACACACACACACCTAGGGCCTCTCCTTTCTCCTCTCACTGAGCTTCACCCTATTTATACCATCTCTTTAGCATTTTAAAGGGACACAGGGAAATGCCACAGTCCATTTCTGTCAAGAGGCAGATATTTGGGGAACAGTGTTATCACACACACCCCAGGGTGTCATTTGATGCAGCCTGCACCACTCTACTGACAACCTTGAAATAAGGGACAGGTCTCCTGCCCCTTTAATGGTTGAGTACAAGAGGGAATTTTGGCAGATATTGCTTGTCGTGTCTACCCAACCCCACAATAGGTTCAAACTTAGATCACCCTGAGTTGGAAATGACTTGAAGGCACATAACAACAGCACCAACAACCAACGAATGATTAAAGAAATAAGAGACCTATTCTTCATTTTACCTGGCAGTCTAACATTAAGTCTAAAATGTTCTGGATGCAAGAGGTTAGTTCTAGGCATAAACCTCTTCTACCAGCTGAGATCTTCATTGAGCAGAAATCTTGCCAACTGATCTTAAAGATTGCCAACATAGCAATCTGTCAGCAGGATGGGTCTACTGGCTAATATTTGCCAACAAAAGCTTCGAAAATAAGGCAGAAAAAAACCAGGGAAATGGAGAAGCTGGGAGACAACAGATCTAGACCTCATCCAGCTCAGGAACACAGTGACAATGTTGGCAAAAAATTAAACCAGTGTGAAGTTAGTCCTAAAAATTTCCAACACCGCTACGATGCAAAGATGTTTATGTTCAGAACCACTTCAGCTAGCATTGGCTCAGTTAGCCCTTGGTCATCTTGACTACTCATGAATTCACTCTAAGTCAGAACTAAAATCACTGCCAAACCATTTCTATCTTCCAGTAACCTTATCACCTTTTCAAATAGTATTTTTCACATCAATAATAAGCCATAATTAAGTGAAACACTACACATTGCTCACTGGAAAGCATAATTTCAAAATATTAACCCTCGGTGTCTATAATTTCAAACCATTAACTCTCTTAGCATAACTAAATATCAACATCTTTGTCTTTACTGCTGTTATCACCACCACTGTCCTCATCCTATGAAGGACTGAGGTTGTTTCCAAGTTAGAAGAATCTTCCTACCCCCAGGATAATGTTTAGCATAAATAGCTGCTAAACTGATGAATGGGGTTGAGAGGGCATGAAGTACATAGAAAACAAGTGAGTGATGGAGAATGTAATGCCCCTGTCAGAAATGTCAAATATTTGGATGTTTAAATCAACTTACTGTATATAGGATGTTCTATACAGTAATGCACTAAACTGCTGTGATGTCCACTGTTTGATACAGAAAGCTATCATTGTCAAGGGTTTCAAAAAGCTCTATGGAAAACTAAAGTGCTTCTCACTCTTTCCCTCCTTTCATACCTAGCTGCAGTTAGTTGGCTAATCTGATTCCCTGCTGCTCCTTGAAAAAACAAAACAAAAACCCAAACCATTACCCACCATTTTTCTTCCATATTCTTCACTGACCACCCATGGTATTGAAAGGAATTTGAGCACCAAAGAATGATATATACATTCAATTTTCAAAAAAATAAAAACCCTCAATTAATTATTTAGTTAATTCTAAAAGTATTCTTAACAAGTCTGTTCATTTAAGAATTGTTAAACTGATGTCCCTTGTATCTAAACATCAAGATGCAATGCAGAAGTAAGAAATGCATTATTCAGGGAGCAGAATCTGATCAAATTCCCATGGGGTGCATGTACACTGCAAAAATAATGCAGTATGGCACCTTTTTAAGTGCTGTAACTCAATTCTATAGAATCCTGGAATTTTTAGTTTTACATGATTTTAATTTTTTCAGCCAATGGGTGCTGGTGCCTCACAAAATTAAAGTCCCAGGATTCTGTAGGATAGAGCCATGGCAGTTAAAGTGGTGCCAAACTGCATTATTGCTACAGTGTAGATGAACTCTGGGACAGGTTCCTACTGCCACAGCAAACTTATTTCTAATGAGCCAAATCCAACATCAATCCTACCTAGTCTCATTAAAACCAGCTTGTTGTTGTTAAGTGCCTTAAAGTCTGACTCGTTGCAACCCTATGAATGAGATACCTCCAAGATATTCCTCAAATGCTCTGCTCAGGTCCTGCAGACGTGAGGCCATGACCTTCTTGATCATGTCTATCCATTTGGCATGTGGCCTTTCTCACCCCTTATTGCCTTCTACATTCCCAAACATTATTGTATGTTTTAGAGAATTCTGCCTTTTCTGCCTCCTACTGTGGTGCCCTAAGTACAACAACCTCAATTTAGTCATCTTGAACTCTAGGGAGAGTTAAGGCTTCATTTATTCTAGGACCTATTTGTTTGTCTTTTTAGCCATCTATGGTATTCGTTGAACTCTTCTCCATCACCACACTTTTCTCAAAATGTTGTAACTAAAAATTCTCATTTATTGCAATCAGTACTCCACTGAATTTATTGCATATGGATTAAGGCTGAAGATGTGAAGAAATTCTGCTATTGCAAAAATTTGGTTCAGACTGGCCACCTCAACAAGACAGGATGTTCATGATTCCCAAGCCCTTCAAGAGATTGGCTCCATCAAGAGACTAGGGGCAAAACAGACAGCAGGTAAGGGGCGTTTTAACACCATCCCTTTCAGCGCTAGATCAGTGCTGTGGCAACTGCACACCGTGGTCCCAATCTGGTGTTTTTCTGGTGAAAAAAGAAGCAGCAATATGCCACTCCTTTTTGCACCAGAAAAAAAAGGTGCCCCTTTCACCACAGCCACAGCTCTTCTCTGCTCCTGTGGCGTGCACAACCCATCAAATGTCACTACTTTTACTGGATGGGTGGGTAGTGTGACAGTGGCTTGGAGGCAGAGTTGGGACATGCAGCATGCAGCCACCATACCCCCAAGCCACCAGCTTAAATTGCCGGTTTGTTCAGCCCCTAAGATACAAATATTTCATGGTAGTTGTTCCTGTTCTACAGTTTTTGGAATTTGCAAAGAATCTACTTTGTGTAAAAAAAAAACTTTCTACAAAATACACACAACCCATCTAATGTCACTACTTATACTACAAAGCAAGAGTTACTGCATTTTTCCACTTACAAAATGTGCACTTTTTCTCAGATACAACCAAAACATACCAATCAACAAATGTGCTCTCCTATAGCAGAGAAAATTGTTTCAAAGTTGTCTTATTTACCAGGGAGGACAGACTAAGGGCCTCTACAGTCTACACTTTGCACCGTCTTGGAAGCAGGGAAGAGGAGGGTCAGCCACACACTGTGCGCCCCAACCCCTCTCCGAGGATGTCATGACAGTGCACACCATTACGCACAGTTTGCACCATCAAGACATCCTTCTGGCGCAGCATCTTAATGCGCTGCACCAGAAGAGACACAGAAGAGCTGCATGGCGGCTCTTGATGCATCCCTTCTGCTGGTTCCAAAAGGAGCGGCATTTTAGCGCTCCTTTCAGGGCCTGCAGAAGGGAAGATTGGGGCCAAGGCGTGGAGCAGCCTCAGCCCCAATCCTCCACTTCCCAGGGCAGCATACGGCTGCCTGTCTGCATCCCCCCTAAGTCATCTTTAAATCTGAAGCATATCCATGAATGGCAACAAATACATAGGATTTCCATTCATGTTCCTATATATTGTGGTGGGAGAGTTGAAAGTGCAGGCTGTAGCAAAACATTCTCCACCATGGTCCAAGGTAGCCTTGATCCTTCGACATTGTGTTTGTTTGTAGGCACACAGTGCCTGTGTGCTCTGCACAGAAATACAATCCTCCATTTCCCTACAATACAGAGAATCCCCTTCATCACACTTTATTCTGAGAGCTCTTTTTCTCCCCTCCATTTTGGTTGTATCCTCTTCATGATATTTGGAATGCATTGCCATTGACCAATGTTTCTTTTTCTCTGTTTGTGGAGAGTATTTACAATTCAAGTATGACTAGAGAATAAAAACAAATATTATGACTAGGAGAACTTTTAAATTATAAAATGCACAAAGTTGGTGCAAATAGATTTTAGAAACACATCATGATTATTGTTTTCTGTGGGAAATGTGTTCAGTGAAAGAAGTAAGACAACTCCCATTTGTTTCCAAGGGGTTTCTATTATGCAAGTGTTGGCAAATGTGCTCATGTTTATTAATGAATGGAAACAAAATTTAATTTTCAACAAAGATATCATAGAACAAAAAGCAATAAACTAATTGAGTGTACACATTAACATACTAGCTTTGTTCTTACACTACAGGATTACCAATGGCCAAAGGATAATCATGTTATTCCACAATACCAAAAATACATACACACACCCAAAATTGAAAAGTTGGATGTCTAATGTAATGATGGAGTGGGAAGAGAGGCAGGTTACAAGCTTGTTAACGTTAAGAGCAGGTTGCTTTCTTACATTTCTAGATTATAGAAAATTACTATAAAGAATGATGTTCTGTCTCTGCCTTCTACAACCTCACATCTTCTAGATGTGTAGGACTGAATTCCCATGAACCCTAGACATGTGGGAATGATGGGAATTGTGGACCAATACTTGTGGAGGGCACTGGGTTGGTTAGGATGTTCTACTTCACATAACAATAAAAGTGAAACTGGACTGAATGTCTAGGCCAGGGGTAGGCAACCTTTCCCCTTTAAGGGCCAAGGGACTTCAGCTTCCAGAAGCCTCAGCCATGCTGGCCAATAGTCTCATGTTGGCCAATAGCTCCTGGGATTCTTAAAGGGGCCCTTAAAGGGGAAAGGTTGCCTACCCCTGGTCTAGGCAAGCTGATTTTCCCCACATCTTTAGGTGTATCTGCAGTGGTGAAAGTGGGGATGAACATTTCCATGGGGAAGAGAGTACAAGTGGTGAAGGGGAGGATACTAAAGATAATTAATATGTGGTACTCAGAGGCTTTTATTCCCCCTCTATTCAGCTTTCAAAAGTCAAGCCAATGCAAGGGGACAGACATCTCACTAGATACAGATGCCTTCTGTACTGTCCCTGGGAATACCCCTATGTCATTGCAAAGTTTTATCTCATAGCATTAGCCCTGTGGCATTTTCAGAGCCATATGTCAGCCCAGCTACTGAGAAATGTCAATACTTTCTTCAGTGCTGGACTACGAAAACTGCATGGAGATGAGACTTTATGAAATGGGGGCAGGAACCTAGGAATGTACAAGACAACTGATGGGCCAGATATGAAGGTAAGAACTATATCCAGTCCAAGAGCCAGAGGTTCTCCAAACATGAATTAGGTGTTCAATTATATGTACAGAATAACTATCACAGGCTTGGCTTTTAAGAGTGAGAAATTTAAAGTAAATGTTTTCATCATACATACATAAGTTACACACATGTAGTTACAAAGTCAATCCAATTAAGTGTAGATTTTAGTAAGACGATTACACTACGACGTGCTACTCCAAAATGACATATATTTACCAGAAGTTCATTGGAAAGTTTTGTTTCTGAAGCAAATGTGAAAAAGGACATTGTATAGTTTCAAGACTCCTTTATGAAGTCTTTTATTTCTAGCACCAAAGAGACCACGACAAAACAACAACAACAACAAAATCTGTCAAATATAGTTATATTCATTTTATGAATCCAACTAAAGCAGGAGTCACCTTTGAGTTTTATGTGTGAAACTTTCTTCTTGAAATTGCAAACATAACACATTAAAACAAGCCTATGTTTAGAAATAGACATCCCAAGTTGTTTCAGGAGTTACTGTTAAAATCTCCATAAAGAAAAGGGGCCAAACAATTTCTTTAGTCCAAGTATCTGGTGTCATCTTTACACCACTATGAATGTTATCTCATGTGCCCGTCTCTGCTCACTGAAGACTGCTCGACATTTCAAACCAGATAACAGAAGCTGCCTGGAAGGCAAAAGGAGAAGGCTCCCCTTCATACTTGGTGCCATAAACACTGATGACTATCTGTATTCAATTGTCTTTGAAACAAAAGGCAAGGATGCAAAGACTGGCTGTACACAAGAAAAGAACGATGATAAAAATCCTATTCTGCTATCATGTCCCCAAGAGAGACTCACTCCATAACCATAAAACACCATAAAAGACACCTGCCACTAAGACAGAAAGTTGAAATCTTCTGATGTGGCTGACAAATATATTAAATATACTGTTTGGCACCTGCTTTATGGAGAGATTATGAAAGTGATATTGCAAAGAGCAAATTAACCTAAGCTTTTTATTGTCTTGGTATCACAGAGCTTAGAAAGTGAGGAGGGGTTTCTAAATATATCTTTCACCTAAAGCTCTAAAATGGGAATCTTAAAATTCTAAGTTATATCCATGGAACACACTGACAGATTTTAAATGATCTGATGGGGGGGGGAGAGAGCTGAAATATCACCTTGGATTAGTATGTTCATAACTGAACAATACTTTATAAAATAGTTATTTGCCTTCACTACATGTTGCTAAGATGTAGACTGTGCACAAGCTGTATTGCTTGAATACTGCACACTGTTCTCCTGAACATGCTTGAAGGATGACTGCTGTTCTTACAAAATATCCATATTGTTGCAATGATCTCCACAGTTTTTAAGTACCTAGGAACTTGTGTGAACTTATTTGTATGGGTGGAATCTGTAAATTCCACTTGCAGACCTCTAAAACTGAGATTTTCAATTTGAGGTTTACATTCATGAACCATTAGTACAGATTTTCAAATAAATTAAAGTGTGCACAGTAAGATCATAGAGTCTATTTTTAACCCATCATCTGGAGTATGAATTTAGCTTTCTGAAGAGTTGTCCACACTGGCCAAATAAAGCAGCTTCAAACCTAATTGAATCCAAGCGGTTTAGATGATGTACGAGGTGAAAGTGCATAGAAATCGACATGAAGCTGCACTCTGTGGTTAAATACAAGAGCAAAAAGAAGCTCAGATACTACAATTTAACCTGAAAAATGTGCATCATCACACATGCATATAAACAGTACAGCACCAGTATGGGACTGCAAGAAAGCAAAATGTGAAAGTATGACAAACAGGGCCAATAATGCAATGGCTGTAATTACAACATACACAAACCAGATAGTCCAACTGGGGGGGGGGGCATGGGTGAAGGGGTCATGTATTGGGGGGGGCTCTCTATGATTGTGCTTTGCCAATGTGTCACTGGGCGAACCGATGCACTGTATGTGCAGTGTATCATACGTGCAACTGTGTAGCTGGTCACAGGGGGTTCAATGGGATGACAGCTAAGTGGGAGAAGGATAATTTGTGGACATAGGTGATGTGTTCATGCAATGATGTGTATGTATGGTGGGGAGCCAGGGGGAAAATAACCGAACAGCTTAGCTTGATGCCACACAATGCAGACTGCCCATGGGTATTCAGACCACCTTCACAGCTGGCCAAGCAGACAGCAGGGCTGCCATCTGATAACTAAAGATTGAGCCACTTTTTCCTGTCAGTCTGCTCTGGTCCCTGAGACTTTTCTCCATAATGAAATGAAGACTTGCCTCTAAACTCAAAATACAACTCACCACAAGTCAGATGTAATAAAAGCAAATGTATTTTCTGTTACACTTATAGTGTAAGTGAAGGAGCCTTGGTGGTGCAGTGCTTAAATGCCTGTACTGCAGCCACTCACTCACAAACCACAAGGCTGTGAGTTCAATACCAGCCAGGGCTCAGGCTTGACTCAGGCTTGCATCCTTCCGAGATTGCTAAAATGAGTACCCAGTTTGTTGAGGGCAATTAGCTTACACAATGTAAACCACTTATAGACTGCATAGCGTGGTATGAAGTGATATATAAATGAAGCTACTATTGCTATTGCTATGTGAACTAAATATAATAACATTACTGCAATTAAATTAATTGAGTTCCAATGAAGCCAATTAAGTTAAACTAATTGGAGTAGTTAATGAACACCTCCATCTCAAGCCTACAGGAAGTTTATCACATTGTATAATTACTAAAGGTAAAGGTATTCCCCATTGATAAGGTTGTCAAGTCATGTCTGACCAAAGAGGGTGGTGCTCATCTCCGTTACTAAACTGAAGAGGAGGTGTTTTCAGAGACTACTCTGTGATCATGTGGGCAGCATGATTGCATAGAACACTGCTTACTTTCCCCATCCAAAGTGGTACCTATTTATCTACTTGCATTTGCATGCTTTCAAACTGCTAGGTTGGCAGAAGCTGGGACTGGTGATAGCTTACCCCATCATGCAGCACCCAGGCCTCCAGTTGTACTTCTTTATATAATCAAGCTCCTTGCACATTTACACTCTTGAGTATTTGCCTGCTGCAACACTGCATCTTGTAATCTAAGGCTCCATCTACACCAGGGGTCGGCAACCTA
>CM034708.1:17877928-17888189 GCA_020142125.1 Phrynosoma platyrhinos | reverse complement strand
TTTAGCCTTTTCTCTCAGAGAGCTCTGGTGCCACAACAAACTACAAATTCCACGATTTCATAGAATGAAGCCATGACAGTTAAAGTGTTGTCAAGCTCCATTAATTCTCCAGTGTAGCAGCAGCCTATGACAGGAAAAACATTCAGATTTTCACTGATACTCAATGCTTCTGAACTACAAAAACTTTATAAAAGCTCTCATTCTCATGGCTTAGGCTCGATTCAGGCTTGCATCCTTCCGAGGTTGCTAAAATGAGTACCCAGCTTGTTGGGGGCAATTAGCTTACAGTTGTAAACCGCTTAGAGACTGCATAGTGTAGTATGAAGCAGTATATAAACGAAGCTGCTATTGCTATTGCTATTATCCAGCCCAGTTCACATAATCTTGTTATGTTAAACTACTTAGCTTTATTTGGCACAATTGTGCCTTTTGTAGAATGGAAAAAAAGAATGAATAAAAACTTCAGTTGTTTTTTAAACCTAAACAGAAGAAGAGAGTTATCTTCATAGATGTCAATTATTTTGTTCCTAAGCCTTCAAGAACAGAGATTTATACAGCACCACTGGACCTGCTGGGAAGAATATACTGGTGTGCTGTCACCTCTTGACAAAACACAGAAATGCCACAGATCTCTACATCTAACTGTCTATCATGTATACAATAGTAAATGGTATAGCTATGAAATTTTGTCTGGGACTTAACAGCCATCTTTCAATGGCATATTTCAGTATCAGATGTCAGTAGAATTCAGACTTTCTTCACCACCTCCTGCAGACCTGGGATTCCTTCCCATGGGGGCTAGGATCCTTACTGAACATTCATTGGCATTGCATAGAGGACCATTCTATTCCAAAAGGCCTTGAGGAACTCACTGTTTTGCAAGTATGGGCCTTTTCTTAGTGTGTTAGACTACATTTATCCTTTCCTCTTACATGAACATGTTTTAATTCTACAGATACCTTAATACCACAATAAATGTACTGCTATACATTTTCACCTTTGTGAATTCAGTGTATTTATTGTTATCTTGTAAACTGCCTTGAGTCCCATTTTTGGGGAAAAGGTGGAAAATAAATAAAGTGAGACAATGCAACACAATTACAGCAAAAATAGTAAAATTAGTACCTCCAATAATATGCATGCCCAGGCTCCCATCCCTGACTGTGCAATATTTTAAAAAAAAATAAGGGTGAAAATGGTCGAAAGTGCAGAGGAGAATTCTAAGAGGGGCCTTAGCATATCCATCCCCTTGAATCTAAATCAAATTTGAAGCAAATGACAGAACAATCAAATCCATTCATTATTGCCTCTGTCCATGAAGTAAGAGAGAGAGAGAGATGGGATTTAGAGAAAGAACTCTTTATGTGCTATGCAAGATATTTCCAAACCTGTGATGACAGGAGACACCTGTTATTTCTGCTCCTGCAAAACTCTTCCAACTACCAAAGCCCCAGAACTGCTCTATATTGCCAATTTACTATTCACAGCTGCTTCCTTCTAAAATTAATCACTGGAAAGCAAAGACAAATAAACAGCAAAACAGGCATCTTGGAATGAACTGAAGCATGGATGTTTAGGATTTTTTAACCCTTTGCTGAGCCATTTTAAACAAAGAAAAATACAAAGCACTCAAGCGAAAAAGCAATCAATAAAAACAACAGAAATGCAGTTTATAGAACTTAATTTCATCTAATACAAATCATGACAGTGTCCAGAAAAGGAAAACTGTAAAAGAGATTGAATTAAGGATGGAAATAATATTCATAAATGTTTGAAAAAGGGGTTTCCATAACATTGGGAAACCCTGACAAGGAGAACCCACCGGGTCGCCATGAGTCGAAGTTGACTTGAAGGCAGTTAACAAGAAGAAGAAGAAGCAAGGGAGGGCTTCACTTTGAGGAAAGGAAGAGAGGAAAAAGCCTAAGATTCTTAGAAGTTTAAAGAATAAGCCTCATAAAGACCTCAGATGCCTTCTCCAGCTGAACCTGAATGCATCATATGTGAATCAGGAAAATTGTTTTATTCTACTCACCTACTTCTACAACCACTGTTACACATGTGGTTAATACACAATTTTCTACTGCTGGAGTGGTCCAATAACCTAAGGAGTATTGGGTTGTTTTTTTTAAAAAATCCAATAAATGTTTTGAATTACTAATGTTCTAATAAATAATAGCCTCTGTGCTCAAAAGTATTTTAATCCTTGGAAGCTTGTTAGAACTGTTACTATAAGCTATTTCTATCCACATGTCTCAGTTTTGCTTTTAGTATAGTGCAATTACTGGGGGGGAGGAGGAATGGCAACAATAAAATTTCAACTTTCAACATTTCAAGAACACATCGAGACACATTTCTTAATGTATTAATACAGAGCAGCCAACATAGTTCAGTTCACTCCCTGTGGAAAATAAGTCAAACACACTCCTCTGAATAAAGGATGCAAGTGAAAAATTCAAATTGAGAGACCATTTTCTTTCTTATTTCCTTCCCCAGCGCGTGCGCGCACACACACACACATATGCAAGCACACATAAACTGCCTGTTAGGCATTGTATGCCAGAGGGCCTCACAAGGCTTTAAAAGAAGTGAGAGAGAAAGAGACAGTAAGGGAAGCAAAAATTTTCAAGGAAGGAAGGGAAAGAGCAAGCTGTTAGATGGACTTCTTTTTACACTAATACTCCATTTCTATGTAAAAGGAAAAAGATGAGGCTGCTAAAACCAGCTTCTGTTTATTGTAACAAGCAATTAGTGGACAATTGTTTAACTTTAACAAACTGCTGCACATCTTCAAGCAGCTAGCATCCAAGATCTTATTCATCAGTTGTGGAGAGGAAAAATGACAGCATAGTTTCGCTAGTTATGAAGTATTGGTGTTGCTGTATCACACCATTGCACAACCAGTTGTGTAGTGGGGGGAGGGCAAAAGCTTACATTTATCTCTTGTGCAATCATGGTAATGTCTGTACAATGTTTGCACAACCCTGAATAGGATAACAATTTTGCATAACATAGAGAGATCTTGTAGCATCTTTGAGTCTTGAAGGTGCTACAAGATCTCTCTACATACTGATTCTACAGACTAAGGGCCTTTGCAGACTGCTAGAAATAGTGCAAATTGAGTCCACTTTAAGGGTTAGGGTTAGGGAATCATGGGAACTGTAGTTTATTGTAGCACCAGAGCTCTCTGACAGAGAAGGCTCAATGTCTCAGAAAGAAAGAAAAAAACCACAATTCTCATGATTCTCTAGCACTAACCCTAACCCTTAAAGTGGACTCAATTTGCACTATTTCCGGCAGTCTGCAAAGGCCCTAACACAGCTATATCTTTGAATTCTAGCCTTGTATAACCCATTTCAAATTTTAGTGGCTTAGCTAATGGTATTTAATGACATTGCACACTGGGCCACCTTAAGTCAAGAGACAACTTGAAGGTGTATACACACACACAAATCAACAATAGGATTATGGCCAGCATTTTTATTCAGCAAGGTAAGGTACTGGGATTTAGCCAGCCTATAGTACATGGGTGACGTTTCAGACCTTTGCTTGTGGTCATTTGAACAATTTGTAAAGTTTTGTGATTCCAAATAGGGATTGAGAGTGCAGAAGTAAATCCAGGTGATTAATTAATCTTTGGTATCCCACTTTTTCAACTGCTTTTAAAATGTCCTGGTTTCTTTCTTCTCCTACTTTCCCCTTTGTCCTTAAAAAGTAAAGGTAAATGTTTTCCCTTGACAAGATTGTCTAGTTGTGTCCAATTGTAGGGGGTGATGCTCATCTCCATTATTAAGCTGAAGAACCAGCATTGTCAAAGACAACTCTGTGATCATGTGGCAGCATGACTGCACAAAATGCTCCTGCCTTCCCAACAAAGTAGTAACTATTTATCTACTTGCACTTTTATATGCTTTCGAACTGGTAGGCTGCCAGAAACTGGGACTAGTGATGGGAGCTTACTCAGCCACACAGCACTTGGGACTCAACCTGCCAATCTTTCAATCTCCAGAGTGACCATCTTAACTACTGAGCCACTGTATCCCTCCCTTTGTACTTAGCTTACGTGAAATTGCTGCAAACTGAAGACAAAGTGTAGTGTTGGGAGTATGTTTCAAACTGCACAGCAGTCATGGAATCATTTGAGTGGCTGAAACTAAGATGACTGTTGTCTGAGGAATAGCTACAACTGGTATAAGGCAGATGCTGGCCCTACAATAAAGGAGAGTGGACTGCTTGCCTTAGTCCACAGATGATGGGAGCTATCCTCATATCCCAATACACAGAATGGGAAAAGACACCACTTGTCCTTAATCTCAAGCAGGAAAATGTCTTGGTCTAGTTCTGCAGTTGAACAGCATACATTAATTTCATAGAGAGTCTCTGATTGCTTTTTCATTTTTTTTCTCATGTAGTGAGATTAATATTTTGAGTGAAAGTCAATAAGGCAGGCTTCCCACCATTACCATACTATCCAAGTTTCTAGAAGAAAAGTTGTGACTATAGGAAGGTGACAAAATATAAACTCTATTTAACTGGTCTCTGGCACCTTACATCTGGGGTGGGGGTGGGGGAATTGTTTGTGCTTGTTTTACAGGTGGACACATATAGTGCTACATATATTCACTGAATGTGAACAGGAAGAACAAGTTTCCATTACATTTGGTCTGGCAATGATTATGTGATTGCTAAAAACTCAATAGGCATGTTTGGATATGCTGGTAGCAAAGTTATGGTTAAAATACAACTTCTTGTGTCCAATCCTGTCCCTAGTAGAACAATCAATAGTCAACCACAAATCAGAATTAGAAGCCATGGTTTATTATTGACATATGAACTTTGACTGTTTTAAATCATCATCATTATGTCTGGCTTCGTTCTCCATCTGCTCACCATGAAACAGAAGTTTACAAAACAAAAAACAGATCAGCAATGGGGGAAAATGGGAGATAATACAGGGCTAAAGCATGAAACCATTACTAAACCACAACTTAGAGGTGAAGCAGACTGGCAAAATACTGTGGCTTTGGGATGGGGTGAGGGCATGGCATATGCATGATGCATGCCCCAATGCCTTCCCAAGCCAACGTCACGCCACTCCACTGACCACACAGTGGGCAGCATCACGGCATTCCGGTGGTGCGGCGTTTACACATGGCACTCTGCAGAAACACTGAAAAGTCACCACTGTGGTGGAAAGAGCACCTTTTTTCCACCACCACCCAAAAAAAAAAAAAAAAAGCATTTTGTCACTTCTTTTTGGGTCAGAAAAATGCTGGATCAGAGCCATGCTGTGTGGTTGCTGCAGCCCCAATCAGGCACTCATGGGGCGGTGTAGAGCCAGACTTTTGGGGTGTCTGTTTCACCACTACTGTGTCATGACTGTGGACAGTACTACACTCCAATAAACTGCTTAATAATAAAAAGATGTACAGTGACCAGAGGTAACCATTGTTTGCATCTGGCTAACCCACGTATCACAAGACAAGCTGTTAGAGAGTATATTAACCAGAAATCATAAGACCTGTCAATTAAAAATATAATATAATTGAGATGACCTAGCAGCTAATTTCTGCTGTTCAAGTTCTTCTCCCTCATGCCATGCAAATGTCCCTCCCCCATATTTCTGATCTATACATGTTAAAAATGTGGAATAAGGAACAGAAATCCCTCTTCTTTAAGGTACAACAGTGTTACTAACAAACATTACCAGCCCTTTCGTATAGAGAAATGAAGTACTTGTCTTGTGCTAACACATTTGTGGTTTAGGGACAGATGGCTGTTGCCTGGACAACAGATCTGCTATTGGAGATTACTACAGGCAGCTTTAAACTGCAAATTAGACCTGGATAAAAGTGGTTTTAGCAATACCTATCACATGTCACATCCAACCTGTAGCTGCTCTGTCCCACAAATGCAGTTAGGGGATCCTATTTCATTCAATGAACTTGCAATGACACTAGTCCCCAGGTGTAAAATGTCACTGCCAGGCAGTTGTAATATTGGTAGTCATGTGGTGTGAGTGTCTCCGTCCTCTCTCCATGTCCCTCCCTCCCATTTGTTATTCCTAAGCAGCCTGATTACCTTTATTTTATTTTTATTTTATTTATGCTGAAAATAAATTTAAAAAACCAATAAAGGCATGATGACTATGGCATAGAAGACAGGGTTAAGGGAGAGTCAGAAAGAGAGTTTGATGGTAGCAGTTGTGCAAGTGTGAAGACATGCAGTGATGTAGTGAATACAAACAGGTATAATTCCATTTTCATTTTCATTGACAAATGTGACTGCCACACGAATGGGACTCATGTAGTAAACCCCATTATCTTGTTGTGCATATACCTGTGGCAACACAGGAACACCCATCCATACTCTGCCAGCTTCGAGAGTGATGGACTGGCCCACATATATCACGGTAGCCTCCCCTCCACTACTCCTTTAGGTCTCATGTGTCTATCTGATATGGGCAGCACAATTTGTAGTAAGCTCACAGGACTTTGTAAATATTCTAAATCCACAATAATAATACCACCACCACCTTAGGCATTTGGTTATGATGGGGTCCTATCCTTAAGGCAGCTGTCCTTACGACTAAGGTTCTTTTCTTTGGAACAAAATATCCATCCTAAAAATATGTAGGGTAATAAGGTTTTCTCCTTTGTCTGGTGTAAAGAATGTTAGCCATGACACTGTTGCATTATGACTGAATTTATCTATTTGAGCAGCATATTAACCCACACATCTTGAGATGCCCCCTGTCTCACTCCTGAACAAGCAATACATACATGACTGATCATTATCACCTTTGAGACAAATAATAATTTCAGGAAATGAACCATCAAATTAGATTTTTAAAAACGCCTCTCCACAACAACCCCAGCCTTTGCAGCATATCCACACAGTTAGTTTGAAGGGAAATGAGGCACAATGCTCTAAGAATAAAAGCAATAAGAAATCATTTATGCTACATGTCAGGCACTGTAATTTTCTCACATTCATAACAATGAAAAAAGTGAGAAGTAGCACATTTACTCAACAAAGACATACCGACAGCTGCATAACAATATCAATCCAAAAGAGAATGGATAAAAATGACTTACTAATGCTATAGATCAATTCTAACCATTCTTCTCTGAAAGCAATGCATTCAAAATGGAAGCATGTTATACATTTTAATTCAGCTGTCTTAATGCAGCAAAATTCAGCTGGTGAGTGCCCATATCTAGAAGGAGCACAGCATATGAGCATGCAGTGACATTTCTATACCATGGCCATAGAATTTCTTAGTGATATTTGACACATTTGTTCTGTAAACACTCTACCCTTTTTTGCTCAAGAGATTTTGGAACCTTCAGCTTTGAATTATGTGTGTGTGTGTGTGTGTGTGTGTGTGTGTGTGTGAGAGAGAGAGAGAGAGAGAGAGAGAGTACAAACAGGAAATTGCCTTTTATGAACTCAGGCTCTTTGTCCATCTAATCCAGTATATACATACTTCTGATAAAGGCATCTGACAAAGAAGCTCCTTTTTACACAGTCTTTTAATGTCTGCCCAGGCCCCCATCTTTCCTCCTTGTACTCCATCTAGTTGGAAAGTTTTTTGTTTTTGTTTTTTTAAGCAGCATCAACACTGAAAGGATAATGAGAGAAGGTTTAAGAATCAGACTTTTGATACAGTAGCATCCCTGCCCAGGGTGTCACCCAGTGCAATGGGTAGGGATTGTGGGGGTGGGGCTAAAAGGATGCCCCTGTCTCACTGCCCTGTGCTGCTCAACTTGTGAGTAGGTGGGATGTGGTGGGGAGGGAATGCTCTCCCCTCTCTCTTGCTTCCCTCATGAGTAGACAGCATGCAGGAGGGAGGGGGCACTCTGCCATGTGTTACCCCTCTTCTGGGGTGTCACCCACTACATCATGAGTAGACAGCATGCAGGAGGGAGGGGGCACTCTGCCATGTGTTACCCCTCTTCTGGGGTGTCACCCACTACAAGCCATACCCACCTAAAGACACCACTCTTTCAGTGTCAGGTTGCATCAGTGTGTCTGCAGTAATTGATGCTATAAAGCAGGGGTAGGCAAACTTTTTGAGACCTGGGCCGGTCCCCCGAAGTCCTGGACTCTGCTGGGCCGAGGGGGGTAATGACGGCGTGCATGCACTACTGCTGCCGCCGCGCATATCGCAGCCACCATTTTGATTTCCAAAATGGCGGCCGCGACTCGTCTGCGCATGTGGCGGCAGGGGTCCGCCTGTGCCGGTAAGTCTGGCGACCTGGGCCGGAACCGGCCTGGGGGGCATAGGTTGCCAGCCCCTGCTATAAAGCTTGAACTGAAAAAGAATGGAATTCTGCTCTAGTCAACCCTAATGTAGCTTTCTGTGCCCTGCCTACAGCAGGCAAGGTAAACAGCAGCTGACTCCAGAGTCTCATACTGAGCATATGTGAATAACTAAACAGAAAGAAAAGAGACCACCATTTCTCTCTTTGTAATGTCACGAAGGATATTAAAAAAGCATAGACTTGTGGGATTGGCCATCAAACCAGAAATAAACATCATCATAATAAAAAGAAGTAGAGGCTGATACAAAAATCACCCTTGGATTAATTTTGGAAGAAGCCTTCAAGTGATCTTGATTCAAAATGGTGTGTGTGTGTGTGTGTGTATGCAAGGTTTACCTGATATGGTTGTTTATTTCCCATGTGCACATTGTTACTTTTGAATGAAATGTTTGCTGAAATATGTTGAACTGATTTTTTTGTTTTGTTTTGTGGTTCAGGAACTTATCCCAATTCTTTCAGTGTTATTTCTGCCTCCGGTACCAAAGTTTCTGTCACAGAAGTAATGCCCAGGAACACATCAACAATGGTAACTGATGTCTACTTGGACTAGCAATGATTCTCCAGCATTTCAGTTAGAGCTGGTCTGAAAGTTCCAACCAGGTGAAGACTTGCTCTTTGAGAGTCTTTCTTGGGGAATGGAAAATGATGAGCAAATGGTGCTTGAGTCTCAAAGCATTGATATAAAAGCACTAAAATAGCAATAAAACACCAAGATTAAAAGCTGCTTCAAAAAACCAAGAGAGTCAGAGTATAGTGTCATAATTTGAGTGTTGGATAATGATTCTAGAGACCAAGGTTTGATTCCAATCTGATTGGGTTAAGTGCAACTCAAGATTTTAAGCTTTCTATGGAGTTTTAAATACATTTTAATATTTTAAATGTTTAATGTCTTGAAACTGCATAAATCTTCATTTTTTTAAAAAAAACTGTTTTTGTATTTATAGTTTGTTGCTAGCTACTTTGAGTTCCTAGATCAGGAGAAAGGTGGGATATAAACGAACGAACAAATAAACAAACAAACCTACCTACCATATTTTCCGGCTTATAAGACGACTGGGCGTATAAGACGACCCCCAACTTTTCCTGTCAAAATATAGAGTTTGGGATATACTCGCCGTATAAGACGACCCCACTCTTCCAACGCACACCAAATAAAAATTTTAAAAATAAGTAGGCTATATGGTAAATAATTTGGCTGCAGGTGTAAGTTGGCTAAATGGTGTAAGAAATGCCCTTTCCCTCTGCCTGAGCCTGTTGCCACCAAACAGATGAAGCCAAGCCTGCCTAAGAAAAACTAAAAAATCCCAAGTCAAAGCAGAGCTTGCTGGGAAGGGGCAAACCAAAAAACTAGAAAAATGCAGGGGATTCCTACAGCTCTTCCCACAAACTAATACAGTGGAACATTCCTATGCTCAAACAATCTAGGGACTGAACTAAAAATGAGGGAAAATGCAGGGGGGATTTAAACAGTCCAGGCTGGACATCACAAAAACAGTAGAATGTGAAACTGGTAAACTCTTCATTCATAAGTGTAATAAAAGTTCTAGTTGTCTACATTGTATTTGTTGGTGTAATTTACAATTTCAGAATGCTTGCCACCCCTTGTTTCAGCTATGGACGTTATCATATGTGGGCCAGTTTTATTGTTAAAGAGATAA
This sequence comes from Phrynosoma platyrhinos, assembly GCA_020142125.1. NCBI lineage: Eukaryota > Metazoa > Chordata > Lepidosauria > Squamata > Phrynosomatidae > Phrynosoma > Phrynosoma platyrhinos. The sequence continues at coordinate 17,878,207 of CM034708.1, read as the reverse complement.
TAAAGTGGAAATGAAGCATCCCAAAAAGAAAGTGAAAAAAAAAGAGCTTAATTGTGCAAAAGCTTTTCACACGTAATTACAGTAATAACAGAATTAAGTTAAAAGTGAAAAAAGACGTTTTTAACTTTCATACACAAATGAAAAGAACCCGTACATGTACTGGAAATGGGTGTGTTTTGTGACCAGACCCCTACTTTTTCCAGGGTGGGTCCCGCATTTCCCAGGAGGAAGTGTCAGACTGTCCTACATTTGGGGTCACGTCCTCCTGCACAGGTCCTA
>CM034708.1:17853036-17872957 GCA_020142125.1 Phrynosoma platyrhinos | reverse complement strand
TGAGGACAGGGAAATGTCTAATTAACCACTTGTAAGCCACTCTGATAGGCTTTTGGCTGAAGAGTGGGGTTTAAATACATCATCATCATCATCATCTCCTCTTAACTGACTCTTCTCCAGGCCAAACAAACCCAGCCCCCTAAGTCACTCCTCAAAGGGCATGGTTTCCAGACCCATCACCATTTTAGCTGCCCTCCTTTGGACACGCTCCAACTTGTCAGCTCTGAATAATTCTCTTTCTTTTACTAAAATATTTCCTTGAATTGACATGAAACATCTGGGACATCCTACTTCAAACACATTAGTTTGTTATTGCAAAGTGAATGACAATGCTTCTTGTTGAAATGCATCAAACAATGTTTTACTTTTCTCATCACTATGGTTTCTTTTAATTACAACTATCATGCATTTTCGCTTTTTTACACAAGAGGTCTGGAGTTTGCGTTTGTTACGATGGAAGTGGAGATCCAGTGGTTTGCTGTGTTCACAGTTCCTTGATGGAAGATACATCCTCTTCACATTCTCATATATATTAAAGGGAATAGCATCTTTCTTTCTCTCCCCCTTCTTCTTTCTTGACCTCAGGAGATATCTCAGAAGAAGAGGGCTGAAACACCATGCTAGTTGAAAGGGAAATATATTCCTGAAATCCAGGCAGCTAGGCCTTGTTGAATGGGAAAGATGAATGGTGTAAACTTATAGAATTAAGCAAAGGGTTGGAGGCCAATTCAAGAGCATATTGAAGAGCCAAACTAGGCAAGAGTGTGGAGATCTGCCATCATCAGTCTTGTATCTTTAAAAGTTTATTTTTTTTAAAAAAAAAAAAAAAGGTAACTCAGAATAGGATTATAATAATGGAGAGGGGAATTAAATATTTCCACCCAGACAAGTTTCTCATGAAAATCCTACCATGCCCCCAGATGGTACATATAGCTGGACAGAGATAACTAAAGGGATGGGGCATCTGATCATTTCCTATTGGGTTTGGCCTAAATTCCTGTGTAATTCATATTGTGTTCCTACTGAGGTGCAAGATCAGCAGATTACAAAGAAAGTAAATGTCTGGATTAATGAGACAAGAATCAATGGCCCAGCTCCAGTAAACATCTATGGTTGATAGCTCTGAGTTGGAAGACATATTTTAAGCCAACTAATTCTCATTTTGTCTTCACTAAAACTTTTTCAGGACATATCATGCCATATTCTTTTGTTTGTACCATTTTTTCCAGTCATGTTGCTTGGCTTATTCATTTCAGGTATCAGAACTATTAGAACTAAAATTTGAATTACTCTATATAGGAACGTGTAGCAATGCTGAAGGATATCTCCTCATATCTGTAAATTATAGAGGTGTGACACCATGTCTTATAGTAGTTAAACTGTAGTGTGAATGCATGTCAATGCATAGATGGTTGAAGGTTTGCTTATGTGACCTTCAGTGACCTTGCAAACTCTAAAAGTAACCCCAAATTTCCCATGCAGATTTATCTATTTATTTTATGTCTCACCACCCTCCAAAATGAATCTGGTTTGTATGGCTTTTACCTCTTTCCCTGAAAGTGTGGTTATCGTCTCATCTGACTTGCAGAGTAAACCTGACCTGTTTCTATGGAAACAAAAGTTAGTGAGGCTGCGGCTGAAACCTTTATTACCTGCCTGAATCAATAACTCTAACCTTGGCACAATCATTCATCTCCTGTGCTTTCAGCCCATGGCTTAGGAAAAAAAGGAGCCCAACCTATAACACCTGTTATCATTTTATAAATGTCACCTTCAAGTACCACAAACTTTTTTGTAATCCAACAAATCTGTCTTATTAAGATGTAAAATTACAGTGGAATACCTGATCAATCAATTAGAGTGTTGTTATTTTGTTGTTGTTTTAAAGACAGGCTTGGTGCTGTGGAAAGCAAACACAGAGATGACACTGATTGTACTTGTGGACAGAATTTTTGGGGTTCATTTCATCCCTCCCCACCCCCACCTTGATTAAAAAAATTGAGAGAAGGAATTGATAGTGAGAGGCTAGTGTTGTATCACATAATTCGATTATGAAAATTATAAAATGGAAGCTGGAATTGTTGCCCTATGTGTATCCACAGATGTCACTGCTGGATTGGAAGCCATCTCAGATATTGGACAACAAATCTGTCAGCTGAACAGAAATGCAATACAAGAAACAGCTCTGTGTATCTATGATTAAAAACTTGTTTTTGGCTTTGCTGAGGGGTATGTTAAAGGCAACAAAAAATGTCAGATGTCTTAAGAAAGTACATTTTTTGTTGGATATCAAGCTGACCATTTTGTGAAATGAGGGAGACCAGAATCACTATTTTCTTTCATATTCAGGACCAGAGTGCTCATCTTTCTGTATATCAGGAAGAAGATACACAGTCTTCTTTCTGTTGCTATCCAGATTGCAAACTTTAAACTACAGATGTTTGCCTGGCACCAAATCTGCTAAGTGTCCAATTAAAATGTCCTATGTTTTTAAAGAAACAAATGCTGAATTTAATACTATTGTAGGCATGAATTAGGGCTGTATTGTGGTTTTCCTGTTTCTGATGCCCACTTGTTCATGTTTATGTTTAGATAGATAGATAGATAGATAGATAGATAGATAGATAGATATTTGTTTATGTATTTGTATGGGTGGGAATGTTAATTTATAGAGCTTTGGGGCCTGCAAACTGCTTTCTGAATATTTGGTAGCATTTAAAATGGGATAAATGTTCAAAAAAATTCCTTATAAACTAAGAGACTGTAACATGATTTGAAGTGTTGTTGCAAACCATAGCTACAAGATACACACAAATTCTACTGCAGGAAAACCCCCAAAAATTATTCAGTTCAGTACAAAACAAAACAAAAACAAAACAAAGGAAAAAATGGAGATTGGGAGATGTTCCCATCTATGTCTCAGAAACAAAGGACAGTATGGAGCCTTCTTTACAGTCCAAAATAGGACTGGAGTGGCAGCTAAATCTTATTTCAACTCCACCATACTATGATAGGTGAGTAAATTAGTTTCCAGAACACATTGTGTCCCTTACACAATTCTTTTTTCCCAACAGTGGGGAGGGAAAAGAACAGCCAGACAGCCACAGCTGTCAGTAACATAGTGATGTTTACTGCACTGAAAAGGGGGTTTCTTAAACCCATCCAACAAATAAGCAATAGTTGCGCAATAATTTGTACTGCAATGCCTCTTGAATGAACCACAGGAATGGTTCAAAGCTACTTTCCTTCTTTTCTTTCTTTCCTATTTGATCTAAGCACATTTTCTCCTAACATATTGCTTTGTTGATAGAAGAAAATGAAGACACACAAGTTTTTTTTTTTTCCTGACTACTGGATAAAAACAGCTTGATGTTATTCAAACAAACTTTCTGAGGTTACTTTCTGGATATGAAGTTTTACTTAGGTAAAAAGCTAATCAGACCATAACATCCTATCTGTTACACTGACTAAAATGTTATCTATGGAGGGGGGAAACTCAATGATAAATTATTTTTACACGAAAATACATTTTCCAACTTTTAAAAAAATTAAGACAAGGCACAGACTGTATTTCTTGAAGGAATATATTTGAAAAGAAATTAATTACTAAGTATGCCTCCCAACCACTTTATATTCATATGTAAAATGTGATATTTTCAAAGAGTTTCGAATTGAAATTTTCACTTCTCCCAGTGAAAAAGACAAATAGCTTTTGAAACTGAAAATACTGAAGTTCAGTGCTAAGAGCAAAATAATAATAATTATAATAATGAATATTTATAAAGCATCACTGACATTTTTGGAATAAAAAAGTGAATCTCTATGGACAAAAAAAAAAGCCTCTAGTTTTTGTCAGGAAAAGAAACTCTTATAGAAAAAAAACCCTCTGAAATGTTTTGCCTTCCACGTGGCACTTAAGGCTGCAATCCTATTCACTTACATGGAAGTAAGCCCAGTTTAATACAACATGCCTTACTTTTGAGTAAAGAGGCAGAGGATTTCCTCTTAATTGTATCATTTGTGGGGAGAAATGAAAATAGAGATCTGTCTCATGACATTTTACATGGAACTAAAATCATCAAACTGGTCTCAGCCTGGCACAGGAACAGATGAGGCTAAAGTATCTACAGGATGTTCCTGAGATAGGGGGGTTGCAGACTGCCAGAAATAGTGTGAATTGAGTCCACTTTTAGGGTTAGGGTTAGTGCTAGGAAATCATGGGAATTGTGTGCTTTTTTCCCCTGAGACATTGAGCCTTCTCTGTCAGAGAGCTCTGGTGCCACAATAAAATACAGTTCCCATGATTCCCTAACCCTAACCCTAAAAGTGGACTCAATTCGCACTATTTCTGGCAGTCTGCAACCACCCTTAGAAGATAAGAAGAAGCATGTCAGAGTAGACCAAAAAATTATCTAGTCCAAGGACAGGCAACCTTTTTGAGACCTGGGCCGTTCTCCTGTAGCCCAGGTCTCGGCTGGGCGGGAGGGGGGGCGATGGCAGTGCGTGTGACCCCCCCTGCCGCCGTGTGCGACCCCTCCACGCACGCTGCCACCGCGGCCACTACTGCGGTCACTGCCATAGCGTGCGCAGCCACAGCCGCCACGGCGCATGTCGCGGCTGCCATTTTGGTAGTCCAAATTGCGGCTGCGACGCGTTTGCACATGAGCATGAGTACTGTGCATGGGCAAACGTATTGCAGCCGCCATTTTGATTTCCCAAATGGCAGCCACAGCGATCGCAGCTGAAAACACGCCCCGGTGGCGGCGCGGGGCCGCTGCAGTGGCGTGCGGCGGTGGCGATGGCGGCAACCTTCGGCCTGGGCCATTAAGTCTGGGGCCTTAACCGGCCCCCAGGCCGTAGGTTGCCGGTCCCTGATCTAGTCCAACATTGTGTTTAACCAGTGGCCAGTCACATTTCTATGGGAAGCCTGCCAGTGGGACATGTGTGTAAACACACCCTCAATCTTGCAGTTGTCAGCAACTAAAATTCTTCTTGCGTTTCCTTTGTGCAAGTTTGTGTTCTTTTAATCACATTTGGGTAAGACATCCATTTTCTAAAAGAGCCCTTTCCATTTCTAATAGCTTCTTTCATACTGCTTATTTGCTAGATAATTCCTAGACATTGTTCTGCCCCAGGGCCACTAACTGGCTGTGGACATATGAGAAAGAGGGAACAGCTTTCTCAAGTAAGTGTGCATAGGTTGGGTGACTGTGCTGTGCATTCCAAATTGAAAACAAATGTCAATGAGCACAGTGAGAATTATTTCAGAGGATATAAAATTTGGCTGCATGCTAATTAATTAACAATTATTGTCTAATCAGGTAGAATGATAACAGAAATCAGAAACTGAAACCATGAGTTTGGAATGAATCTATCTGCAACAATTCAATTAGTAAGCATGCAATAAAAAGAACAAAAGATAATGCCATACATAAATGTGCTGATTTAAGAAACAGATAAAAGCATGCATCAAAATTGTGGGGAAAATCTTAAAGCGGGCTTTTAGTCTGTTGGACCAGATGTGTTTCTACTGGACTGTATAACTCCATATTCAGCATTTGCATCCAGCACTTGCTGCACTAAACCAAACCAGGCTCAAAACCTAAATCTAACATCTTTATTTCAGACTTGATATACACAGTTGTTTTAAAATGCCACAAAAGGAAGGTACTGTTATAGTGCCACTCAGAGCAAAAAGACATACCATATCTGAAAATGCAATAAATAATTGAACATATATGGGGAAAAATGAAAGGCATGAAATCAACCCAAAAAACCCTGGGTCAACCAATGTGCAACAAAAGGGATCCATTGTGAAAGCAATGACAAGAGTCAGAAGTGAGAAATCAGTATTCCTATCATTGCCCCTCCCTTGCCTAAACCAAAGGAAAAAAAAGGCCCCCTTCCTCCTATTCTCCTTCCCTACCTACTTTTTCAGGGGGAACAATGTCCAGCAGCAATGGGGGAGCCTGAAGAAAGATTATGCTGGCCACTTTTATAATAATATATAAGCCGCATGAGGTTTGGCAGTCTCTGCAAAGAGGCTAATACATTATGCCCCTATTAAAAATGTCCACTACAGTCTCTCTTCAGGCTCCCCTTTCTTGCTGCTAAATGCTACTCAGGCCAAAAAAGTAGGTGGAGAAAAAGGAAAGGAAGGAGGGCTGCCATTCTGTCTCTGTTTTGGGCATGTTATGGGTTATAGTATAGGAGCAGTGCTTCCATGCCAAGAGGCTTCTTGCCTCTGCCTCTTGTCACTGCCTTTGCACTGGGTCTCTAATAGAGACAGATTGTTTTCCTTGCTCTTCTCCCTCTTTTTTCTTAGGCCACATTCTCATTATTTTTCCCTACTTTATGCTAGGAACCCTGGTGCCACAGTGGTTAAATGCTGGTTCTGCAGCCACAACATTTTGAGTTTGATCCTGAAGGCTCCAGGGTTGACTTAGCCTTCCATCCTTTTGTAGGTTGGTAAAATGAGTACCCAGCTTGTGAAGTCGAAGGCTTTCATAGCCGGCATCCATAGGTTTTATAGGTTTTTTGGGCTCTGAGGCTGTGGTCTAGAAGAATGTATTCCTGACATTTCGTCTAACTAATCCTCCTTGCATATCCTCCCGTCCTGAGGCCTTGCCTCAACAGAACAGAAAAATACACAGATTTACATGCTAATCCTCTCAACCAAGGTCCTGCTTGCTCATGCTTCCTAGAGGAGGTACCTGGAAGTAAGGGGTAACCTACAATATATTTCTCTTGGGACATTTACAAAAAGGGAGACTGCAGATATTTATAGAAAGTAATGTACACAGATACTGGCACACAAACATTTAAACTACAATTAAACCACCAACACTTTCATCTCATTAACTACACTGACCAAAACTGTAAAGGGATACTAAAGCCCATTGAATAAAAGACAGAAAACAGACAGCCCTGACATGGGAAGAAAACTTTGGAGTAGAAATGTAGGGAAAGGATTTTTGGAGAAAATGGTAAAAAACATTTTCCTCAAATGTCTGGACAGCCTGACAAGAATCAGGGGCTGACAAGAATTTTGGGACTTAGGTTCACAATTTGCACTTTTTGCAAAGAAAATGGCATTCTATTGTACACACAAAAATGATGGGGATTTTTTGCAAAAAATAGTGCAAATTTTGTACAGAATACATCCAAATCTGTAAATGGTCTTGGAAACTGCACAATTTTCAAATACTTTCTTCCTGCAAGAGGAAAAGGGGCTAAATTAATTGTTGCTTAATTTGACAATGAAATGAAGTTAGAAATGAATTACATCCCTACTTTTGAGAAGTGAGAGGACTGGTTTCATCATAGCACTAACCCATACCTAACTAAGGAGCTTTATGTACATGAGGAGTGGACAAGTGTATTCTCCATAGGTTTCTGAAGACATAATCCAATAATCCCTCACTCCAGAATTGATAGAAGCCTTAGACCAAAAACTTCTCAAAGACCAGAGCTGCATATCCTGGTGGACAACAATGGACATACATGTTTTGATATTTTTTAGCTCCATGAAGTGCAACATCAGTGTTCAGTTGGATTTTTTAAAAAAAAAATGGTTCATAGTAAAAGAATTGTAAATCCTCTACTATAAACATATTCCTATGTGAATTATCAGAGGCTCATGGTATTTCCTTTTCACAGACACACATACAAAATTCTGCTAACCAGTGCAAACACCAGATGCTGGGAATCTTCAACTGTATAGATCAGGGGTAGGCAACCTTTCCCCTTTAAGGGCTGAGGGACTTCAGCTCCCAGAAGCCTTAGCCATGTTGGCCAATAGTCCCATGTTGGCCAATAGCTCCTGGGATTGGAATCTGAAGTCCCTCGGCCCTTAAAGGGGAAAGGTTGCCTACCCCTGGTATAGATAGACTCACATTCTTCCCAATTGTTTTCACCTTGCAATTGACTGTATATCCTTTCAAATGAGGCAGAAAAGGGACATACCATGTCTCCTAACTGCATAATTTTCCATACAGGACCATTTATAACAGTTTGTTTTTTCTTTTAAACATACTAGATTTATATTCCCTCCTCAGTTAACAATCTGCATTTAAAGAAATGAAGGCTGCACAGCATGTTTATTTTTATTTTTAAATTGGTAGTCTTTCCCCACAAAAGTAGTGATTTTTGTTCCAAAAGAGTATGTATGTTGAAGGGTTGGTTGAGGAGTGACGAACACCATTATTCATTTTCTACCTTCTGAAAAAGCCAGATCTGACAGCAAATCAAGGAGCATAAATTGCCATTGACCCAAGTAGAAATCACTTCTGCTCTCAAACTACTTTGGTATGTGACAAGAAAAGCCGATTGACACATATAAAGCACAACTACACCCTTCAGCCAGTTTAGAGAACCAATGTAAAAGTTAGGATGAAGGCAAATCAGGGAGATTTATGGTATTCTTTATGGAATTTTAGGTTCTGCCAGTGACCAAAATAGACCATAAATGTCTTTTTTTTAAAAAAAAAATCTTTCCCCCTATGAGATGTCTGTAAGCCTTTTTCTCAATTAATTTATTTAGAGATTAAGGAGAGAAATTACTTCATGTGGGGATGCAGCTGTTCACAGTAGGAAGAGAGATGAAAGCCTCACATTCACCTTTTAGTAAGATATGTGCCATTCTCTACAGATAGTGGCTTCTGGTTAGTGGTAGGGGAACTTCTCGTGGCTGACCCTGTAATTGTTACAGTCTTTCCAAGTTCCCATAGAGGCTTCTTTCTCAGAAAAATGGTGTGGAGGAGCATCTGTGGTGAGAAAACCCATTAGAAACAGAAGGACAATTTCAAAGTAACTTTGGAGTTGACTTACAGTAACTCAGAACTGCATGAATTCTTTTCAACCTCCAGAACATGCTCTGATTCTAACTTCAGCACCATCTCTAATATTTATATATTAGTTATATATTAGGGAATCAGCCTGTGTCAGATGGGATTATACTCCCCCTGAAAACTCACACACATACACACACCATGAGTGATCTCCAGCACAAGAGGGAATTGTGATAAGGATCCTGCTTCTGACTGCTTTCTGACTGGAGTTCCCTCATAGGAGGTAGTGGCACATCAGGTTTTGGTGTCACCTGGTGCAGGGAGCAGGCCTTCCAGCTTTGAGGGACAGGCCTTCTGACAGGAAGGGGCAGGGTGTCCAGCAAGAAGAGGCATGCTCAACCCAGGTCCTTGTCGCAGCTTCATTTTGGTGGGAGAAACAGGCTGCAGCAAGGATCCGGGCTGGCTGCATGTGCCTCCCCATTCCTCTTTGCCATGGGTCAGTTCTCCCCAAGGAAAACCAAGCTGCAGCAAGGAGGGGTGAGGAGACATGTGTGGCCGGGCTGGCTCCTTGCCGTGGCCTGTTTCTCCCACAGAAAACTGAGCTGTGACAAGGAACTGGACTGAGCACACACACACACACACACCCCATGAGCTGCAGCAATTAAAGGCAGGACGGGCCCTGCTGACCAAATATTACACAGTACAATCCGCACCCCCCAGTGATGCTACCGACAGGAGGAAGTAGGAATACCAATCAACTGCTTTCTGGTCACCATGGGCAACCTAACATAATCCAGCTAAGCATGTCCAATGACAATAAATGAAGGGAACAGGAAAAATCTCACCTCTAACATATACCAAGTTTGAGAGATTCTTTTTTTAAAAAATCAATTGTTGGGATTCTTGCGGAGTAATTTCCATAACCCACAAGGCTCTACAACTGACCTACAAAACTGTGGTCATTCTCCTTTTCTAATGAAGAGCTTGGAAAAGCTGCTTTTGGATGACAAATCCCAGCATCCCTAGCCAGCAGAGTCCAGACTATAATGGCTGTAGATTCTGGGATTTGTAACTGAAAAGATAAAAAGGGATGGAAAAAGTGGTCTTGTGGCATTTTTAAGACTAACCAGTTTATTTCAACATAAATTCGCTTGGACTACAGTACAGTTGTTCAAAGGCACAGAGTTCTGCCCAAATTTATGCACATTTATACACGTGTCATTGGAACGGACAACAGCTATGGCAGATTGCTACAGCATATGATCATGGCAATAAGATTAATACACACACAAAAATGATACAATACTTTACTACCAAGAAAGGAAGACTGAATTTTAAGCCTGAATGAACTAGCAGAAATAGACAAATTGCTGACATTGATTAGAGAAGAATTTTTAGAGATATTTCTAAAAGACTGGAAGCTCCTGAGTGACTATTTGTAAAGAAAAGAAAATGATTTGGGAGTTATGGATTTTGCGAATGAGTGGATTATCGGAAGAAATACATGAGATAGAAGTTTCAGGGAGAGATATTTTTTGTGTTATATGTAGTTCTAACCACCGAAAAGGAATTTGGAAGTCACTTTTTAGCTTTCTATTTTAGTTATGTTATCTGTATTTTCTAATGTATCTTATGGCTGTATTTATTATCTCTTTTTTATTTCTTATATTTGTCATTTGCAAGCATTGTTAGATCTTCTAGATTGGATAACAGGTGGAGACTGGATCACAGGTCAGGTCAAGAAATATATTTCTAATAATAAAGTATCAATCTATTAGCAGTCCAAAGGGCATGAAAAATCCAGTTCTGTTGTTAACTTCAAAGAAATGGGCAAATATTTCAAAAGAACATGCATGTCCCTGAATATCAATAAACTTTTCAGAATCAAATTTACTCATGTAATTGCTTCCTCCCAAAATGTAGCTACTATGGAACAACTCCAAAACATATGAATTAAGGAAGCATTAGCAGTATTAATTTCCAACAATTTTCTAATTTAGTAAGACCTTTCTTGAATGATTGTGACAACCAATATACCCCAGAACAATTTGTTCTATTTGTTGGAGATCTAGAGCCAGTTATAGATGTTAAAACCAATGGCCATTGATTAGTCAGAATTGGATATTCCAATTTTCTTTTCCATTCTTGCTGTTAACCTTGCATGTCATATTTATTTATAGATAACATATAGGGTGGTGGTGGTGAATGTTTGATTGGCCTCAATTAATATCTCCAGTATTACAGGAACTTAAATTGCAGGACCAAAATTGGCATTGTAAAAATGTTTCAGTTGCAGATATTGCCATTTAGCTGAAAAGGGTAATTCAAACATTTCTTGCAAAACCTGAAAAAGGTAAAAACAACACCACCATGTATCTGATTTAAGGTAACAACTGCATTATCAGCCTAAGGGGTAGGCAACCTATCCCCTTTAAAGCAAAAAGCAGCTTCATTTATATACCACTTCATATCGCGCTATGGGATGTCTAAGCAGTTTACAACTGTAAGCTCATTGCCCCCCAACAGTTGGGTACTCATTTTAATGACCTCGGAAGGATGCAGGCCTGAGTCTAGCCTGAGCCCTGGCTAGTATTGAACTCGCAACCTTGTGGTTTATGAGTGAGTGGCTGCAGTACAGGCATTTAACCACTGTGCCACCAAAGCTCCTTTAAGGGCCAGGGGATGGTATACGTGCCCACCTATGTCTTTCTAAATAAAGAGTCTTAACAACTCTTTAACATACTAGCAGATTTTACATGCTTATGCCACTACACACACACACACACACACACACTTATTTCATGTGTATAAATGTTTATCTATGTAGGTTGTGTTCCATGTATTTGAATAAGTGGGTTGTAATCCACAAAGTTTATGCTGAAATAACTTTGCTAGTGTTGAAGGCAATACAACTGCAGTCATAGTTATTTTTTTATTTTACTTTATAAACCACAATGTGAGAATCATTTCAGTGTCTCATTATCTCCATATGCCTCTTACAACATGCCTTGAAAGGTTTGTTTGTTTGTTTGTTTTAAAATAAAAATACAGCCTTTCTGTATATGTCACTATTTCTAAATGAAGGCTCAGTTACTCAGGTTTACTATAACAATGATAATGGTGCTTAACTTCATCAATCTGCAGGCATTGCTTTAGGCCAGCAGTAACAAGCTTTAGAGAAGTGTCAATGCCTAAATCTAAATATTGTGCTGCAGAGGGGCGGGATATAAATAAATTTTATTATTATTATTATTATTATTATTATTATTATTATTATTATTATTAAATAAATAACAGATTTTGGGGCATTAAAAAAAGTCACATTGTGATAAATCAAGACTGTGGCATGGTTCCTGGCTCTATATTTATAAGAGATTAAGTATCCCTCATCCAGAATTCCAACGTCCCAAATTCTTCAAAATCAAAAATTGTTCACATAGGTGGCTGAGAAAGTAAAACTTTTGCTTTCTGATGGTTTAGTGTACATAAACGTTGTTTCATACACAAAATTATTTAAAAACATTATGTACAAAATTACCTTCAGGCTATGTGTATAAGGTGTATGCAAAACATAAATGACTATCTTGTTTAGACTTAGGTCCCATCTCCAACATATCTCATTATGTATATGCAGCTATTCCAAAATTTGAAAACATCCAAAATCCAAAACACTTCTGGTCCCAAGCACTTCAGATAAGGGAGACTGAACCTGTACTATGAATAATCAATCTGTCAACTCACTCTATGAGGGCTTACTCAATTAACAGCAATGTGATCTGTGCCACCACATAAATCTCCTTCATGTCCTGGACCTTGGCTTGAGTATTTGGATATTCATTTTGTTCATTTCAAATAAGGAATTTCCAGGAGTTGATTCAGGAGATGCTTCTTCTCACTAAAAACCTTAAAACTCTAGTTGGAATATAGCCAGCTTGGCAGAAGAGTAGTAAAGAGGTAGATCTTTTCTTCTCTTTCTATGCATGTTTATGGATGGAATAAAGATTAGTGCTCACTAGAAATGCATCCAACCTTTTCCTCATACATATGTCAACCTACATTTTCGGAATCTGCATGATCTTGGCTTATGTCCCAAGTAGAACTAGTGTATTTGGAATTTGCCATCATTCCATTTTCTGTATTACAATGTTGAAAAGTGTGCTGCTGCTTCTTAGTTTGACACAAATTTTTATTTCCTTCAGCTCATGTTTGTCACATTGCCAATTTCCATGTGTGTACACAGATCAGTGGAGAAAGTGTAGATCACGCTCAACCCCAAACCCATGTCTCCTGAAGCTCCCTGACAGTCCCTCCAACCCCCCAAATTTTCAACCCAAAACCATACAGAATTCCAAACTTGCAAAAACAACCCAATGTTCCAGAGCTGTCTCTGAACAACTCGCAAACTACTCTCATCATCAAAAACAAATACAATTGTTTTTATCAGATGCTGTCTCAAAGTGCAGCATCACTTCCAGTTGCAATTTTGAGAGGGACAATGAAGAAAAACTGAAATTTTCTTGATTTCTGAAATCCCCCTCAGCCCTTTCAAAGTATTTGGTATCTATCAGAAAGAAATGTGTAGGGCTAGCACACACCCCTGCCCTCATAGCACACTGCATCCCAGGTGGCAAGTGATCAGAATCATTCTACTGTTGTGTATCTGTGCACATACCATTTCCTCCCAAAGGTTTCATTAGACCCTCCATAGTTGCCCACTCCTGTGTTTTAGGCTAAACATGATGACAAAGGGACTGAGCACATAAAGATAATTGCCCATGTGGACTTCCACATGGTCTGGCTTCTCACTTAAAATATTTCTTAACTAGTTCTTTAAAAAAGTTTTCCTGTTTGAAAAAGAGGAGTGCATATATAAGCTTTTCTCATTTTTATAATATTTTCATTAAACATTTTTCCCACCATTCAGTCATAATAACTTGAGGATATTTATGATATAATATATAAAGCAGAGCAGCTTCATTTATATACCATTTCATATCACGCTAATGGGATGTCTAAGTGGTTCACAACTGTAAGCTCATTGCCCCCCAATAGTTGGGTACTCATTTTAGCGACCTCACAAGGATGCAGGCCTGAGTCTAGTCTGAGCCCTGGCTAGTATTGAACTCGCAACCTTGTGGTCTATGAGTGAGTGGCTGCAGAACAGGCATTTAACCACTGCGTCACCAGGGCTTTTCTGAAATGGAAGTTTCTATGTTGAATTCAAGAGGCCACTTGAAACTAGCCATAAGCCTACAGACCCAGAAGTTGACATGTTGACAATAGCATGGAGCTATACAATAAAAATGTCTTACTGGGGAAAATTATTGCCAGTTGTGAACAAAACCTTTCAGCAAGACCAAACAAGTGGTGCTTTGACATTTCTCAAATCACTATTCTCTATAAGCACCCTGATAATTTACACACAAAAATCAATGGCAACTGGCACGTCAATACTTTTTCCTAAGGTGACAGGCACTCAGCAATGTTAACTCTATGCTTTGTGAGAGGCAAAAGTGAAGGTGTTATTCTCATGTTTTTACCATGCAGCATATCATGGTAAAATAATTTGTTGAGCAAATCTATCGTTTCTTGAACAAATTTGTTGCATAGGAAAATACTGGATATCTCCTTATACAATAAGGGGGGGGGGAAGCAACCTGCTAATATAATGTCTGCTTACACTAACATGGGAAACTATATATTTAAGGAACATTCTGACCCATTAATGATACCTACATGTCCAAGGATATCCTTTTTCCACTTCAGGAATGATGACACTGCCTAAACATGAGTGACATGTTTGTGTGGGAAGGTGAATAGCCCTAACAGACCCTTTTTAGATTGGATAAAAAGGGTGGGCAGGACTACACACTCAACTTCATGTTGTACCTGTCCAAAGTACTGTGGGAGCTTTTCCAGACAGTGCTTTATCCAGCAACATATCTTTACTATTCAAAATTGTACATCAAGAGGAAAATCTTCTGCACAGGTAACTACTGTGTGGGTTGGAGGAGCACAACTCTAGATGTCCTCTTTGGTGACCTGTCTTCACTGCATGTGGGTGGGCATGGGAAATCCCATGCACAGTGAATGAGGTCATCAACTCCTTCTGCTAGCAAGCCACCAGTTTTGCCTACTTGATGTCTTCCATAATTGGGGAGGAACCAGATTAAAGGGGAAAAAAAGGGGGGGAGGGAAGAGTGTGTGCTGCTTACCCTATTGACTGAGAAGGAAGCCAGTCCAATTGATTCCAATCATTGAGAAGATGTAATAGCAGAGATTCTCATCTCAGAAGCCTCATGGGCTGGGGTCTAGAAAGGAGTTAGGGTGAGACAGTTTCCATGGGCCAGATGAGAAACCTTTGTTAGAGTGATTAGACCTATGGGTCGTAGATTCCTCATCCCTGTCTTGGAAGAGATATTAGGGATTTTCCTTCTTCTTTCCCTAGAATTGAAGTAACCTAAGACTTGCCATCAACAACACAACAACAAGCTAAAGAAATTGCAACACCTAAGGCCATTATATAATGACCTGGCATTGTATAAGCTGTTTGAGTGCTGCAGTAGGATTCTGGGATGCCAGGGTTCAAATTCCTACTCAGCCATGGAAACCCATTGGGTGATCTTGGATGAGTCACATTCTCTCAGCCTCAGAGGAAAACAATGTCAAACTGACCACTAAACAAATAATATCAGGAAAACTCTGGCCTCAGGGTCTTCATAAGCCACATCCTGTAACTATAATGAAACAGAAACCTTTCTTAAGTTATATGCTGAATACATTTCATATTTTATATATTAATATATAAAATGTTTGTTTGTTTGTTTATTATCTTGCCTTTCTCCCAGCATGGGATCTAAGGCAGCACACAATGTTTTAAATGCACAATACTGTTTTGAAAAAGTCTTAATACAAGTTAAACTAAATATCTATTTTAAAAACTCACATTAAAAATAACTTTACAACATTGTTTAAAACAAGCTAAAAATAGCATGAAGAGACACTTAAAATATAATAGAATAAAAACAGTACAACAGCTCCATTAAAAGCCTCATCTGCTGCAACACACCAAAACGTTCCTTAAATAAAAAATGTCAGAGTCTAACAGAAAAACAGTAGGGAGGAGGCCCACCAGGCTTCCCAGGGATGGAAGTTCCATAACTTGGGAACAGCCACTGAGAAGACCTCTCATGTCCTCACCAGACATTTCAGGGATAGTGAATCCAAAAGAAAGCTTTCTTCTTCAGTTCTTAGAGGTCAGGCAGGCTCCTATAGAGAGATACAGCTTTTCAAACAATATGGACCCAGGCCAGGTAGGGCTTTTAAATATCATATGAATGTTTTAAGAATTTCTCAGACAGTAGTAACATCTCTTTAGAAAACTGTTGTTGTTATTCTGCTATTTTTCAAATTGTTGGGAGATGGCCCATAAACAGTAACTGAGCAACAGCTGGAAATCAAATGTCAACTGTCAACAGATTGAAAATACTACTATTTCCTAGGCTGAAACCAACCCTGTAATGGAATCATTCATTATTCCTCCTGATTAGAAGTCAACAAACCATCTGGAGCAGCACCATAGAGCCCAGAATGTTTTACAGTCCCAAGAACACTTTAATCTGTATTCTTGGTTCATCAAGATAACAGTAGACAAATCCAATTTTTTCAGGGTCTAAGACAGGGGTGAGAAAAATGAAACTCATTGGCTATCTGTAACCCTTGAAACCCTGTTTTGTAGTCACCCTGGGACAAAAAATGGTTAAAAGATTTTTTTAGAAAACTGCTAAAAAGATGGAAAAGGGGTCCTACAGCAAGTAAGGCCTCAATTCTCCCTCAAAGACAAGATGATTAGACAGATACTTGTCATACTTTGAACATATCATGAAAAGACATGACTAATTAAAAAAGACAATAATAATTGATAAGCTAAAGAAGAGATTGAAAAAAAGGAAGGTCACACTACAGATCAATAGACTCAATCAAGAAAGCCATGACCCTGAGTCTGCATGATCTGAGCAGAGCTGATGATGGTAGGGTGACTCTTATTTATAGGGTCACCATATGTTGAAGTCAACATGACTGCAACTAATGCAAACTCAGCCTCATCACAGTTGTCCATTGTGGTGAATAGAATGTCCAGCTGGACAATAAGGGGGCAGCTGAGGGCCAACCAATAAAATTCAAGCTGGGAGCACTTGAAAATTCCAAGCTGACCGTTGGAGTGGAGAGTTGGGAATTAGACAGTTGAAGAGAGTTTTTAGGGAATGAAATCAGAGAGAGAGCTGTGTTTTGGGGAGTTCCTGAGGGAACTGTAAATTTTGTCAGTTAAAGTCTAGATGGGAGGGACTTGAAACACATACAGAACTCTAAAGAAGGGAGTTGCTGTGTTCTCTTCTGAGATATATTGTTAGCCAGTGTGGCTGAAGTATTAAAAGTGAAGTGGAAACAAACATTGTTATATGTAACCAAGCAAACCTACAGTAACAAGCTTTGGTATAGGTTATAGCTATTCCATGCTGTTTTAAAATAAACTCTTGATTTTATTTAAACATCACTTGGCCTACGTTTTTAAAACAAACCACACTACTAACAGTTTAAAGTTTGGTGTGGGACATCATACAAAGAATAGTGTGGGTCCTATACACATAAATTGGAGGCAGGGGTGGGATAACGAGTTCCTACAGGACTGCCATCCAAAAAGTCAGTGCTAAAGGTGAATGGTGGTAGGAGTGCATGCCACACACTGGTCTAAGAAGTCTAAGAAGATTGATTAATTGGGGGCTATTGACTGATTAACTATAGTGGATACTGAAATTCAAGAAGATAGTTTACAAAGTCCAACATTCCCCATCACTGCAGGCAGCTGCATTCTGATTTCTCCCCCAATGGATAACATTATTAAGTTTTCTACCAGAACATCATATAAAGTCACAGAAAGACATACATATGCAAGAACACAACCCTGTATAAAATATAAAATCAAAGAGACCTTTATCACATACAACTACCTTCTATAATACCAAACAAAGCTAAAATCTTCAGAAAGTCCACAATTTAATATAAATGAATCAGTCATTATGTAATTCAGGAAGAATTTCCCTTATGAAATATCAAGATCTACTCTGAAATCATAATGTACTCACTACAGTATACCTACCAAGTAGAGCCAGTACTGAACAAGGGTGTTGAGGAGACTGGGTATTATTGTCCAACCCCTTCCCTGTAACTGCTCAGTCACCCACTTGTGGGGGTCCAAGTGGCAGCAGTTGTTGGGGTCCTGATTGGCCTTAGAGGGGCTAAAGAGCAGAGGCTCCAAAGGGAACTTTCATTCAGATACATGGATGTAGTCTAAAATGGATTACAATTCAAATCTAGTTAATCCCTTTCATTTATTTAATGGAACATTTCAGTTTCTATTTGACTATTCAGCTATCTTTTTCTGCAGCAGAAGACCTCATTCATTTTTGTTAATGTTGCAGATTTTCAACCCTTATTGGCATCAGTTTAAATTCACAGTATGTTAAACTGCACAAAGCATGTTGAGGGATAATTTAAATTTTCACAGTGCACTTGTCACCACCAGCTCAATGCCTTGTGCACAGTAGTACTCCAATAATTGTGTTAGCTTTTCTCCAGAAGAAAAGAAATGGTTTTATGGGGCATACAGTCCTGTGTCATTAGTGTACAATAATGATTTATTGTCTATGCAGGAAGCTTTAAGCTCTTAACAAACTACCTTATGCTACATTTAGTGAATGCTTTCTTAACCTATAGCAACACAATATTAATATTGCAGAAGGGAGTGGACCACTTCCCCAGTTCTAGGAGTTGAAAACATCCTGACATAATTTGGAAGAGTCATCAATCCTTCCATGCCTTATTATTTTTGCTTCACCCTTTATTAACTAAAGGGGGCCAAACTTTGACAGATCTGGTGAAAGTGTGGCCTGTTTTAGTCTCTACAGAGGCTTCCACTTTCTTAAGAAGTCAATTCTGTTCTCAAATGGACCAGAAACAACTTGGGAGAACAGAAACTGAAGAAACTGTACCCCATGATCCCTAGGGACATATGTTGTTTTTGTTGTTTTCTTTCAGTTAAATGGGAGCAAAGGTGAGGCTCATGGGCTGAACTTTGCTCATTTCTGTTTTAAAGAGAATAAATGTTTTAAACATGCTATGGTGAACATAATAAATTCTATTTCCTTTCCAGATGAATACAACTTATTCTTCCCTAACAAATTCTTCCTACTCTTTTTGCCTTCCTGCTTAGGGTTGTTGGAGTTCTGCCTTCTTACCTTAACGCTGACTACCAATACTTCCATTAGCAATTGGGAAATCGATTAATTTTGCCTTCTTCTGTATTCAAATTCTATCAATTTTGGTAAACTCTGTGGTTTTTTTTCTTTTAAAAATTAACTGAACTGAAATTCTCACCCATTCCTAATTCTAGTATAAATTGTCATCTGTCCTTATAGGACTATATTTTAGTCCTATAAGGACTAAAGATTATTTTAGTTGGTATTATTTTGCAAATATATATATATAGTAATGTCCACATTTTAGTTTATGTGATACACCATATACTAGGTGCAGAATTATGAGGACAAATCCATTTGATTTGCATTTTAATATGTAATGACCTAATCCACAAAACCTCCCAAACACAATCTATCATGCAATCATCATTCATAAATCACACTTCTCTGGATTTCACAAGACAATTCTCCAATATTTTTTTAAAAGTAGATCTTGGAAATAACTGTACAAAAATGCATACACTGGGGGAAATGGCAACTAAGTAAAAACACATGACAAGAGAAAACCAAGATGCAGTGAGAGAGAAGCCAATTTCTCCTTGCCTCTCTGCATGGCATCAAAGCTCTTCCATTCATTTCCTGAGGGTTATGGTCATAAAAGTGTGTCTTTTGTCATACTGGAAAAATCAGTTTGGCAAATGGCACACTTTTACAACCATCTCCTTCTGGAAGGAGAGTGGAAGTGCTATGACAACATCTGGAGAAGCAAGGAGAAAGCCGAGGAGCCAAGGAGAAATGTGGTCAAGGACAAGCAATGGTCTCTGCCTATATTGATATCTCTCCATGCCATCTTAACTGAGAACAATTATAACAACA
>CM034708.1:17817230-17852923 GCA_020142125.1 Phrynosoma platyrhinos | reverse complement strand
GGGGGGGGAGGGGAGACATTGGAACTTCAAAAGCTTGCATCATATATTTTGTGAATTTTGTTTGGCTAAGAAAGATAGCACTATTTTGTGGATTTTGGATGTTATTGTACCTAGGTTTGTGGGTTATCTAATAATTCAGTGACAGTGCTGATAAATCTGAGACAGAGAATCCACTTAGGTTTTAGTTCAAACATTAAACTATCTATCCATATTTAATGTTCAAATTAAAATTGAGAACAAAATTACAACCACACTACCAATGGGCTGGCCAGCTTCCAGTGCTTCTAGTTTAATAAAGACATGGAAGAATCATTTTCAAAAATCACCCAAGCTCCCAGTCAATTAGAGAAATGTCCCTGTCCTAGGCCACTTTAGCTTTGGACTGAAAAAAGCAAGATTTACAAACCCCTCTTTTTTAAAAAAAAATGTTTAATTCTTTATTAATAAAGTTGAAGTTACAATAGACAATAGACAAACAATAAAATTAGTAAAAACAAACTAATAACAAATTAATACTAAGCAAATCAACAGTCAAACCTACATTATCTTCTAATAGACAAACATCTTTTGGCAATGGTGTTTAAACAAAACCTATTATGCTATTTCTTCTTTCTTTCTTACCTTTCCAATTCCCTTTGTTCATTCAAACCTTTATATCCTATCTTTAACTTTCTTACATTGTTCCTCCCCATCCTTCCTCATTGCACTGGCACAAAGGACACGAGACGCCTCTTTTTGGGTTTAAATAGGCCACAACTTTTATTTAGCTGTACAGGGTCTATTTACAAGGCAATAAACATTAACAAATTTGTCACGTGTGTAAGTGAAGGTGTAACCCCCCAAATGCGTTGTCCTTCACCGCACATGACAAAATAAGTAAACAATAATATCAACAAATTTACAAACCCCTCCCCTCCAGAAGTGACATCGTATTATGTCATATGACATCATTCAAATTAATGACGTATGCATTTAACTGCATACGTCATTTTCTTTCATTTGTCTTATGCCAATTTTACCCCAATTAATTTAATTAGCCAGATTAATTTTCCTGTGGGTTGGGGGTCATTACCCACCCCCAAGTACAAGACAAGCAATTTTCAAATTATAGACCCTACCCTTAAGTTGTGACAAAGCAATAACAAGAACAACATGAGTTATTACACCATGACCCATTCCCAAGATCAATTTTGATTAATAATCTCAGGGAGGGCAAAAAACCCAGGGAAGACCCTGGGAAAAAATTCTCTCCTGGCCCCCGAAGGCGACCAGCCTAAGCCTGAAAGTAACCATTTATAGCTTCTTAATAAAGGGTGGGTGGGATGGGTCACTCAGTTCAAGCTCAAAACTGGCTGCCTCCATGTGGCAGCACAGAGCTATAAAGAACAAACTCTTGTCCCAAGTCTCGGGAGACCAGTAGCACCGTGAGACTTAAAAGTAGCAACCAAACAACCCAATTGGACAAAGCGTGCAAGTGTTCTCATTCCCCTGCGTGCTTTAACCAATCAGGCTTCTCATGTCCTTATTTGGCCAGCACAACAAGAAACCCCTCCTGACTTGTCAGGGTGTGTCTTTCTATTCCTTCCTTTAACTGTACTACTTATTACTTATATCTGATCTTCTCCTCCTACTTACTCTAACCTTCTACTACTTACTTAACCCTTACAGTTTCCCAGAATATGAAAGAAAATTGGTACAAAATGTTTTGCCAATGGTATCCAAGTCCTAATAAATTATCTGAAATATACAAAGACTGTGATAGCAGATGTTGGAAATGTGAAGAACAGTAGGAACTTTCTTTCATTGCTGGTGGACATGTAAATATGCTAAAAATTACTAGGGAATGACCAGTAACCTAATCAATGAGATAATTGGTATCAAAATAGAATTGAGACCAGAAATTTATCTATTGGGAATAATAGATGATCAATTAGAAAGAAAGTGTGGGATTTTTTTAAAAACCCCTCTTTTGATATAGCTATTCAAGGTAAAGTACCCCTTAAATGGATAGGAACCCCAGAATGGCAGTCATAAAGGTAAATAGTAGGGAACTGTTATTTTTAGAGGCTCATAAACTGAAAAGCAGATAAAAGCCAGATAAAAGCAAAAGAGATAAGTGTTTCATTTTACTTCAGTAGGTGTTTGACCCCATTAGAAACAGACATGGCCATCAGCTAACCAGTTTTGAAAGCAATGACTATATTGTTATTGATTTGACAATCTGAAGTACAACCCTTGTGTCCTCATTTGTTGCCTTTTCTTTCCCTGTTTCATTCATCTTCCTCATGTTGTGCAAAACTACGACAAACATAGGCGGCTTTTAAAAGGAGCAGTGTCTGAGAAACCTCCAATGGAAATGAAACTGTCTGTTCAGTGCAGGCTGCCCATAAAATTCTTACATGCACAGGTGTGTATTAACACTAAGGAAAGTTTACTACTAGAATGCTCATGATAAAATATTTTCCACACAATTAAGCATAGCCTATTTACAGATGATTTAAAGAGGCCAGTACAAGGATGTAAATCTTCACTATTTCATTTCATTTCATCAAGTGAATCTCTTTCATTTCTTTAATGGGACATTTCCATTACTATTTGACTATTCAGCTAGCTTTCTCTGCAGCAGAAGACTTCATTCATTTTTGTTAATGTTGCAGATAATCTCTCCTCCTTTCTTTGGCTTAATGATTCATTGTGGAACCCCACAGAGGTCCTAGGGTTAAGAGCTTCAAAATTCAATTTCCTGTTACAGATGAGGTGCCTCAGTGTGAAAATGGATCTCTTTGAGTTTGGGGCATAGGCTGGAATAGTAGAAGTGGGGCAGAGTTTATTATTAGTCCAAGCCTGCAATATTTGTGAGAAGCATAAAAGGCACATAATGACTTCCCATATTTGAGTTACTAGGGCTTCTTTTTCATCTTGCTTAGTTCCATTAAACAAAGCAAAGTCTCACAGCTAGTTAGAAATGTTCAGCAATTAAAGCTACCTCCAGCAAAGACACATGTTGGGCAAAACGTTATTTTACAGCAATATTGTGCCATGGCTCATTTAAGTTGACAGCATGACTTGCTGGGCTTTTTTCAAATGTAGTTATAATGTTGGTATTTGCTTATACATTATATTAAAATGCCATTGTTTCATTAACCCCTCTTTTATAAATTTTATGTGACTTGCCAATGCCTCTTCTGATTCTTCCAGATGGTCTCAGAGCTTGGTTGACGTGAAATGAATGAGATAGTCTGCTCAGTAGATGAAGGTTTCAGGTCCTTTCAAAGTCCACATGTGGTGGTTAGCATGCGAGTTGGTGCTTCTAGGGAAACACTGGAGCATGGAAATATAAATCTCATGTCTTAATCAGTTCCCCTCCAGAAAACCCAGGAATTGGATAGTTACTTACAATACAGAAGACCTTTTCCCGAGCAACCTAGCGTTCTGCATATCACACATATTTAGCTATGTAGCAGAGGTACTGAAGAACCCTGTTTGTGAATTATGAAGATGCATAAAGGGAAATCAGCAAGAGTGTCCTGATGTGCGTCAGCCTCCATGGGTGTGCGCACTCCCTAGCCAGTGTCATGCTGTGCATTGGGTCTTGTTATATATTGGTCCTGTCTTACATTGGGTTTTGTTGTGCATCAGATCCTATTGTGTATCAGGACTCATTGTACATCCATCCCAGTGTGCAACAGTGACTTTGCTGGTCTCCCACACAGTAACATTACAGGAGCTCTTTGCTGAATATGGGTGTTGCAAAATAGGCCAATTCTATTTTCCTCAGACATAAGTCTACTTAAACAGATGTAAGTCCTACAGTGAATTCTACCATCACCGTCTTCATCATCATTCTTATGTAAGTACTTAATTATTTCTCTAATATTCAACCATGTCTCAATACTATTCATTCTGCTGTGTTCAAGACTATTCTCCAATACTAAGAGGGCATAAATTGTCTCAGCTTGGCTTTCCCTCTCAATGCAGTTTTGTACTTCAATCCATGTGGCATAAGAAGTTCCCCAATATAGGAAGGGAGAAGATTTCATGAGTGGTGCCAACTTTAAAAAAACAATACATTGAAAGATGGTTGTAGTTGCTGAACAAATGGTATATAATATTAATGTGCAAGCTTGAGTCCTACTGATTACTTCTAGCCATAATAGACTCACTAAATCAACTGTTAAGTGATGAATCAACACACAGGTAAATCCCACTGATTCATTTAGCCTACTCTAGTTCATAGAAAGCCAATGTGGTGTATTGGTTGAAGCATTGGGCTAGGACTCTGGAGATGAGGGTTTGATTCCTAGCAAAGCCATGAAAACCAATGGATGGCCTTGAGCAGGTCACATACTCTCAGTCTCAACAACCCTCCTCTGAACAAATCTTGCCAAGAAAACTCTATGATAGGTTCACCTTAGGATCACAATAAGACAGAAATAACTTGAAGGCACACAGCACGCAGCACTCTAGTTCAACAGCATTCAGGCCACATTGTTAAATACTATTTTATTGAACTTGATAATTCATGTATTTGGCACAATTAATGGAGGTAGACAAGCTTTCACACTACTACATCACAACACAAGCCCCTCTATATTGCACATATAGAGGTGGAAGAAGCTAGACTCAAAGACCTTCTTGCAGTAACTAAGGAGTTTAGAATTTTTGAAAAACCTGCACTACTCTGGCACCCATACTTTAACTTATTTACCTATGGCTTCATATTTTAAAGAGGACATTAGATCTGCATTAGATAAGTTTTATTCAGTACAATTCAAAGAAACAATGGCAAACCATCTCTTCTTTATTTTTTTCTCTCTCCTTCCTGATCATGAGCATTCTTATGATGCTGAATAGTCAATGAAACTGAAATCTTGACATAATGGCTGCTGGTACAAGTGACATATGGCAATTAAATGGGATTCAGGATCAGTTTGCAAGCAACAACCACTTCAGTAACTTGGTACTATATCTTTTATGGCAACTATTCTTTTAGTGTAAATCGGCGGGAAAATAATCTGGTACACAGCCAATAAGTTTAGTTAGTATGAATTAAACTTCTTCCATGAATAGAAAAGTGCATGTATATATAAGGAACAGAGAGAGTGCAGTGAAGTTAACAGGTCTTAGGAGACAGAAGTACTATAATTAGCTAACATGAAAGCAAATAATGATTAGTAATGCAGATAAGATAATAAATTAGAACATAAATTATTTTAAAATGATATCTTAATAGAGTCTTTAGTTTAATTTCCCCATTTATTTGCATTTTTTAGTAGTTTACAATACAAAATAGCACAAAGTAATGGTGTCTTTTAAAGTTAATATGGCACAATGGGAAATTTAATTTCACTTGACACTACTGTATATTTATCATCCAGTTTTTGATAATATTCCTTAAAAATAGTTGTATTAGTTGCTTTTAGACATTTGGATGCTGAAAGCAAAAATTACTGCCACTCAAATGTATGCTTTAGAGGATTTTTAAAAAGGTTTAATTGGAACCACAGTTCATTATCTCCTAAACTTTCCCTTCAGTGGAAGGTTTCAGAATAGGTCTTGTGGACTTTTAAAACTGTTTTTGCAATACTGTTTTTGCTTAATGATTGAGTAACCACAACCAGCTCCCACACACCTGGTATTTTAGATGTTATAGAGAATCTACATTTATCACTTTTTTATTCTAGGAAAAAGTTTTATTTACAGAAGATAAAATATGCATACAGTAGTATAGATGTGCCTGTATTTGGATTGAGAAGTTCTTCCTGCCAACAGACTCCAAATGTGCCACTCATAGACAATTCATTTCAGGAAGTGAAGATAGTGTCTACCAGCCCACCCCAATAGAAGGTTAATTTGGTACACCTTGGTTACAAGCAACACTCAAAAGTCTAAATCCAAATATTAATCCAACTAGAGTAGATCCACTGACTGACTCAATGGCCGCTTGGTAAACCAAGATTTCTGTAAGTTCTATTGATTCAACAGAAATATACTAGCTGGAACTAAAATTGGTTTTACATGAGATTTCCCCCCTCCTGATTGGTTATTCTTGAAGTGTCATTTAAGCTACATAAAGCTTTTTGACAGGACTACCATCCAGTAAACAAAACAACCACAGATCTCTGAGTGTGATTCAGGAACCATAGGTGTTCAATGCTAACCAGTGGCCAAGCATTTCAGCCTCTCTGATCTGTCCCTGTTTGGGACCATGATGCCATCTCCATGAGGCATTTGGGATGAAAGATAGAATTTCTGCATGTATAGAGTTAAGACCCTAATACCACATGGCCTACATTAAGAGGATAAAACCATCATTACTAAAGAATGCTGGAAACCATGTTCTAAACAGCCAACTTGTATGTTGTTTAGTTTCATCTTTAGCAAGTGAAGAAGCTAGAAGCCAAAATATTTTGTTCATGTTATATTTTTCAGTTCTGTCTGTCAAATCACTTCAATAAATAAGTGCAAGTATGAGTATGCTATCTAATCTATATAACCTGACTTTTTCCAGAAGCACATTCAAAGCAGCTTTTGAACAGTCAATCCCAGTATCCCCCAGATACCATATGAGCAGCCTATTTTATATGAGTGTGTGGGATTTGTAGTAAAAATAGATTTAAGTTAAAAATCATTTTCAGATCATGTGTAGAGTTTTATTTTTCACTGTGAGCTGTAAGAAAACACTGAAAGAAATAATGTTCAATTTGTATTGTCTCTGAGCATTATAAACTAGTAAAATTTCCATTCCAAACCAACTGATTATGAATGTCAACAACATTACAACAGTACATAGAGTGTTTTGCTAACTTCTGCTCTTTCCATTCTTCTATTTATTTTTCTTTCATTCTCTTGATACTTACTCCACCCCACAAAAGTGCTGAAGCTTAGACAGAGGGGGAAAGAAAACATATCACTCTACTTTCACAATCCCCAGTACAGTATTATTTGAATTTTAGTATACCAAACAGTAGCAAGGGATCAAGAAGGCTTATTTCATTTTGTTTTATGCCTTTAATTTTCTATAAATTAATTTAATTCATCAAAAGTATTTGTACTATCAGATTTTAAAATGTTCTCTGCTCTTGGCGCTGAATAGTATAATTTGTTAAAGATTACAAATGAATAAAGACTGAAAATTCCTAAGAGAAAGGTAAATTTATGCCGCATATTTGTTTCCACTTAATGCCACTATGTACAACATTTCTGATAGTTTCACATCTTCATATTTTACCCATCACCAGTAACACAGTGGTAGCACAACCATTGTAACAAGTCATCATGTTGGGTAATGTTGTCCATCTATGATCATGTTGCTTGGTTCTCCTGAGAACCTTTCCCATATAAACCTGTTTGTGTTCTAAAAACTCTGGGGAGCTCCTTCTTCAGCTAACACAACCTATTTAGATGTGACACTGGTGACACTGGCTAACAGCCAATATAATGCTAATGTAACAATACATTTATGGATGATTGCAAGCAACTGCCAAAATGGGAGGGCAGAAGTGGCCAGCCTACCAGTCATCACTTCTGGTATCCATCTGGCCAAGATCACTGGCTTTCAGTCTATTTCTGGGTACACTTCAAAGTGTTAGTTTTAACCTACAAAGCCCTATAATATACACCATAGGTCAGGAGTATCTGAAAGCCTGTATCCCCATATGAGGCTGCCAAAGTCTTACACTCTTCAGTGGATGACTTTTTCTCCATCCCACAATTCTTACAGCCCCATCTGGTGAGGACAAAAGAAAGAACCTACTTAGTGGCTAGTCCCCAACTATAGAACTGCCTCCTAAGGGAGGTTCAGTTTGCCCCTTCCCTGCTCTTTTTTCAAAAGTAGAAGTCCTTTGTGTTCCAACAAGCCTTTACCTTTAACTGATCAGAGTAGTATGCATCTGTGCCTTCAAGTTGCTTGTCAATTTATGGCAACGCCATTAATTTCATGGAGTTTTCTAGAAAAGGAATACTCACAGATGGTTTTCTCAGTTCTGTCCTCTGAAATATAGCCTACGGGATCTGGTATTCATTGATGGTCTCCCATACAAGTACTAACCAGGGATTAAGGTAGAGGGATGTTAATTAGGTGTGTTCTTTTTTAATATGGAATACATGTTTTATGTGTTTTAAAATTGTTATTAAATTAGTGTATTAAATGTAAAGTTTTCACTGGTTTAATGGTTTAATGTTTTTTTTAAAAAAAACTTTTGTATTACATATTGCTTTTAGCTTTAAAATGTTTTGTTTTAACTTACATTGTAAGTCACATTGAGTCCCATATCAGAGAAATGCAAGATATAAATAAAATAGCAATTAAGGTGATTGGGGTTTGGAACTGTTCCAAAAAATAGGGACGCATTTGTGTGAGCAATTCCAGGAATATGAACTATTGCTGAACGTGTCCTGAATAAAATAGTAAACAATATGCAAAGCTCAATAAATACTTGCATACAGATATTTTGTATGTGTACACATTTTCACTCATGCAGCTTCCCAGGGCCCTCATCCCATGCACCTTTCTTTCATTATTCATGCAACACATCATGATGATACACACAAAATATACAAAATGTTGGTGATAATCAAAACACCAGGAGATTCAGGAAACAATTGAAGAAGAAGCTGAAGCAGCCAACAGCTTTTCCCTTCCATAATGGCCCCTTAACCTATATAGAACCAGGCAGGGGGGGCTGTGTCCAGGGTCCAGACCAACACATCTGTAGTGTGGTCTCCTTTTTTTCCTACTGCCTTCCATTTTACCAAATATTATCACCTTTTCCAATGAGTTGTGTCATCTCATTGTATCTCTAAAGTATGAAAGTCTCAATTCAATCTTCTTTGGTCCCATTCTCACTTGGAAATAACCTGGTGTGGAAACTGGG
The DNA here is from genome assembly GCA_020142125.1 of Phrynosoma platyrhinos. NCBI lineage: Eukaryota > Metazoa > Chordata > Lepidosauria > Squamata > Phrynosomatidae > Phrynosoma > Phrynosoma platyrhinos. The sequence goes on along the minus strand of CM034708.1, from coordinate 17,844,047 downwards.
TTATTTCCATAAATTTGCCACAATCAAATATCTTTGTGGCATTTTATCCTGATTCCTATTCACTTTCAAGAATGAGATAAAATGCCACAGAGAGATTTGATCCTGGCAGGTGTGGGGGAGAGGAAGAGGAGAGATGACAGACTGACAATAAGAGTTGGGGGGGGGAGATGGGGAACAGAGAAAGAGGAAGAGGAGGAAGGCAGATGTGGTGGTGGGGCAGAGGAAGAGGGGGAAGGAGGAAGAGAAGGAAGGAGGATGTGGTGGTGGGGCAGAGGAAGGGGAGGAAGAGAAGGAGGGCAGATGCAGAAGCAGGGGCAAGAGGAAGAGGAGGTAGGAAGAAGAGAAAGTGCAGCAGTGGTGGGGAAAGAGAAGGAGGAGGAAGAGTGGATGTGGTGGGATGTTCCAAATGGGATTGACTTTGAGTTCCCATTTGTAGCTTCCATACACACACACACACACACACACACACACACAAACAAACATCAACATTTCCTTTGAAAAAGAACTGCTAAAATCTCTGTTTCCAAAAAACCTCGGGTTAGGGGGGATTTGCATTGCCCCCCTCCCGAATTCAGGTCAAGAAAACCCAGCATAAGTGTGAACAACCCTAATTTAAACCGGTTTGCAAACTGGTTTAAAGTGTAGTGTGAATGGACCCTTTGCTTCCACTGAGAGTTCAGGCTTGATTTGCTCTGAGACCTATTGATTTGTCTTTTTTGCACAAGAGTACCACATTTCAAATGAGTTTACTGGTACTTTCTTCCTGTTTGTTTTCTTTCTGTTTCTGTCTAGCTTTCACAACCATGCATGGAATCTGCAGCAGTTTAAATCCATCTATAAGTCCCAACTACATCAGACCCACTGAATTCTCATTAAACTTAAGATTTATGTAAATTAAGACATCTACTTTAGCTGGGAGTAGTGACTAGATTTAGGCTTATATAATTATCTCTGTACTAAGGTTGCCATTTCCATGGCCGTTTCTATATGGGAAGAGGTAGATAGCTGCTACAGTGGCCACAGGTCTACATGGGTTTCATATGTAGAATTCTTCTGCTACATCTCTGATGCATACTCTTGACCATTTTCTTAAGTTTATCATTGCCTGTGTTGCTACTGGAGAAGGGAAGCTTTTACAAGGATGTTTTCTTGTTTTCAGTATGTGTGTGTGCCTCTCTGTGTGTGTGTACCACTTCCTCTCTCTAGCTGAGTTGCTAACAACTAAACATCTAAAGGAGCAGAGCTCTATTTGCATCAAAACAACTTGATTATGGAGCATGAAGCTTGTCGGCTTTCCAATTATTGATACAATTGTTATAACTTATCAGGAGGCATGGGGAAAAAAGACAAACATTTCCCCACTTAACTGGAATGAATGAATGCACTTCTGACTTTCGTACTACAACATTAAAAAAAAAAAAACAGTTTTCATCTGCAGAAGAAAATATTCCAGTGATGTTAATGTGATCTGACAAACAATCTTAAACTGTTATTAAATCTGTGGAGATGGGAATGAAGAATGAGAGAAAGCTGAAAGCAAGAGGAACCTCATGTTTCAGGACAAGGTTTGTACTATCAACATTTACAGCTTCCAAGTGTTATTCATGGAGTTGGACTATACCTATAATTGGTTGTGCTAGCTGAGACCTAACACAGCATGGTTGTTAAGGGTCAAAGATGTGGTAGCACCCAGGAAAACAATGAAGGAAGCCAAAGCTGGAACCAGTGCATATGGAGCAAGGGGAAAAGGTAAGCTTTGTCCAATAGATAGATTTTAAGTGATTTTATTGTTGATGAAAAGTAATAAAAAGCCAAATACTCTCACTTCCTCCCATTCATCTAACAATATGGCACACTACTACAAATTCAAATGCAATAAAGGTTAGCAGATCTGGTTATTCACTTATAAAAACCACGATGTTACCAAACTACTGCTATTATCCTTCATAGCAACTAGGGGCCTTTGCAGACTGCCAGAAATAGTGCACATTAAATTGAGGCACTGCCCTGGCTCAGTGCTAGGGAATCATGGGAATTGTATTTTTTTCTGAGACATTGAGCCTTCTCTGCCAGAGAGCTCTGGTGCCACAATAAATTACAGTTCCCATGATTCCCTAGCACTGAGCCAGGGCAGTGCCTCAATTTAATGTGCACTATTTCTGGCAGTCTGCAAAGGCCTTAGGGCTTCTTTTCCAGAGGACAAAAATGTACTGCTCCAATGTACTTCAGTTCAGACCAAGATCTAATTTCAGTTGATTTACCAAACTCATGACTCAAGTCTCTGACGGGGATTAAAAAGAATATTCGAAAAAATGACAGTAAAAAATGACAGTTAAAAAAAAATCACCCTGTTTCTCAAGTGTTGAAAAACCTTAATGAGGAGAATCCTGGACTGAGAAAATCGTCACAGTTCAGAATTTATTGTGTATAAAATTCACACTTTTTTCACAGAAAAAAAAAATCTTATATGAAACACAGTTTTCTGCACAAAAATACCACATAAAAATATTCTGCAAAATTCCCAAACTGAATATTTTTTTAAAAAAATGTTATTTTAAAAAATATTTCTCTCAGCATAAGTAAAGCTGTTAAAATTACTCTATTTCACTGAAGATGAGAATTAGCTAAGAATCTCACCCCTAGTCTCTGAGGATCTTGTGACCAATGAAGCCCATGATGTTTAAAAACAACAACACAAATGATATATACTTTCATGGTTTGAGGAAAATAAGGCTTTCTAGAATGTAAAGAAGTGCAAGAAATTCATCTACCAGCCCCAACAAGCTTCCCTGCCCACAGAGTTCAGCTGCAGTGCCCACAACAATAATCTACTATTTTGATCAATTTTCTTTATCATGCAAATGACCTTCAGTTCTAGCCTACAGATATTCAGAATTTTTGCAACTTCTTTCACCATGGTTCTATAATGGTACATACAGTGTTTTGCTCATCCTATGTCCCTGTCAAACCTCAGCTGAGGGACCTTCTCTGAGATTCAGTCCTGATATCCAAATAAGGATACGTGATCATGAATTTCTGATACATTTACAAGGGAAAATAATATAATGTGTTACACTTGAATTACACCAACAGAAGAATATTTCTCGACCTACTGCATGATTGTCTGGGGCAAAAGAAATCTTTAAGAGCATACTTAGTTTTATTATTAACTCTCTGTCTTAATACTTGATGATTCCTAGACAAACACACAAACAACTTTTCCTGTACGTTGTCTTGGCTGAGATAATGTCACATGATACCTAAGATTATCATGTGATCAACTCTTGCTAAGTCAATATATGATGGATCCAATGAGTTGTCAGTACTGGGAGAAATGGGTAGATATCTGAAAGACTGTAGAATTGAGGAGTTTGTTCCCAACATAGCACATTTACTCCCCAATTTTCTCTGTTGCTGCTTCTCATTTCAATATGTTGATCAAATTTGCTGGACTACAGAGAATGAAATACAACAAATGGAAGACTGAAATATCTATTAAAAACAGTGCACCATATTTACTCTTGCTACAAACAGTGCACCATATTTACTCTTGCTAGAGCCAATCCACTTTCAGACATCAATAATAGGCTCAATAAGAGAGATGTACAATGGACTGCAGGAAGTATTGCCACTGTCTAGGGAAAAAAAAGGTACATAAATCAAATGCTGAGTGACTGCCACTTTCCAGCTAAACACTATTATAAATGTTTGTATGGTCTAAATGGGGAGGAGGGGGTGTCTGTCTGTCAACCAGTGATAAAGATTCACTCTGTAAATCACTGTAATTTCCTCTTAGCTGTCAAGAGAAAGATTGAATATGGTGATAAAGAAAATTGATGGAGAGAAATTATATTTTGATTTTTAAAAGACTTGTATAATTTTATGTATTTATTTCTAGAGTGGATTTTTTAAAAAGTCTGTGGTGCACTCTGTCCTTAATTCGGTCAAATAGATGGTATCCACTCTTAACATTTTGACAGAAACTTTGTTATTGAATACTGACAGAAGGATTTAACACAATACAATAAACTACCAGCATCTTTCCTAACACCTCAAAATATTTCTCAGCATTGACAATTTGTTTTTTAAAACAACATTTCTGCCCAGCTATTCTTTGCAGCTTGTTGCTAAAAATAAGAAAACTGCAGTATAACAGTACTCATAGCATATAGCTATATTCTCCACTTAAGCATGTGGATATAAATTGATACAGTACTGCATGAAGCAATTAAAGAGAAGACTCTCTTCCAGGTTTTGTATGGCTCAGTATATAAGGATAAAAAACAAGTGCCCAAGTTAATGTGCTACTCTAAATTCCACATATCACATGTCTGGAAGAAGAAGTAGACTGTGCATGTTAGAACTGTTAAATTAATGATTATTTTTGATAGAACAGATGTTGTTTATCTATTTATTTTATTTTTATTTAATTAGTTCATTTCTACCCTATCTTTCTCCTTATATAGGATCGAGGGTGTCTTCCAAATGTGTGTTTTGTTTTGTTTTTTAAAAAAAGATGGATACAGTTTCAAAAATTATTCATACACACATTTAAGCAAACAATTAAATGAAAGTTCAGTTAAAAAACACCAGTGTAAAATAGTATACAGGCCCGGTATCCCTTATCTGAAATGCTTAGGCCCAGAGATCTTTTGGTTATTTTTTTTTCCAGATTTTGGAATATTTGCATATATTTTTAAATATCTGCTTTCCAGAGAACCCACTAGTTACCTGTTTCTGCCTTGTGAATGAATTGGAAGGAATTCTACAATTACCACCTCAAAGGCATAGGGGACAGCTGGTGGGCTCCTCAGAGGCAGGGGAGGCCAAAAAATACACATTTGGCAGCCAGGGTGTACCTCTGCCTCTTCTGCTGCTGTGCACCATTTTATATATAAGGATTTCAGCATCCGTGACCCATCCCATAAGGTGAAGTATGAAATCTTCCATTTGTGGAATCATGTCGGGACTCAAAAAGTTTCAGATTTTGGAGCATTTAGATTTTGGATTTTTGGATTAGGGATGATCAACCTGTAATTCATAATTCATAATTAAAATGTACTAAAAAGATCAAACCAGATACAAAATATGAAAACATCACCCTATTAAAAGCTCCATCTACTGCATATGTTAAAAATCAAAAGCCTGTCTGATTTTTTTTTTAAATTCTGGTGAAAGGAATGGAGAGAGGGGGCCAACTGAACCTCCTATGAGTGGGAAATCCATAACTTAGGAGCAGTGATTTGGAAGGTTTTCTCCCGTGTCCTCGTTACTGTCTGTGATGGTACATTGAGAGAAAGCCTTCTCATAAAGATCTTAAAATTCAGGGAGAATTGAGTCCTGTATCTTTGTATTGTCTATATACTTCTACATGATAATTGACTGTTGGCCCTCCATACCCACAGTTTCTTACCCACAGATTCAACCATCCATGGCTGTTTAATATATATAAAAATTCAAGAAAGCAAACCTTGATTTTGCCAGTTTATATATGAAATGCCATTTTATTTAGTGGGACTTGAACATCCATAGTTTTTGGTATCCATAGGGGATCCTGTTTTATGTTGTTTGACATTATACCACTATACGTTTAATGCAGACTGTTTAATGCTTTGAAAGTTTACTGTAACTTCTGGAAGTCCAATAAAGTGTTGTATGTTCCATACATAGAGACACATCTGTGGAGTATTTATTATTTATTTATTTTAATTTCACATTTGTGTTTTTTTTTTTTTATCTATATAATCCATACACTCCAACTGTCCTGATTTGGCAGGGACAGTCCTGATTGGTCTTTGAGTTTCTTTCGAAATATCCTAGTTGATTTTCTTCTACTACTTTTTCCCTTTTTCCTCATCTTACTTAAGTTGCTGCAAACTGAGTTCAGTGTGCACGAGTAGTTTGCACACAGTTAACTCAATCTGAGGAGAGGAGAGGAAGATATATAACAGTGGTGGCAAACCTATGGCACATATGCCAGAGGGGGAACTCAGAGCCCTCTCTGTGGGCATACGCGCCATCGCCTCAGCACGGAGTTCACCAGAGTTCGTTACTAGAAAGCCAGAGGGACACAGCACGTTGTGATAAATAAGTGGGTTTGGGGTTTCAAGTTTGGGCACTTGGTCTCTAAAATGTTTCCCTTCACTGTTATATAATGTTGCCCTGCTCAGTGGGCTCAGGCAAAAGAAAGCTTCTGCAGTCTCTTCTAGCTTCTGTATTTTCCTTCTTAATAACGTCTTCCATCTTTGCCATAATCTAATGTTGCTTGGCCACAGTTTTCATCTGTGAAATGTTGGATGGTATGCTGTGCATTCAGAAAAACCTGAAATCATAGAGTTGAAAGAGACCAAAGAGCCATCCAGTCCAAACCCCTGCCATGCAGGAATATACAAAGCACCCTTAGCAGATGGTCATCCAGTCTCTGTTTAAAAGCCTCCAAAGGAGACTCCACTAAACTCTGAGACAGTGTATTTCATTGTCTAACCACCAGGAAGTGCTTCCCAATGTTTTTTTCCCTGCTCCCTGTCAACCTGCTCAAACCATGGGCTTTCCATCAGCAGATTGGAGTATGTGTGGATGGCCCCACTCTAGGCTCCCAAAATGGTGGTGCTTGTGTGTGGTGCATCACCATGAAAACCAACAGGACTCAAGATCCCACTGTTTTTGGCATCTGTGGGAGGAGGGGATCTGGAACAAAAACCCCACAGATATGAAGGACCAACTGCACTTCACCCTTCCGTGGCCATTTGTTGTGTCTATAATGAACAAAATTATTATTTCCTGTGGAACAGGATTACCAAAAACAGAAACAATCCAAGCTTACAAATCAAACTTGTCAAATAAAAGCATGTTGTGATGCTGAACCTTTGCTGGGGGAGGGGCTTCAACTCCTACCTAAAACAGATAACAAGAAGCAGATTATTACATTCAAGATTTTGTTTTGTTTTGTTTTTGGAAAGAGAAACCCTACTTTAATTAATAGAGACTCTAGCTATGAGACATGATCATCCTTTGGCAGTACTAAAATGACACATGTAATTTCTAGAGTCAACAGACTTTTCTCCAAGAGCTTTTCTGCTTCTGTTTACTATCCAATTTTACAGAGATTAATTTCAGAAAAACACAGATTTTTTTAATGTGTAAATATGCTCTAGGGGATACAGCTATGAGTTGTCATAATATTTTCAATGATAGAAGAATCTCTTTCGAAAGAGTCTTGAAAAGGAAAAAAAACTGGGAAGATAAAATAATATAAAAGGATAAGGATTCATGTATCATATTGTTATTCTGTATTTTTTTTTCATTTACTCAGGAAATTACAGCAATCTTGGCTACTCACATTCTCCAGTGGTTTTCATGATAGAAATAATTCCTCACCACTATGGCTACACTGCAATTCAGTTTTTATACACACACTTAGAAACTGATAATGGTTTGGTATTACTCTATCATACTCTATATGAAGATTGTGTGCATGTTGAATAAATGTTTTCTACAATTTTGCAACTGGATATTGGTGGGGGATATTACACTGCTTTGACTAAAGAGTAAACAGGGTATTTAATATTTGTAGACTAACAGAATCTTAGAGTTGGAGGGGGACTCAGGTCTCTGGAGCAGCAGAAAACATTGCTCCATTTTCTACATGAAATCTCTTTAGAGATGGCTAGCTTGTCACCTTTCAGGACATGTCAACACAGGCCATTCGCATCATTTTCATCCTGCTCTCATGTCACCATGTCTACACAGGGAAGAGCCAAAGGCCAATTCAACTGCACATTTTCTTCATATAGGAAGGGCAGTTCTGCAGTCAATCCAGTCCATCCCTCCCTTACAGCATTTAAAAAAAAACCCTTCCCATCTGCGCTGGCTTTTCCCTGTGGCATGACTGTGGGGGTTGGGGGCAGACCACACCAGGTGACACCTGAAAGAGGGGGGGAGACATCTGTTGGGCCCTCCTGCCACTTTGGAGTAGGAGGTGGGCCTGCCAGCTCCATTGGCCCTTCTTCCCAGTAGCTCCATCATGACACTTCTTCCCCGAGGGTGAGTATGTGCCCTTACCAGGCCATCCTCCCCAGGGAGTCCCCTGCCATTGTTTTTTTCTCCCCACCACTTATCTTTCTGCCCTTGCCCTCTCTCTCCTCCCCAGCCACTTCATTGCCCCCTCACCTGTCCACCTGCCCAGGGTGGCCAGGACTGCTTCTCCATTGAGGGGCTTCTGAGAAGAAAGTAACATAATGGATCAGCACTTGCCCCCATTCTGCTCCATCACAGGGCCTCCTCCCTGGAGCCTCACAATGGAGCAGGGAGGAAGCCCTGTGATAGAGCAGCATGGGGGAGCACACACTCCCTTTCATCCAAGGAAGGGTGGAGTACCCTTCCGTGGATGAAAGGTCTGTGATAGAGGGGCAAGGGGGCAATTGTGTGCCATTTCCGGCTGCTTTAGCATGGGGCTTCCTGTCCAGAAGCCCCATCACATAACAGGCATGGGGCCAGGGGGCTAGCACCCTGAGAGGGGGATCCAGTTAGTGGGAGGGGAGGGTCCTCCCATATCACTAGCAGCCCTCTGCCCCCCCATGGCAGCCCTCCCCTCCCCAGCAGTCCTCTGCCCCCTTTGGCAGCCCCCTGCCCACACAGTATTAGCCCTTCACTCCCCCCTAGCAGCCCTTTGCCCCCTACGGCAGCCCTCTTCCCACCACCACCACCAGCCCTCTACCCACCCAAGGCCACGTGGCTGTTTACACAGGTCTCACTGTGCTGCCCACTGCTCACGGCAGCAGTGCAAGTCACTCCTCTGAGGTCAGAATGAGGTGCCAAATCATGTAATTGATGTTGAGTCCCTCATTTTCAGCCTCAAAGGGAGCAATTCATGCCAGCCAAAGCAGTGCCAAGTGACATAGCAGGATACACATGTAGACAATCACCCAGCATTGCTCTGGAGTGCTCAGGTAAAAGGGGGAATTTGGAGCAGCTTCATTGCCAGATTACTTTAGGAACAGCCAGGAGTGTTCTGGCCAAAGTAGATCTGCCCTCAGACTTCCCTTCTCTAGGCTAAACATATTCAGCTCCCTAAGCTGTTCTTCACAGAACATGAAATCCATAACTTTGATCCTCTTGGTCACCCTCCTCTGCACATATTAGTTTGTCAATATCCTTCTTGAAAAATGGTGCCCAGAACTGGGCACAATATTCTAGCTGAGGTCTGATCAAAGCAGAATAGAGTAGCACTACTACTCTTGATCTGCTCCTATACTCCTATCTATGCTGCCTAGAACTGCATTGGATTTTTTTGGCCACCACATCATTAATTTATGCATCCCCAAATACTGAAATGGGCACTTAAAATGCTCAAAGCATATCAAGGCATTGACCCAATGGTTCTCCTCTTCCTACTTTCAAGTTGCTGGGTGAAGAAAAGAGGACCAGTTGATGTAGGGTCAAGGAAAAACTGGAGCTACTATTTCAGCATCACAACTATGTACTGAGAGCACAACGTGGCCAGCAAATGCTAACAATGTGACTAATTATGGCCCATTCTGGATGCTGTAATTCATCTAATAACTGTGGACCTCTCCACTGTGCTGAATCATACATCCATGCTGATTCCATTTCATTCCAGCATCCTCCAGTGAGGGCACAGCTTTTCTCTGCCTCATTTATCATCACTCAGCAGCAGAAAGTCATAGGCTTCTAATGAACATTCATTTAATTGCTTTTTCTTCTAGTTTTTACACCTTGCTATTACACTTGGCTCATCAGCATATCACAGCAAGCAGACACCTGCATTTTTTTTTAATCTCTACAAATTCGACATTTACCTTTTTCAGATGTCACAGAATGGCTGGGTTTGGACACATAGCTAGATGAACTTTAGCAAGCCTTAGATTGGTATCCTCCCCTTCTTAGGTTCATCCTCCAGGACAACATATGCTCCCACTTCCATTGTAACTTAACTACACTTTTGTCTGTCATCTGAGATCTAAATTAGGTCTAATCTTAACTATAGTTTGTGGAGACAAACCATCAAATACCAAATTTGTATTTAGCTAGGTTTGGCTAACTATTTGCTGGTGTTATGTGCCTTCAAATAATATTTGACTTATGGCAAATGTAAGGCAAACCTATCATGGGGTTTTCTTGGCGTGATTTGTTCAGAGTGGTTTTGTCCCTGCCTGCCTCTGAGGCTGAGAAAGTATGACCTATCCAAGATCACCCAGTGGATTTTTATGGCTGAATGGAGATTTGAACCCTGACCTCCAAGTGTCCTATTCCAACACTAAAACCACTATACCATGCTGGCTGCTCATGAATTATCTAGTAGCTGTGAATCAAGCTTCCTGGAGGGCAAACACATCTGGAACCTTAGCAAGTCATGTGTATAAAAGTTTTACTGCCTTAGTTCTCAGGGTCTGTTAATCTGCTCTTTCAAATTCTCTTATTGGGATGCTGACCATAGGCATGAGGAAGGCTGAGAGAGGCTGATCTCAAAAGGGTCAGAATCCTTTTGAGTATCCTACTTCCTTGTTTCATGGGAAAACCTAAGAACAGAAGATCTATTTGTCTGTAAGTGGCAAGGTACTGTTTTAGCTAGGGGAGACCAGGCTTTTGACATACTTTGCTAGCTGGTGGCTAGTTCCAAGGTGCCTTGAGAAAGTCATTAGTTTCTGTAATGTTCCAGCTTTCTAAGTTATGCCTAGAGAAGGCTCCATCTTACTTAGAATAGAGAGTTATACAAACTCTCTTTTAAGGCCCAGGGTGCTTCAGGTTGCTCAACACACATACAAGATCCTTTCTTCTCCAGTAAGAGGGAAAGGAAAAGTGGATTTACTTTGGGTTACTCATGTCTTAACCTTCAACTGAGGAAGGTCAAGAAGAAGGTGATGTGGAACATGTAGGTAGGAAAAGGGATCTCCTGTTTGGCTAGCCCTCTCCTTTTTGCTCAAGGGCTTAAGACAGAGGAAAAGCTAATCATAGTTACAATTAATCACAGTTTCCTTTCCCCAAAAATTTGGAAGAAATGGCAGGCTGCACTTAATCTAAAATAGAAACAAAAACTTCCAGCTTCATGGCAGATAAGGCTGTGAGCTCAATGGCACTAAATGATGGTTTAGTGTTATGAATAAGCCAACCTATCTTTTAAAATTGATTTATCAGGTATCCATTTGTTATGAAAAAAGAACATCAAATGTACTTACAAACAGATCCCACTGGATATAAATAAAAGCAACATCTGTCTTTTTCCCCCTGAGTCTTGTCTTTATCAGATAAGCTCCCCTTCTTCTCCTGAGCTTTTCCTCATATTTATAACAAAGATAGATGCTCAGGAGACCTGAGCCTGCTTTCTGCCCTTTTCAGTATAAGGAAATAAGAGAAGCTATTTCATTAAATAAAACATTTTTCCCTTCACAGGTTTTACATGATATTGCAACTAATTGCCAGAAATAATGTGGCAGGTGCAAGTAAGTTACAGCAGAATGGCTCCAATTAATTGATAAAAATCAAGTCTGTGAATGCTAGTTCCAGAAATTTCCAAAAGCATCCAATCTGCAAATCTATCAAAATGATGATTACCCTTTCCCTGTATGTATGATTAATTAATTGCTAGCAAAGGCAGATCAAGGGTTAGTCCCAATGAAAGTTGCATAAATACAGTGTGCCAGCCCAGTTAAGGTTTCCATCACTCCTACAAGTCTCTGAAAAGTTCAATAATAAATCAGTCATAAAGCCATGAATCTATGGAAATCAAGTGGCATGTTTCTCTTAGCCAGTGGCAAAGATTTTGGGAAGCCTTATTGAGCGTTGGAAAAAATGGCACTGATGAGGTGAGAATCTGCCCTTAAGATTCCACAGGAGGCATGGTTACCTGAGGTCTCCCTTTAAAAGTCCAGCAAAAATCCTTATGGGAATTAGTTCATTGCTGGTATGAATGGCCTACATATCAGAAAACTAATCTGACTTTGAGTTTACATCAAAAAGCATCTCTCAATGAAGTTATAGGAATAATCCCAAACTCATAACTCTCAATCTTTGGTAGTTGTTCATTAAGTCACATCATCAAAGTAATGGATACTGTGTTGACACAGATACATGGTGTTTTGATTCTTGCCATGTTGATGTATGGAAGCATCAACAAATAGAAAAAAAATAAAAGACCAGGAGACAGATTCACCCATCATTCCTAGCTTCAGAGTAAGAAGGTGGCATCTTGAAGGACATCCATCTGAATCATCACCACCACCCCCCCATTAACTCTAGGTCTTACAAATATGTGTTACTTCATAGCATAAGTTTGGCTGTCACTTTAGCCAATTACATAATGCTTAAATAATGGGTTTTTTTAAAAAAAAATCTGCATGGCAAATTATGATCGGGGATGACACAAAGGAACAGTTTGTAAACAGTAAAATTTAAAAACTCAACAATAACAAGATGGCCATTGTGTCCGCTTCCTCCATCTGTCACTGGTGAGACATAGGTGCTGTGGGCTAATTAAATGTTAATGAAATTGAAATAATCTGCTGGTCCTGAAGCATTAGCTGGGCAATTGTAACAGCTGAACAGCTGTTGCTATTGACAAAAGCCCTTTAGTCAGCATCTTCAGCTGTGCCTCAAGATCTGGATTTGGCAACGCTGAATGGAAATGATATTTATGCATAACTGTTTTAGTGGACCTGTAATTATTTACTGTTTGAATCACAGGTTAAAGGTCAATGCAATAGTATGAAAGAATAATTTTTAACAGAGCAGATTCATTGTGTGTGTGTGTGTGTAAAGACTTTGAATGGTCCTTTAAATGAGGACTAGCCCAAATGCCTATTTTGATAAATTTCATTTACCTGACCTGTAAGGTCAAAGTCAGAATTTCCGAATTTGTCCAAAGTTCAAAGAACCATGCAACCAATTTCATATCTTTATGAGAGGCTTAAGTTGTTCAATCAATAGTCTCCCTCCCTATTCCAGTGCTACAAAGAAATCCACTTTTGAAATGGAGGGGTTTTACAAAAGGCCTCCATGTGGGTTTCCTGATTTAAAAGAAGTCAAATATTCCACCTTAAGTTTATAAGTAAGTTTGGTGTAGTTGTTTGAGTATTGGGCTATGATACTGGAGAGCAAGGCTTCAATCCCCTCTCAGCTCACTGGGTTAGGGTCATCATAAACCAGAAAACAACTTGGAGCCACATGGCAACATAAAATAACCAAGCTGCAGATTGATCAGAAGTCACCTGAAGCTCTGGTTACCTGTGACAACCAGAGTGGCTCTGATGCTTTTGTGAAGGAAACAAAGAAAGCAGAGGATTTGAGATCACACCGATCCTACATTATTATGTCAGGGTTTGGTCATATGAGCCAAGCAGTGGAGATGTTATTTTCTATAGCACATTATTGTTGTTGTTGCTGTCCTTGTTATTATTATGTATTTATACCCCATTCTTCAGCCAAAAGGCTATCAGAACAGCTTACAAATGGTTAATTAGACATTTCCCTGCCCTCAGGCTTACAATCTAAAAATACAAGATACAAAAGGAGAATGGAATGATGGTGGGGAAGGGGAATAGGTCCAGCAGATCTTCTCTCCCTCTGAGGCCTGGACCTTGGCAGATGGATTGGAGGGAGGGCTCTCTTTTTTAATCTACGCTAGGCTCGATGGAGCTGGCTGCCTTCTCTCCCTCCAGATGATGGTGGATGGAGGGAGAGCCTTCTTCTTCTTCAGGCTAGGCCCGATGGAGCTAATTAATTAATGATTAATTAATGTCATGGTAAGTAAATTACATGTGTATATTTTGATCATGTTTGGGTTTGAGAGTATGAGAAACATATAGAAGTCTGGGTTGTGGGTCTCATAGCATGTCATTAGAAGGGGGGGGCGTTAGACAAATGGCAGGCTGGCCAAATGGTATGTAGAGTGAAGGGATTTATGGCTTTATGATTCTAGAGAGGGCGCTTGTTCTTCCTTTAGCAGTTCAAGTATCTGAGGGATGTTTATTTTTCCCCCCCACACACACCTTTTTATTGCAGTAAAATGGTAGAATTAGGGATGCTGTGTAAAGGGACAAATGGGTAGGAAGGGGACCATTAGAATTTTCTTTGTTTAAAAACAAAGTTTGTGCGCCAATAGCTCAAGACTGGGGCTGGATAACTTGAGTTTTAATATCAGGGTGAAGGGACCCATAAGTTTCGACGCAAACATTTTACTGGTAATTTCTGTCCTAATGTCTTAAATAAAAGTCTTTTATTTTCTATCACAGAAAAATGTTTTCTTGTCCACTGGGAACAGAGTTCACTGGTTCTGACAAATAAGCAGCAGTTACTGCCAAAGTATGAGAAAAGCTGAGTGACATTTCTAATGTACTTATTTTGAAGTAAAATTTCATTGTTTTTTAAAAAATCATTTAGATTGGCAGTATTTTCTACTAGAATGTAATATTTAAACCTGGAATAGCATTAGAGAATATTTGATCTGGCAGTTCTCTACAAAAATTACTGGATGCTAAAAATATACCACTATTTCAAAACTCCAAAGAACAATTTATTATCTTGCTGCCTAATTTGCCATCTCTGGGAAGAAAAGAAAAAGAAACTTGTAAAGACACTGATGAATTTAACAATCAGTGTGCCACTACACTCATGCATTCAAATTTACACAGACAGGAATTAGAAGTAGTACAATACTGGGAAGAGACGAGTGTCAAAATCAATGATAAACTTTGGTTTCTTTGCTGTTAAACTATCATGGGAGTTGTTACTTCCAAAAGAAATCATGGCAAATGGAAGCAACAACTTGCATTTATTGTACATGAGTAAAAAGTACAATAAAGGCAGCAATTCATTATGTGTAAAATCACATTTTGCCAAGTGAGAATTTCATAAGTACTTAGTTTTGTGCATTTCATACATTTGCAATCATTTTTGATACTTATATTTCTGCATTCCTCATTAATTACTCTTCAAAAGCATTTTCTATTTGGAAAGCATTAAAAGGGAGGAAGAAAAACAAAATGACTATTTAGTAATTGTACTGTGTTGAAATCTATCTCCCATCTTCATTGTTGTTGTTGTTACATGTTTTCAAGTTGTTTCCAACATTGCAATTCTAAGGCAACTCTATCATGGGGTTTTCTGGGGCTGAGTGTATGACTCACCCAAGGTAATCCAATGGGTTTCCATGATAGAGCAGGGATTCAGAATCTGGTCCTTTAGAATTGTAGTCCAACACTCAAACCACTATACCACCCTGGCATCCATCTTTACCACTCTACAAATTAGGGAAGGCATAGTTGAGAGTGGGATATAGACAGAATAAGACAGAAATTTAGGGCAAGTATTGCTCACATGTCTCCAGAAGATGAGCATGAAGATTAAACAGGCTAGTATGGATCACATGATCCGAGCTTGTTCAAAAGTTCAAAAATCAAAAACAGAACCTTTCACTGTAACTGCAAACAAACTGCAAAATTCTTCAAAGCTGTTACACTTTGGAGATTCCCACTTGCTAACCAAACCATCACATGCTGAGCCAGCCTAACTTTGAAACTGTTTTTAAAAGAAGCACCACATTACACTACAGTTCCCCCATGACCTCTTACTCTATGAAGTGAGTTGTGTTTTTAATATATTGTTTGATTGTTAATACAGTGAGCTATTGGTATATGCTGGGGTTTGGTTCCAAGACCCCACATGGATACCAAAATCTGTGGATGCTCGTCGCATTAAATGCAATGGGGTCCCTTATATAAAATAACAAAATCAAGGTTTGCTTTTTGTAATTTATATATTTTTGGAATATTTTTAAGCTGTGGATGGCTGAATCTATGGATTTTTTTAAAAAAACTTCAATATGCAGGGCTGGCTGTATATTGTTTCTTGCTTACCTTTAAAATGTCCTTTTCCTTCAGCGAACTCAAGGAGGAATATATGGCTCTTTTTCCCATTCTCTGTTCAGCACAGCAGCCCTAGGTCAAGCTGAGAGTGCGTGTGACTGATCCATCTATCATGTACTATATTATGTACCATAATACTCTCTATTGTTTTTGCTACAAAAGACTAGTGTGGCTATCCACTTGTAAATGGTTGAAGAGACTTGAACAACTTCTTCTTATCATCATCATCATCATCATCATCATCCTACCCTTCTCCCAGGACTGGGACTCAGGACGGCTTACAACATTAAAAAAAATTAAAAATACAATTAAAAACATACAAAAATAGTACATTAAAACAGAATAAAATTACTACAATAATTAAAACAGACTACAAATACTTTAAGAAGATTAAAATGTTTAAAATATATTAAAATAATATAGCACCCCAGGCTGTCCTTTAAAAGCTTTCTGGTTTGAAAACCTGTCTGAAAAGAAAGGTTTCCACCTGTCAGCGGAAGGCCAACAATGAAGGGTCCATTTTGGTCTCTCTGGGCAGGAAGCTCCAGAGTCTAGGGGCAGCCACGGAAAAGGCCATCTCTTGTGTCCCCACCAACCATGCTCTGAGAATCTCAGAGTCCAGGCTGGCTCATAGAGGGAAATATGGTGTGTCAAACATCCTGGACCTGAGTCATATAGGGCTTTATAGATCATCACTAACACTTTGAATTGTGCCCAGAAACAAACTGGCAGCCAGTGGAGCTGTTTCAACAGGGGCATTGTATGATCTCTGTAACTTACCCCTGTTAGCAGCCTGGCTGCAGCTCTTTGGACCAGCAGAAGTTTCTAAACACTCTTCAAAGCCAGGCCCACATAGAGTGCATTACAATAGTCCAAATAGGATGTAACCAAGGCATGTACCACTGAGGCCAGATCCAGCATCTCAAGGAATGGCAAGAGTTGGTGCACACGTTTTAAATGTGCAAAAGCAATCCTGGTCACTGCAGAAACCTGAGCCTCCAGGTTCAAAGCTGAGTCCAGGAATACCTCCAAACTGCAAACCTGCATCTTCAGGGGACTGTGACCCCATCTAACACAAGCTGGATCCCTATTCCCTGATCTGCCTTCCAACTGATCAGGAGCACCTCTCTCTTATCTGCATTAAGTTTCAAATTGTTTGGATGCCCTCATCCAGTCCATTACTGATGACAGACACTGCTTTAGGACCAAGACAGTCCTCTTTGGATTGGAGTGGAAAGGAGTAGCAGAACTGAGTGTCATTGGCATATTGATAACACCACATTCTAAAACTCTGGACAACCTCTCCCAGTGGCTTCCTGTTAAATAGCACAGGGGCAACACAGAGGGAGGTTGAGCAGGAGTCCCCTAGCATCACCATCTGGGTTCTCCCCTCCAGAAAAGAATGAAACCACTGTAAAACAGTATCTCCAAGTCCTATCCCAGAGAGGCAGTCCAGAAGGATAGCATGGCATCAAAAGCCACTGAGAAGTCCATCAGAAGCATCAGGGACACACTCCCCCATCCAGTTCCCTGCATAAGTTATCCACCAAGGCAACCAAGGCTGTCTCTGTTCCATAGCCAGGCCTGAAACCAGATTGAAATGGATCTAGATCAGGGGTAGGCAACCTTTCCCCTTTAAGGGCCGAGGGACTTCAGCTCCCAGAATCCCAGGAGCTATTAGCCAACATGGGACTATTGGTCAACATAGCTGAGGCTTCCGGGAGCTGAAGTCCCTCGGCCCTTAAAGGGGAAAGGTTGCCTACCCCTGATCTAGATAATCCATTTCATCCAGAAACCCCTGGAGTTGGGAAGCCACTGCATGCTCCAAAACCTTGCCCCAAAATGGTATTTTGGACACTGGCTGATAATTATTCATTATTGTGGGATTCAGAGATTAAAAAAAAAAAAACATAGGCCTCACAATTGCCTCCTTTAGGCAAGATGGGACTCTGCTTTGTTGTAGGGAGGCATTGACTACCTCCTTTATCCACTCAGCCATCCTCTCTGGCCTGTTTAATAAGCCAAGAAGGACAAGGGTCCTAGACACATGTGGCTTTTACCTCTCCAAGGATCCTGTCCACATCATTAGGCTGCACAAGCTGAAAAGTATCCATTAACACTGGACAGACAGGTGCCAAGGTGACATCCACTGGCACTGTATCAACTGTAGCATCCAAGTCAGAGCAGATCTGAGTGACTTCACCGGTGATTTCAGCGACTAAATGTGTGTGATACTATCAGGATGCTGCCCATGTCTAATTTTAAACTGGCTCAGTTGAGCGGGTTTATAAACTAATCTCTTTTGTGTGGATGTAAAAAGGTATTTAGACCTCAAGTCTTAGTATTCATAAAAAGAAGATAAATCAAATGTTTTCCTGAATGCTGGGTATATTAATGCTATAATTAATTCATAATATGAATCTGCCCTCATTTAAAAAAAACAACAACTCTAATCCAAATATTACTATAATTGCCAAAGGTTTTGACAGTCTTCCCAACCCCCAAAAAGGCAGATAAAGACATTGTTGTTAGCTTGCAGAGGCCTCTTGTTCCTTTTGAATACTTTCCCCACCCACAGATTCTTTTAAGGCATGAATTTTGCAGTTATATCCCAACTAGGCTATAAAAAGGTACAGAGCCACTATCACCTTGAGATGGCAATACACTAGATGCTTCACAGAATGAAAAGGGTTTTGTTTTTCTGTTTCATTTGCAAATGCAGTAAGAGCTTCCAATTCCCCCCCATGTAACATTGCTACAGTGCATAGCAATACAGTACATACATAAATAGAAATTGTAAATGGGGTGTTTATCTGACCCACTTCATGACAAATTGATGATGTCTCTGACCCAGCTCAGATGTAGTTTGGTGCTACATGAAGCAAGGGATGACAAACCTTAACACGAACACACACCAAAACACCCCCTACTGCTTTGCATCCTAATAAAAGCAGACTAGAAGTTGATGCTTCTCTTTTTAAACAAATCACACACATTTTAAAATAAATCACACCCAATTCACACTCTCCTGATATCTGTATTTGAAGAACTGTGATTTGCTTAAACTTCAAAACGGGTTGGATTTGTGCAGCAATTCTCAGCACTCTTTGTTGTTGGCTCTGCTGGCTAAGGCTGCTGCCACACTGCAGAAATGAAGCTGTGTGACATCACATTAACTGTCATGGCTCAATGCCACTGAATTCTAGGATTTGTAGTTTTGTGAGGCATTTCACATTACCTATCAGAGAGCTCTAGTGCCCCAACAAACTTCAAATCCAAAAATTCCATAATACTATGCCATGGAAGTGAAAGTGGTATAAAGTGCTTTATTTCTACAGTATGTCAGCAGTCTACAGCTGCTCAGAGTTGCTGTCAAAGAACATCTGGAGGGCTACCCCTACTTTAAAATATAGCTAACCAGTCAGCATGGCGCAGTGGTTTGAGTATTGTACTAGCAGACCAGGGGTTGAATTGCTGTTCATTCCCACTCGGTGATTTTGACCATATAACAGGGTTGCTATAAGTTGTCATTGACTTGAAGGTGTATAGCCACAAACAACAAATAAAAAAAAACAACCAAGATTAACATGTATCTACAGATTCCATTTTGTCCAAAATCATTCTTTAAGAAACTACAGTTCCAGTATTTTTGGGAAATATGGTTGTGATCTTCTCTGTTGTATGGATTAAAAAAAAAACTAGGGAAAAGCTTATGTCTAAGCAATCCTAGCCTGACATGTATATCCTCAAACCAAGAGATTTGTTGCTCGTAAGGACGAATTTTGTGACAGAATCTACCTAACATTGAATGGAACAGAGATTAAAGAAATGAATGGCTTAGTTTTAAGATGAATAAATGGCATGATAACATAGACACATAAGTCTGGAAAAGAAGGGAAAACTGGAAGCCAGAAGCGTTTTGATGACTTATGATGGATCAATGTTTCATTATAGCAGTGTAAGGCAATTTTTGGTGCTGTGTTCAGTGTTGGTGGTAGAGACAGTAGACAGAGCCATTTTTGTTACTACAAAAAGCTGTCCTATCAACCCTTAGCTGTTTTGAGCAACAGCAGAGTTGCTTTCTCTCTTGATAAAGCTTACTTCTATGTTGCCCCCCTCATTACCACAGTGCATTGTAGCCATTTTACCACTGCCACTGTACCACTACCTGCATGGGTGTAATGATGTTGGCCAACAGGATTGTGGGCAAAAGGGGGATAAAAACAGAATTTGAAATGCTAAGCCCAATCCTTAGCTGCAGGCTTCATAGATGCTTGAAATACAGCTGCAAGTAATTCAGTTCCAGTCACACAGAATGGAAGGATGATCTCACTGTATATGCCAAGATTGGATTGTGTCATAACTAAAGCAGAATAGCTCCTCAGTACGCTGTCACAGCTCTCTATGGAAATTAGATACCATGTAATTTGATTCAGCACCCTTTTTGCTACAGATCCCATTTCACTCCTTTAACTGGAATCATACATTTGTTCTCTTTTATTTAAGTGACATTTTAAGGTATTTCTATTGTTCAAGTCATTCCTAAGCACATAAGATGCCAAACGAGGGAGTTGTTGATTATTTGTCATAACTTGACTACACAAAAGCAAAAATGAGCATATAATGATAGACCTACCATCCAAAACACATCAAGGGAACTTCTTTCTGCTCCCCACCTATAAAATGCTGTTCTACCACTTTGCTCAAAAAAAATTGCAAAGGAAAATGATGACAAAATAGAAGCATACATTTGCTGACAAAATCTAAGGAGAAACTGTACAAAATAATTGTTATTCTCATCCCTTCACTTATTGTCATGGGCACACAGCATTTTATAAATTTAATTATAGATTCCAGTTACAATAGCAATGGCAGAAACAAGGACATTACCAGGGACATTTTTTAAATGCAACTAAGAAGGAAAGAAAGAAAGAAAGAAAGAAAGAAAGAAAGAAAGAAAGAAAGAAAGAAAGAAAGAAAGACACCCACACAGAAACCCTATGTCCATGTTGGTGAACCTATGGCACGCATACCACAGATGGCATGTGAACCCATTTTCTCTGGCACATGGAGCAGGAAAGAGGAGGAAAAGGTGTGTTCCTCCTCCTTCCAGGCTTTCAGCTGCCTCTCTGGAGGCAGCTGAAGCCTGGGAACATACGAGTGGAAGAAGCCTTGTCCTGGAACTTCTACCCCAGAAGTCCCATCCCCTCCCCGGATGTCCTGCCTCTGGCACAGGGTAACACCTACTACCAGAAGGCCATTTAGTTTGGGTACTCGATGCCTAAAAGATTCACCATCACTGCCCTATGTAAACATGATTTGATCTGACCTAATATTCTCACTACAGTAGTTATCTTTCTAATATTGAAACTCACATAACTGAAAACCTACCAATTTAGAAAGGAATAAGCCCTCAAGACAGACATTTCTCTATACTTAATGGGCTTCCTAGATATACAAAACACAAAAGTCTGCAAATTAAAAGAATTAAATCATTAAAACTGTCAGGAACACATTAGTTTAAAGCTTTCCTGCCAGAATTTGTTTTGATAGGTTTTGATTAGAGATGAGATTGATAATATATAGTTAACTATAATGGTTAAAAATGTGAGGTTGTGTTGTAAGGGTTAATGAGTTTTAAAAGAGCTAAAAAAGACTGTAAAGTAAAAGGTTCCTTTGGTATGTGTGTGGGATGTTTCCACCTTGGCTGAAGAGAGAGGCTTGAGTTTAAAAATGTGGCTAAAGAGATAATGGGAATGGTTTTGAAAACACTTTATGTATAAAATATTGTCTGATGGTTTTAATAAGTGATGGTTTAGATTTTTATATATTCCGTGGTTAATTATGTTAAACACATATGCATGATGATATTGATAAATACATGATACCAATCCCAGGTGATAAATCACATAAACAGAGTGTAGGTGTTACATCAAGGTTGTTTAGTCTATTGTCAGTGGGAAGTTACAGGTTCACATGCATCATGCCAATTGTTGGACTTTCTGGACAGTAGAGCATTACATCATGTTAATGGCCAAAGCACAGGAATTTGTGACTAATCACTGAATTACACCAGCCTATGAGGAGGGATATTGCTATGTTCCATAAAAGTGTTTCAATATGCTTTAACTTCAGTCTTGTCAAAGAAATCACGGACCTGTCTGTTATGGTTTTCTTTACTGCAATATAAGCTGGACTTTTGACTTTAAGTCTTGGATCTGTTTTTATGGTCTGAAAGAACACCTGTGGGCATGCTGTACCTGACACAAACAAAAGCAAATTGCTTGACAAGAGCCTGAGAGATCTGAGGATGTACACAATGTTTGTGTCAGCTGGAAAAAGTGGGAGAACAAAGAAGTGGGGAGGAGTCTGTTAAAGCCCCTGATGTCTTGAGGCAAGCATGCTGGGGTAGGTTAGTAAGCAGTGAAAAGAACATTATAAACAAGTGTTGTTATTGTTGGGGATATGTACTATAAAGTTTAAACAGCTAAATAAACTTCCTTTCCTGAAAGGTGCAGGGACATTTTGGCAGAAAGGAAGGAAATAAACATTTGATGCTCCATCAACACATTTTTGGGGGACGATAGCTCAAAGAATTCCTCTGGCTAGCTGGACAGTCCTATTTATTGTTCATGAGAAATACCAATGTAAATGGGGTGGGGTAGATCCACACAAAAGCAGGGAGGGCAGTTGAACTCTTCTCCAGCTGAGATTAAAATTCAACCTACAGATGATTGGAGTGCGGGGGTGGGTGGGTAAGAGGTAATGTTCCCTTCATATTTGTGCCAAGTATTATGAGCACTGGATGACTGCTGGCAGTAACAACATAAGGGTCAAACAGAGACAACTCCATAGAAAAGCTTTGATCTTACATGAACAATTTGTTATGCTTCTGTTAGTTACCAGCATAAGTTCGAGGCAGAGTTCAGAACAGCCATCTGGATCCTCACGTTGATATATTATGTGTAAGAGAAGTTACAAGTCAAATAGATTTTTTTAAGGACACGCTATTAATTTAGCACTATTTTTAAATGCTGAATTATGTGCTTTATAGCAAAATGTAAATCAACTTTTTTGTTACTGAATGTCAGATAATTAACTCTGAAACATAATGAAATTTTAATCAAAAAGGTATGCTATCACAAAAGTAGAATATTCAAATTTTCTCTTTAAAGGTAACATACTGATCTACTTACTGAAATCAACATCCATGCTTTTGTATGCATTCACCTTTGAGGTGGAACAGACCATTCCAAAGAGGTGGCTTGAAGCCACCTCTGAAAAAATCTAGCTTTTTTGCTGTCCCAAAAAAGAAGCGGCAAATTGCTGCTCCTTTTTGAGCAAGCAAAAAGCCAGTTTTTCCCTTCCTGACACAGCTTTATGGTGCTCCTGAGGCATGCGGTGTGTAAATGCCATGCCACCAGAGTGCCATGAAGTCAGACCACATGTGGGTGGGCGGGCTGCATAATGCCACCTTCCAGGCAGTTTCAGAGCATGCGGCATCAAAATGCCACACTCTGAAGCTGCAAGGAAGCCAGTGCAAAGGGGTGGTCTCTTTCACCCCTTACTCTAAATAATAATAATAATAATAATAATGGATTTCAATTAGGATTTGAATAGAAATATAGATTTTTAAACTCCAACAATATTTGTTTTCTTAGATTTCCTGCACTGCTATACCTAAATACCTTCTAAAATTTGTTTTGCCTATACCAATAGTTAATATCTACCTTGGTTTCATTCCAGTTTACTTAATTAAATATAAATAGATCATATTCTGCCTTCAGACAGGCCTCAGCAACCTCAACTGATTGCAGGTCCTATTGATTTAATATTTGCCTTAAAAGAGTGGCTTGTCGATGTAAAGAGGTAAAGCTTGCTTCTGAAAGATGTAAATCAGCATTTGGACTGAACACATTGTGACTTTCATTTTCTTGATGATTTAAGGACTGTGAAGATCTTCAGAATATATATTTTATATCATGTGTATGAAATTAGAATGCAGAATCCTCTAACTGAATTTTGATCAGCAATCAGATTTTTCCTCTTTCAAAACTATTAAAGGCTTTTTCACACATTATATAGCAATAACCTATGTTTGCTTCCAATTACTATAAACTGAACTGGAAGTCATAGACTGTACAAGTATTGGTACTTGCCTGGACTGCTGAGAAGTACTTTAGAAGTCATAGCCCTGATGACAAAAGCTATATACACATGCACACTGCATTTATCCATATCACATACTTGTTCTACACTTTAGAAAAATCAAGTACGGTGTATAACTAACAAAACAAAATGGAAAAGACATACATGACCAAGAACATACTTGCATCTTATTTTGGGAACAGTTAAAACTTCCCACCTCTATTCCATTCTGCTTAATCATTTTCAGAAATATTTAAGTAATGATGAACATATAAATGAAAGAATGACTACAGATTACATAGAGGTAGAACAACTATTAAAGCAACAAAACAGAGAGACAAAAAGAATTAATGTAGAATCTTTGTAGTGTCAATATGGCAAAGGTGTTACATATAAGTACTCCCCCCCTTTTACTGGCTTTTGTTCATTCACTGCTAGGACTGAACAGCTGCTAAGAACTTCCCTTTAAATTGCCATCATTTGTTGCATATTTATATTGCAATACACTTATAAATGAACATTCTAATTGGGGATAACACCTGCATTTCTCTTTTCAGGTAAGACAAGCCTTTTAAAATGTGAAAAATTGAAATGGAAAACCTCCCTATTGGTTTGCACTGGGCCACTTCGAGTGCATGTACCTAAGCCTGTGGACCACAGAAAAAGCTTTTCTGTCACTACCAAACCAGAATGCAACTCTTTATTATATGCTATGAACTAATAAGCTGCAAGATGCAGGTAGAATAGGACATCAACACATAATGAAACTGCTCTACCAGGCCCAATGCATTTTTGTCCTTTCCTCCCTTTTCAGTTGTACTATGTTATCTGTTTCTGTAAAAATAATTTGACACATTTCAGCAAAACAATCTCACTAACTCTCTTCTGCATTCTCAGAATCAAAGAAAGTCACAATACATCCCCCAAATTAATCACCTTGTTATTTTTGACATCAAACACCCTTCAAAGATGTGTCATGTCCCTTAACTACAAAGTGAACCTAAGTTTACAAGAAAACAGAGGCAGGAGGTTATCAAAACCTAGAATATAAAACGGATACTGTGGATTTAATTTTAACTCTAGAACATATTCTTCTTCAACGTTTCAGCTTCCTTACAGTTTACCTGCTGATTGTGTCTTACCTCATCTGGGTCCTTGGCATGCCACACCTGTATGTACTATACATCTGTTGAATGTCCTTATTTCCTCAGCTCTATCCCATATACTTGGCTATATCATGCCCTGTAAATCTGATTGGGATAATGGATCCAATCTGATAGTGTACTTTGGATCTAAACAGTCCTAGGCTATCAAAATCTTACTTATTCAAGAAAATAACTGAAAATCACTGCACCCGCAGAGCCACTGGCTTGAGGGTAATAGCAAAACAAATACATATTTTTTTAAAAAATGTGGGTGGGATACAGCAAGGATGTGGCCCTTCCAACCCCTGCCAGTTGCCCATCCCTGAGTACAAGACCATAAGATTTTTGGAACTGCATTTTCTTTAATCCACTGCTTCTCTTCTTTATGTTGCCAGGTTCTGTGAGCTGGTTTTTAGAAGGGAAGGGAGGATCTCACACCCTCCCTGAAATTCCTAACCAGTCTCTCTTGGCTGCCTCCATCACAACTTCACTCCATAAGCAGCTGATTCCATCTTCTATAAGAAGTGCAGAGTTTCCAGGTAATTATTCTATGTGTGAAACCTTTCTTACAGATTCCATGTATCTTCTGTGTGTATGTGTGTGTTTGCTTGTTGATTTATTTCCCCCCTTAATAAAAGTATCATTTTTGGGAAGAATGCTGCCTCTGCGAGAGTTCTCTACCTCCCCTCCCTATTACACACTGGGCTACAATCCTGCCTACTAATTTTGAGCTAATTAAAAATTCCCCAAGGTCATGTTCTTATTACACCCACCAAATGTGAAAAATTCCATGGTAGTCAATGCAATCACCAGAGTAAGGGATTTCCCTGATTCCCACTGTTGTTAGCCCTTCTCAGCATGTGTACTTAAATTTAGTCTCACTTCAGTTCCCATGTATTCTTCAAGGTCTGCCTGACTCCATCACCACCCAGCAGCGAGGCAGCTGCAGTGACAATGGGGCCAGGGAGGCCCAGGCAGACCCTTTAAAATCCTACCTATTCCACCACCATCTCAGCTGTGGAGTGACTTTAAAAGCGGCACTAGTGACAAGCCTGACAGTTGCATCTGGGTGGGGCTTTTATTTAGACCACCCAGCCTTTTCAATACTTGGAACACTGTGAGGGCTGTGTGAAGAGTGAAGAGATTGGGTGGAAACATTTAGCCCACTCCAACTTAATTTTTTCATCTAGTTTTGGAGTGAAACAGATCTCCATGAGCACTGTCATCTGGCTCTTTCCACCATACCATTGGGAAATAAGGGGAAGGAGGTCAAAAGGCTGTAATAACACTCCAGTTTCCAATTTGGCCAGGAATGATCTGGGAGCAAGAATTGAAGTTGTGTAGGGGAAAGGAAGGTATGGCGGGAACAGAGTGGGGCAATGTTACAAAAGAAGGCAGGATCATTGTTGAATCGTTGTTTGAAAACTATTCTGCCTTCTTCTTACTCTGTTTCTCGAACAGGCTTGGAGAGCCTACCAGCCATTCCACAAAACCTTACCTTGCTCCTGTGCAATGCCAGGTTGGCTAAGAATAAGACTCACATTATCCTAGATGAGGATGCTGATCTGGCTTGCTTTACAAAGACCTGGCTTGGAGAGGATAGTGCCATAACATGAACACAGGTCCTGCCAGATGTCATGGCCAGC
>CM034708.1:17804381-17817130 GCA_020142125.1 Phrynosoma platyrhinos | reverse complement strand
GTCCTCACTGAGGCTGGCTGTAGTCCAGGACACCAGCTGTGTACTCTAGCATTGAGCAGGTAAGGGGAAGTGGGTGGGGGGCAGAGTGGCTGTGGCTGTGGTTCACAAAAACAACTTGAGCTTGACCAAGATACCTGTCCGGAACACAAGCCACTTCGAGTGCATGTATTTAAGCTTGCGGACCAGAGATAGTTTGGGGATTATGCTAGTATACTGACCACCCCATTGTCTAGCAGACTCCCTAACCGAGCTGACACAGTTGGTCTCAGAGTTGCTGCTGGAATCACCCAGACTTTTAGTCTTGGGTGACTTCAACATCCCTCTGGAGACCAGTGTGTCAACTCTTACAGGAGCAGCTCAGGAGTTCATGGAATCCATGACAAACATGGGCCTATCCCAATTGGTCATCGGGCCTACTCATTGGGCAGGTCATACTCTCGATGCGGTCTTTAGTACAGAACAGGAATATCCATGGGCGGAGGTTAAAACCTCTGCATTGTCATGGATGGATCATTTCCTGGTTAAGGCTGAACTAAGAGCCACACTCTGCCCCTCCAAGGGTGGTGGACCCATTAGAATGGTCTGCCCTCGAAGGCTAATGGAACCAATTGGATTCTAGAAAGCCTTCGAGAGTTTAATGACTGGTAATGCCGGTAATTCTGTTGAAGCTTTAGTTAATACCTGGAATACCGATCTAAACAAGGCTATTGACATAATCGCTCCTAAGCATCCTTTCCAACCTGCTCCCAGCCGTAAGCCCTGGTACACAGAAGAGCTTAAGAGGATGAAGCAGGTTGGACACCTGGTGGAAAACTTGAATCTTGAGCACACCTGGTGGAAAACTTGAATCTTATCTGACAAGACTCATCATAGGAAGTTCCTTGATTCCTATCAAGAGGCAATACATGCAGCGCAGAGATCTTTCTGTTCTGCACGTATTATGTCTGCAGAGTCTCATCCAATGGAGCTGTTTAGGGTGGTAGGGGAGCTGACGTGGGTTGCACAGAACCCACTGCTCAACCTGACAATGGCCTGCTGTGACTTATTTAACAACTTCTTCACAGATAAAATATCTCAGATAAGAGCCGACTTAGATGCCAGTATTGATACAGAATCTATAGATGAGGCATTCAGCAACTCTGTTACTGAAATTTTACTGGATCAGTTCCAATCTGTGAGTACCGATGACATGGACAAGCTCCTCGGTAGAGTGAGGAAAACTACCTGCCCTCTCGATCCTTGCCCATGATGACTGGCTGTCCAGGGGGGATGCATTGAGGGTATTCCTCAAGGACATCATCAA
Source organism: Phrynosoma platyrhinos (assembly GCA_020142125.1). Classification (NCBI taxonomy): domain Eukaryota; kingdom Metazoa; phylum Chordata; class Lepidosauria; order Squamata; family Phrynosomatidae; genus Phrynosoma; species Phrynosoma platyrhinos. The sequence goes on along the minus strand of CM034708.1, from coordinate 17,815,827 downwards.
TGCATCCCTCAGGGTGAGCACTGTTCAATCTCATTTAAAGGAAGCGCTGGTTGGGCCGCTCCTGAAAAAGCTGTCCTTGGACCCCTTGGATATGAATAACTACAGGCCGGTCTTGTTGTTACCATTCCTGAGCAAAGTGATCGAGAGGGTGGTGGCTCTTCAACTTCAAGCTGTCTTAGATGAAACCAATTTTCTAGATCCATTTCAAATGGGCTTTAGACAGGATTTGGAGTTGAGACTGCCATGGTTGCCTTGACTGATGACATTTGTTTGAGCAGGGGTAGGCAACCTTTCCCCTTTAAGGGCCGAGGGACTTCAGCTCCCAGAATCCCAGGAGCTACTGGCCAACATGGGGCTATTGACCAACATGGCTGAGGCTTCTGGGAGCTGAAGTCCCTCGGCCCTTAAAGGGAAAAGGTTGCCTACCCCTGAGTTTGAGCATGGACAGGGGTAGTGTAACCTTGCTGGTGCTCTTAGTCCTCTCAGCAGCCTTTGACACTATCGATCACAACATCCTCTTGGATCACCTAAGGGGGCTGGGAATTGGAGGCACTGCTTTGCAGTGGTTCTGTTCCTTACTCTCGGGTAGATTCCAGATGGTGTTGCTCGGGGATAGTAGCTCTGCTAGGAAGGAGCTCAAGTGTGGCATCCCTCAAGGCACCATTCTATCCCCAATGTTATTTAACATCTATATGAAGCCGCTGGGAGAGATTATTCGGAGACATGGGGCGGGATGTTATCAGTACGCTGATGACACACAGATATATTTATCTATGTCCCGGTCCTCAGTCTCAACTTCAGATGGCGTCTATCCTCTCAATGACTGTCTTAAGACAGTAATGGACTGGATGAGGAAAAACAGATTGAAACTGAATCCAGATAAAATAGAGGTACTTACAGTAGCGGCCCTGAAACTAGGTATCAGGATACAACCCCCAGTCCTGGACAGGATCACACTCACTGCGAAGGACTGTGTTCACAGTCTGGGGGTGCTCCTGGACTCCTCACTTCAGATGATTAATCAGGTGAATGCGACGGCCAGGAGCACCTGTTATCAGCTTTGGCTGATATGCCAGCTGTGCCCTCTCTTGGAAGTAAGGGACCTTGAAACTGTGGTACACAACTCTTGTAACCTCCCGTCTGGACTTCTGTAAGGCACTCTACCCTTGTGCTTGGTTCAGAAACTTCAATTAGTGCAAAATATGGCAACCAGGTTGATCTCCAGTACATCTAAAAGAGACCATATAACACCTGTACTGAAGTCTCTTCACTGGCTGCCTATTAATTTCTGGGCCCAGTACAAGGTGTTGGTTATCACCTATTAAGCCCTAAATGGCTTGGGTCCAACATACCTTCAAGACTGCCTTCTCCCGTACAATCTGCCCTGCACACTTCAGTCCTCTGGGATGAATTTGCTACAGGTGAAAAAATTTAGACTGTCAGCTGCTTCTCGATGACCACTCCCAGACTATGGAACAGCCTGCTGGATGAGATCCATCATCTATCGACCTTAGACAGCTTCAAAAGGGCTGTCAAGATGGATCTCTTCCGGCAGGCCTTTCCCGACCAGTCCTCCCAGTCATTGAGCCTGCCCAATGAATCACAAATTTTCTTGAAGCCATACAGTGTGACACACATACACACCTGTATATAAAGAAAAATGGATTTGAAAAATCAAGAAAATGGAATCTTCCATGTTGCGATGGAATGCCCTCTGTTGTACTTAATCATGTGCAGTAGTTAAACAGCAAGTATAAAACTGGCTTAGAGCTCCCTTGATTTGTCATTTGCCATGTTAAGGCAAGGTCAAGTCCCTGCTAAGTGTTAATACAGGAATTTCAGGAAGTGTCAGGTAAATTTAAAGTCAGCCATACATCTGACTGAAGAGAAAACAACAATACAAAAAAACCAGTAGGTCTTAAAACACTGTTGGAGCTAAAACATAGAGTTAGATTAGATATAGACAAAGTCAGTTCCACACAGAAGAAAATATGCAGTCTGAGTAAATCAGTGGGCTATTTTTGTTGTGCCATCGGGGTAACCTTGGCTTCACATACAATTCTGTTTGAATGGCAATTTAGCATGATTCTGCTTGGCAATATATTTTATGAGGGTGTTAACAGCTGCCACAGAGCATAAATAAAAAGCATAAACAGTTCATTACAATAACAAATTTGATAAAGATGCACTCCTCTTCAATATAGCAGTTCTTTTAATATATCTACCCAGGTAATGCACAAAGAGCTTAGTTATCTATTTCTTTCCATCTCACCTTGCAGGCTATCAACCTGTATTTCACAACTCTTCCTTACTTTGAAGATCTAAAACAACCATTTTAGAATACAAACATGAACTGTAGATACCATTTCCCCTGGGAGATGGAAATCATTTTCAAACCCAAATAGCAGCTTGCAACTATCCGTAAACAAATCTGACAAGTTTTAAAAACACTGAAATATATACTCCAAAATGGTAGCCCAGTAACAAAGGCCTTTAATGCAGGGCCAAATGAACTGACCTTCCCCAATTCTCTTGGCAGGGAGAACAGACAGCGCATGGTCCAATTATGTCCAGGCCATTCAGCATCAAAACCAGGATATACCCATCTTACCACAGAAGTTAAACAGTCCCCAGTTGCTCTGGAACATCCCAGACTATCCAGAGCCCTCTATTCTGACATAGGATGACTATTTCCACAGCCATCCCACTGAGCCACCCAATACTGCTGCCTCCAAGGATTGCTTCACTGAGGTCAAAAAAAGCTGCCCAGCCATGTGATCAAGATTGGGTTCCTTCTTTTGACCTCAGAGATGGGTGACTTGCTGTGACATTGTTTGTGCTAGGTAGCACAGTAGGACATCCAAGTGAAAAGCTGCCCCATATCAGAACAGAGGCTAAGGTGACAGTAGCTAAGATAGTCCAGGCTGCTCCCAAAGTAGCTCTGAGGCTAAGATATTCCAGGCTGCTCCCAAAGTAATCTGTCCAGTGCAGACAGGACCATATTCCTCTAACACCTTCCATAACTGTAAATCAGTAAACATCATTGTGCTTTGAGTTTTACAGCCAGTGACAGCCAATAATGTGGAAGAGAGATAGAGAACTGTATACCTTAAAGTATTAAAGGTAAAATGTTGAACTAGGCCATACAACTCTAGCTTGGTGAATTTCAAATATTAAGAGTATACAATTCTCACCATTGGCACATTGGTTACATTGGATGGGGATGGTGGGTATTATAAAAGGCTGAAGTAGATGCTTCGGAGAGCAGCCCTACAGTCTCTGAAATATGGAGCATACATTTTTATGATGGTCATCAGAGTTCACTGAAAACTTCTTCCAAATTAGGCATCACCAAAATTAAAATGGATTTTCTTTCCTTAACTGCCTGAAATTAACAAGCCAGTTAAGACACTATATTCACAGCTAGTGCCATTCTTGAGCACCTAATCTCTTTTCAGCTTCTTCATCAATATTATGGTGAAATATAATATGCAAACAAAGTCTCACATTTTCAAAATTTCAGAAGTCAAAAATTTCAACTAGAACACAAAGTACAGCATACTTCTTCATGTTTAAAGAGAATATAACTTAATATATACTAAGACCTCTGACCTTTCTCAATTTACAGGACGATTTAATGAGCATTTATGACAGGATTAAATCTGCACAGTTTTAATTCTAGAAATACTACCCTTTATTGTCATTTGTTGTCACATTCTACCCATCTGTTCTTAGCTACCACACACAGTTGCATTTATTTTCCTTCACTTTACTCTCTGAAGTGGTAAAGGAAGAACAAATTTCATTTTTGCTATGTTTTTTTTTAAATAATCATTGCCACTAGCATCTGGGCTACCTCCTCACCATTCCCATAAGCAACAAGTTATTTTGGGCTCATGTTAAAAGGGTTCATACCCCAGCACACCATTCAGGTAGGAAATTGCAGAATTATATTATGTATTGTGAATTATGTATATAACAGCTTTCTATTCCACTATTTTCAGCAAACGTGCATGTCTTTATGAATATCTGAGGAAGCATTCCAAAGGGGATTAAATAGGATAGGCAGCATTTCTGCTATTTGTAGAGCCATCCTAAACTTGCCAAAAGTACTGAGGGTAACATAGTACCCAAAATGATATGTGACTGTAAGAGATTATGTTTAAAAACAATACATATAGATAGGAATCCTGTACTCATATACCTCAGAGTACACATCATTAAATTCAAATGAACTTATCTATCATGCATAGCACAACATTATAAACTGGGGCCTCAATCGGGGTGAGAATCAGCTGGCCCTTTAGATGTTATATTCCTCATTGTTGGCTGAACCATTGGGAACTGCTGGGTACTGCAATCCAGCAACAAGTAGAGGGACATATAATTCCAACCTAGCCAAAATTCAATCTTTTTTTCCAGCCAGCGTGAACACATCAAATCAATGGGGACTTGGTAAGTTGACACCTATGTATATCCATTGATTCAGTGGTTCAACTCTACCTGGATTTATTTATATATACACTGGTCTCAATATTAGTATAATACTTAGATTGTTTTATTTTTTTCATTATTCCTTATATTGAAAATTTTGAAAATATATGAAAATCATTTGGGGGTTTATACAGAGAATATGTGCATAGATAATGTTAAATTCATAATTGCTTATCTTTTCAAATGATGGAACATTGGACACCAGCAGAAATCTACTACTGTGGATTCAACAGGGTGAAAGCTTCTCAGTTTCACCTACCATGATCTTCAAGATTTTAACAATAGTAGCTATTCACATTAAACCATTTATAGATGTAGGGGTACCTGTGTTGGCCATTTAGCAAATTCAAACAAAGTATATTGTGCATTTTGGTTGGCCAATAAAGAGATAACTGTTTAGTGGATTTTTGTTTGCGTTTATAGATGCATTAAGTGGGTTACACTGGAAGATGTTCACATCTTGCTGAATTCTTATGTCTTAACAAGGCAGCATACTAAACATAAACTCAGGGTGTCTATAGTTCACCCACTGTGAGATGAAATCTATTGTAGAACTAATAGCTGTATGTTGCTTGTAACCTTTATTCTATATAATATTTGAATTGCAAAAGCCTTTCAATACCATGACAGCAAAAATATTGTGCAAAGGGATCTTGTAACATTTTGGAGACAGAGAGAAAGAGCAAAAGAAAAAGGCTGGGATGTTAACTAGTATTATAATGTACATGATGTGCTAGGAAATCACTGTTTCTGTTCAATTCACTGTTGATGGACTGGAGATTGTAAATATATTCCAATTCTATTTTTTTTCTCTCCTTTCAATCTTCTTTTATAGGGTTATTATTATTATTATTATTATTATTATTATTATTATTATTATTATTATTTGTTCAAGGAATGGTGTTCTGAGGTCTGAGGTGGAATGCCCAGGAAGTTCAAGTGTTCTGCAGCTTGTTTTTGTGTATTCCTATTCCTAATGTCTGATTTATCTACTGGCACAGAGACTTCCCCATTTGCCCACCACCATTCATATGGTTATCTACTCACTTTGGCTTTAGGCAACATCCTTCATCCTGCCTTTGCCCCCCAACAGCCAACATTAACACTGAATTTGTCACCTCATCACTATAACCTCAGGTTTTGCATTTCTATTGGTATTCTCACACATCACCTGCTTATAATGGCCTGTTCCTAGCCACTTCACTCCATGCATCTGAGGCAGTAAACCTAAGTTAAACAAAGCATATACTACCAACATCTTTCTTTCTCTCAGTCTCAAAAGTGCTGCAAGATCCCTTTACATGCTGATCCAGACTAACACGGCTATGTCTTTGAATTCTACCAGCAAAAATAGCATTTGCACTTGTCTATTGTTAGTGTTTGGCTGTTCAGTAACTATATCTCAAGAAAACATGATGGCAAACAGAAACATTCCCATCATCTTTTGTAAAGTTGTCAAAATTGGGGGTCATTCGCACTTCCAGTTGGTAATGGTGCTCCACTGAGATGCCTCAGAATCAGCCTGGCTTAGAAATGGCTAACACAGAGTGGCAGTGGGACAGTTGGGTTATTTGCAACAGTCAAAATTGTCCCCCTGGTAAGGGGGACTCGGAGCTATTTTGCAAGCTGTGAAAGGGGAAAGAGTCCCTCAGGAAATCTGCAAAAAGAGAAAAAACTACAAGTCAGAAGCTTGGGAACAGTATAAAAACATTCCATAATCATTCCTGTGTATCCACCCTTGCAGGGGAACTAGGAACACCAACAACATATATTATATATATATATATATAATATATATATGTGTGTGTGTGTGTGTGTGTTTTAATGGTTATATATTAAGGCTAAATATGAATTTTAAACAATGCTCATGGCCAATATATTGGTGCCCAGATTGTGTTGGAAGGAGAAAGAATTCTACTATTAAGCATCTATGGGTCATTAGAGAAAAAAAATAATTTTTTAAAAGAACTGCTGAATAAATTAGATAATTTGATTTTGATTCTATTATTATTATGGGGGCTTGGAACAGGGTAATTGATCCCTAATTGGATAGATTTTCAGGGGGAAAAATAAGACTGAGTCAAGGGAAACTCCCGACCAAGTTTATTAAGTTAGTAAATTATTATGTTTTGAAGGATGTCTGGAGACAGAAATATGGACAGATAAGGGAGTTAACTTTTTGCCCCAACACAAATCAATCTTGGGTGAGGCTTGACAATTTTTTTTTATTACACCAGTACTAGTTACAAGAGTCACTGATATAAAAGTTAATCCAAGGCTTTTCTCAGACCATAATCTTATAGTACTAACACTAAGTATGTGAAATAGAGAGTTCAGTTGGAAATTAAATTAGATAATAAAGAGTTAAATAAAAATGATTCTGTATTTCAAACAGTATTTTAAAGAGAATAGGATAGAGGATATCACGCCTGAGATAGAATGGGAAGCCTCTAAGGCAGTGATTTTTATACAAAGGCAGGGTTTTTATACAAAAAGGATGTGAGTTCAAAAGAGAAAGAACAAGAAAATTAGAAAAACTCCTAAGCTAATTGAAGATTAAAGAAAAGAACTTGAAACAATATCCAATAGAGAGGGGATTATGAGATGAGATAAAAAAAGGTACAACAACAAATCTCGCTAATTATAGTGGAAGAAATGTACAGGAAACTAAGGTATATTAGACAAAAGGCATTCGAAGAAGCCAACAAACCAGGAAAAGGTAAGGAAACAGATAGTCAGATTAAGGGATAAAGAGGAAATATATATAGATCAGAATAAACTAAAATAAATTGTTAGAGAATATTATGAGGGTCTATATAAAAATGAAGATTCAGATAGATAAAATTAATGAGTATGTAAATGGATGTAATTGTATGACCTTTAACGAGCAACAGAGGGAATTGCTTAATAAAGAAATAACACTTCAGGAAGTATATGATGCTATTCAAAGGACAAAATTAAGAAAAACACCAGGTCCGAATGGTTTTCCACTGGAATAGCATAAGAATATTATAAGAAGTATAAACAATAATTAGCTAAACCTTTATAGTTATGACAAGGTTTTAAATGGTAAAATGCCAGCAACTTGGTCATAAGCAAATATTACACTTATTCCTAAGAAAGATAAGGATAAATCAGATATCAAAAATTTTAGACTCATATCATTATTGAACTGTGACTACAAGATATTTGCATCTATCCTAGCTGATAGATTGAAAATATTCTTGCAGATTGGGTTAATACAGATCAGTGTAGGGGGTTTTACCCTCAAGAAAGATAAAAGATTATCTGAGACATGTGCTTGATCTGGTTGAATTTCATGTAAAGAAGACTGAAGTTATCCATGACCTTTATCAACTTTGAGAAAGCCTTTGACATTGGCTATTTTTGTTTCACGTTTTGGAAAAAACAGAAGCAGGAACCAACTTTATAAAATGGATTAAGGGAATGTATTTTAAACAAACAGCTCAGGTGATTGTTAATAGAAAAAAAACTGATTTGATAGAGATCCAGAATGGAGTAAGGCAATAACTGTTGTTATTTCTGATAGTGTTGGAAACCCATAATAATAATAATAATAATAATAATAATAATAATAATTTATTTATATCCTGCCTCTCTGTAAAAACAACCGATAATAACATCAGTGGGGATAAGAGTTTATGAGTTTAAACTACGAGCATAAGTTGATGAACTTTAAACATTTTTTAATGCAATAAAATTTATTTTAAAAATTGATGGAAAAATATTTGTCTGGAATGGTATACAAGGGAATTTGCTTAGCTGGTCAGTCAAAGAAAATGCAGCTCACAAAAGGCAAAACCTACAGGATTGCATTTTCAATTAAATCCCCATTTGGAACTGGCTAAAATTTGATAAAACTACCAGTATTGAGTGTCACTGAGGTTCTGCATTACTATATAATCCAGATGGCCATTGTGATTATGGGCCAATCTCTCTCTCTCATAGCCATATCTCACAGACTTGGTATGAAGATAAAATGGAGTGGTGGAGAACCAAGTATGCAGCCTTAAACTCACTAAAAGAAAAGTGAGATATAAGCTAATTAAAGGTAAATGTTTCCCGTTTGACAAGGTTATCAAGTCGTGTCCGATTGTAGGGGGCAGCACTCATCTCCACTACTAAGGCGAAGAGCCAGCACTGTCAAAGACAACTCCATGATCATATGGCCAGCATGACTGCTCAGAATGCTGTTACCTTCCCATCAAAGTGGTACTTTATTTATCGACTTGCACTTTTACATGCAAGTAGATAAAGTTGGCAGAAGTTGGCAGAAGCTGGGATAGTGAACTCACTCTGTCACACGATCCTTACATTTAACTAATCAACCAATAAATAACTAAATAAGTAACAGTATGACCATATGATCTTACATCAGAATATATTGACATAATAATCTCATAGGAGTTATTTCTATCCCTTCATTTGGAGCAACATAATGGCAATGGATCACTCAAATTAAGAGTGCATTCATATTGCATTCCTGAAGTGCTTAGATTCTACTTGAACTGGCTTAGTCCCATGCAATACTAGGATTTGCAGTTTTATTAGGAATTATCTGCCAGATAGCTCTACTGCTGTAATCCAAGGGATTCTAGGTTCCTCCTCAATCTACAAATCCCAGGAGTCCATTGGATGAAGCCATGCTACATAAAGTGATATCAAACTACTATAACTGTGAAGTGTGGATACCCCTGAGGTATCCTGAGGGAAGAGTTGAAACAAAAATGTATGGTGTAAATCTGCTCTTAGTGTGGTTATACTTTTTTACACTGCACTCCATTGTATTATTGCAGTATGCCAAAGAATGACAGTATTACACAAAGAACAACTGAGATTCTCAAAATACAAGAAATCTTCATTACTCATGTATCTCCAGTATCCCTGACTTGCCTCGTTCTTACCAGCATGAGGTTCCTCTAGTAGTTTTCTTACACTTAGAAATGAAACTAGCTTTTTTTCTGGTGCTTTCAGCAAGGAGAAATTGTTCCCTTTATGGCACCACCTGAACATGTTTCTGTTTTTTTTCTTTGCTTTCTTTCTTGAATCAACAGAATATATTTAGTACTTCCTGCCCTTCGAAAGGAAAAAAAAAATCACTAAGTTTTAGTATCTCAGTCCCTTCATGAGAGTCTTTGGGCCTTTCCAGACTGCCAGAAATAATGCAGCTTGAAACCACTTTAACTGTCCTGGCTCAGTGCTAGGGAACCATGGGAATTGTAGTTTTTTTCTGGGACATTGAGCCTTCTCTGTCAGAGAGCTCTGGTGCCACAATAAACTACAGTTCCCATGATTCCCTAACACTGAGCCAGGACAGCTAAAGTGGTCTCAAGCTGCATTATTTCTGGCAGTCTGGAAAGGCCCATGCACCATTACCACAGAAACACCACAATGACCAGGAATGCTTGTCCCATATGCCAGTGTGCTTTAAAAATTGTTTTATTTCTATGGAGTTAAACAACAAATCAACTCAGAACCAATGTCACCTAACAGGTGGAGTGTGTTAAAAAATATAATCTAGACTTGAAGTAGTGGAACTCCCTCTTTGATGAGCTTTCTACTCTCTCTTCCACCAAACCTGCTTGTAAATGCTGTTTGAAAAATATCCTATGAAGTGACCCTGAAGGGAAATAAGTTTGGCAGGAAATCAAGCAACAAAAATGATAACCTATTCAGCATTGACAAGGTACTTGATCCTATAAAAAACATGATATTTGTGACTATCACATCATTAACCCTTTGGCTTCGGATAGTTTATTATACTCCTTTCCAGATTATCAGACCAGCAATTCATAGAATTACCAAAACACATTTTGCAGTCAGATATGCCCCCTTATTCAAAGGTCTAGATCAGTGGTCCCCAAACTTTTTCAAGCTACCACCCCCTTTCCTTCTGAATGACAAACTTAGCATCCCCCCAGCACATTTTTTTAATATTAGGTCTGCTGTTCTCCATGTAGTTATGCTGGACACATGTCCATGGAATCATCTCGACAATACTGGCTCCCTCGGCTTAGTAAAGGAGATGAGCACCTTCCCCTACAATCAGACATGACTAGACAATCTTGTCAAGGGAAAGCCTTTACCTTTTCTATTGCAAATTCAAAAGAACCAATCTTGGTTGCTGCTCCATTTGCATCCAGTCACTTTGGGAGCAGCAACCAAGCAGCTGGTGACCAAGAAGCTCCTTGCTTGTGCCAGCCTTGCAGCTAAAGTCGGCACAGATGAATGACTTTTTGGTTGCTGTTTGACTGGCTGTTCAGTCACTTCTCCATTTGCACCCTAACATCCTGGGAGCAGCAACTGAGAAGCAGGCTGAACAGCCTGTTGGGTGCCTCTCTGTATCTTCCTAATCCAATTGTGAATATGACCAGAATAGACAAGGGGTAAATTTCGAATTTACTAGGGAAGGTGAGGGGCAAATTTCCCAGCCATGTTCTGAAGGTTAACAGCGGGGTAATTAGGATTTATGGGTTCATCATACACATGTTTAAGGGTGAAACTCACTCATTTAGCACTTTAAACAGAGTGCTAAAATTATGTGTGTAGAAATCCTTATAGTTTAGGAAATAGGAAGGTGCAAAAATGTCTATTTTACTATGTTGAATTCACAGTCTAGGTCCCCTGACTGGCCAAAGGAATGCCACTTTTAGCTTAAATCTTATCTATCTATCTAAAACTGTAATGTTCTTCTAGCATGAGACTCAAGATAGAACAGACTGAAACAATGTTCAACTCTCTCGCTCTCTCTGTATAAATGTATATCTCCAATTATTTAAGCAATTAAATAAACATCAGAAGAGCAATAATTGGCAATGCCAGAAGCCCTAAATCTGGAAGCACCAGAGTATCCAGACATCATGTAATGATAACCAACTTTACATTGCCTATTGGTTTCCGGGCCCAGTACAAGGTGTTGGTTATCACCTTT
>CM034708.1:17778607-17804281 GCA_020142125.1 Phrynosoma platyrhinos | reverse complement strand
TTATTATTATTATTATTATTATTATTATTATTATTATACATGCATAATACCTGAGCATTATTTTGCTTACAAATTAAACTATTAGATGTCAACTTGCAACTAGCCTGTACTAAAAGTGTTGACGTATGCAGACAGCGAGATCTAGCATACACACATGCAGAGTAGTTGCACATAGACAGAAATACCCAGAAGCTGGTCTTCTGTGAAGAGTCTGCTCCAGACAGCACAGGAAAAAATCCTCCCATATGCAACTGCTGCTTTTAGCTTGGAGAAAAGAATAGCTTTACAGTGAGGCTTCTCTCAGAGAGGGCTTTAATCTTTTTTGCAAATATTTGCAAAAATATACACAGAGTACCAGACGTCCATCTTGAATACTGACAGCTACACAGAGTAACAAAGTGCTTTGCCAACCACCAACCACAACTGCTCAACAACGGAGATTCTGACTCTCTCCCATATATAGGTGGTCCTCTTGAGAACATGTGACAGTCATGCACTAATGAAACCTTGATGGTTTCATTCCCAGTGCCTGTTGCATCAGGATTGTTGCATCAGGCCTCCCATGATGCATAGCTGGCTTGTCCCATCCACTGTGCATGTTACATCAGGCTTCCCATGATGCACAAGCCTGCCAAATGCTGACTCATGCACCTGCCACTTGAACTGTAGTAACCCTGTTACTGTTGCTCTAGTTTCTCTCAGTGGCCACATCCATGTCATTTTCTAAACCAGGGTGCCACATGGTCTTGACAATAAAGAAATATGTTAACTACAGAAGTACAGAGGACATTAAATGTAGATTTATTTGAATTCTACATAAGCCCAGGTTCCTAATAGATTAGAAGAAAAAATGAAATGTGTTCTGAGAGATCAATAACCAATTCCACTCATTTCAGGGGGTTAAGGAGTACAGAGAAATGTCTTTGCTCCTCTTCAAAAGCAAGATGAGCCTACAATTGTTACATGAACACCTTCAGTAAAAGAAAAGCTGTCAAATTCCCAACTTGGAGAATAGACAAACATGGTACCCACATCCTGGAATATGTACCCACTACCAACATGTAGAACAAGGTGTGATAACCCTTGGTTTTCCGGGAAAATAGACACTATTTGCATTCCTGTGTGTCCAAACAATATTGAATGCACTACCCCATTATCTTCTTGGTGTTCAGAAAACAACAGGTGATACCTAGCAACAGCCTTCTGTTTTAGAAAGAGATGATAGTGCACCATGGTCAATATGCTAACCAGTCAGCTTCATTCATACATGCATAGCACACAAATTATTCATTTCTTCCCTGTACTGATGGCACCACATCTCTTCTCTGTCCAGTGTTCACTGTGATGCACACACACACCTCAACTGCACACCAAGTAATTTAACATAAATAAAAAAAAACCTAATACAACATCTAGACTTCAAGTATTCTCTTTCTATCTGAAAATGCAGAAAAGCCATAAAGTGGATCCAGTTTACCTGTTGCCAAAAGGCAGCATACTGCTGCAGTGGGTATTGCAAAAAATTCTTAATCCATTTCTTGGACCATCTTGCCAAGTAGTAAGAAGAATTTCACCTCCCATCAGACAGAGGAACATGCAGTACATGAGTCGGGAAAGGCATAATTTATTTTCATTATTTAACATGCATGAGAAACATATTGTAGCATTGTTCACTTCACTCACTGTTTGGTCACTTCGGGCATTTTTGGCTGTTCCTTTTTCTTCCCTTCAGCTGCCTCAATGGGTGTAAGTAGTACTGCAGCACAAGAGACTATTGACTGGTGAGAATCTTCCCGGCGAACTGCAAAATTAAGAAAAGTTTGGTTACCACCAGAGATGAATTGAGGGCTTTTTCTCCCAAATATACCATTTTTTTTTACATGTGTTCCTTTATTAAGCCACAAATATGTACATTTTCCATACATCAAGGAAGTTAACTTATCAATGAAGCAGTCAGCATTATTTAAGAGAAACATCTAGAAATCTTCACTGGCAGACATCTGTTGAGAAGGAGATGACAGACTTACTCCAATTCCCTGTGGTCAAGTATATAATAAAAATCATTGTAGCCTATCCTAATTAGCTATCCAGCTAGAGTAATTTAATCATTGCTTACTTATCATGCACTTAACTATAATTTTTGCCTATTGAGTCACTTTCCCAGGTGAAAAGCAACATCCAAAAAGGGTTGTTATTTGTTAAGCATTACCTCCCTCCTCATAATCAGGAGATTTTGATCTTAATGTTCTAACTATCACCTTTCTTCTATTTTTATTGAATCACCTATATTCAGTAGCAAGCACAAATCATTCTTAGCTAAGATTTCACCCTCCATCTCACCTATTCCTACACGTGTCTTTCATCATCTATGCAAAAGGATAAACATTTCATTAAAATCGAACTTGACTTTACAAAAGTAAAAGGCACTTTTTAAAGAAATAATTCATTATTATTCACTGTGCTTTATAAAAAAGCATAAGTTTATATCACTTACTTCTCATTTATTTACAGTATTTATACCCCACTCTTCAGCCACAAAGGCTCTCAGAGCAGCTACTTCTTTTTCATGTTACTCTCAGGGAGGAGAGTGGCACAGAATTTGAAAATTCCTACCCAACCACCCCTGAAATGCCAAAAAAAAAAAAAAATGCTCTTTCAGAGTCACTTATAAAAGTAACTAGGAAAATTACTTTGCTGTTGTGTGTGCTGTCAAGTCATTTCTGACTAATGGTGACCCTAAGGCAAACCTATCACAGGTTTTTCTTGGTAAGATTTGTTAAAGGGGGTTTGCTTTTGCCATCATATGAGGATGAGAATGTGTACCTTGCACAAGGTCACCCAGTGGGTTTCCATGGCTGAGCAGAGATTTGAACCCTGGTCTCCAGAGCTGTAGTCTGGCCAGTTGGGCAAAACATCAGCTGTGATGTAATCTCATTAGCATGTGCTGTCAGCTCTCATTAGCATGCACCTTCCCCCAACATTTAATCCTTTGTTGTCTGGGAGAAGTTCTCAAATGACTGTGGGGAGGGAGCCCCCAGTCATGACACCTACAAATGGTAACTTATTATATGTAATAATATTATATGTAACTGATTTCTTCAGACCTCTGGATAAAATACCCTTAACACAGAGAATGAGTAATTAAAAGAAAAAGGCTTGGCAAAATTCCACCAAAGAGGAAGACAAAGATTGCTTTATTTGCATTTTAAGAAATAAATGGATGTCCATGAAAGTTCATTCTGGTATGAATAAGACTGTCTGAAAAAGCAAGATTCTTTCTCCACTTCCCTAACTTCCCTTTTAATATTTTTGAATGAAAATGGTGAGGCAGAGGTGGCCCCAGGCTGCATGCAGCACCCCCAAAACCATGTTGAGGCTCTCAGAACACCTCAGCACCATCTCTCTATTGATCATAAATATCCCTATGGAACATGGGGACAATTTTGCCACTTTTCTTCTCTCCAGGCCATTTTAGTCCCAAGTGAAATAAGAAGTCAACTAGAGGTCAACTTCATCTTGCATACCTAGATTTTCTCAGCTGAAATTGGTTTTTGCATGCACATATTATTGCTATAGCAGAATGATACTGTTGGATATAAGTCTTTGTATACTAGCTTGCTTGTTGTTTAATTGTCTGATTTTTTTCAAGAAAGATGCTGTACAAATCCACTCATAGTAGAATGCTGCAGACTAAAAACGCATACAGTTGGCCCTTCATATCCATGGATTCTTTATTCATAGATTTAACCATCCCCAGCTTGAAAATATTCAAAGTATTTTTGAAAATATTTTAAAAACTATACAAATTCCAGAAAGCAAACCTGGATTTTGCTATTTTATGTAGAGAGATCTTGTTGCATCTTTGAGACTAACTGAAAGAAAAAAGTTGTCAGCATGAGCTTTCATAGACTTCAGTTTACCTCCTCAGATACATTGCCAGATCAGATGAGCATGGAAGAGCTGGTCAAGTCCACTGCAGGGGTTGACTGGGGGCACCAGAGTTGGTTTACCCCAGCTCCTTTTTGCTCCAGTCCTAAGGACCAGAGCATGGCTTCAGCATGGCTTCCATCACTTTGGAGGCATGCATTGTCTAATCAGCATGCCTCCAAAGTGGCTGGAAGCTGTCTCATTTGGGCCATATGTTTCACCCCTTAGTCAACTTTCTCAGATGCACTGAATGAAGTGTTGCTCAGGAAAGACCTTTGTATTCAGACTGTATGAATAGCCATACAAATGCAAAACATGTGGATATGCTAAGGTGATAGGTTCCATTTTAACTATGGTCATTGAGGGCAGAAAGATGAACTTAAAAACTACAAAGGAATATTGGAAAGAGAAACAGCCGAATTACAATATATCTACAAATTCCAATCCATCAACATGGATTGAACAGAGATGATGGCTTTCTAGTGCACTGCACAAATTATAACTGGTTAGCACCCGACCTCACAAGGGTGTTCTTAACCAGTTTACTGTATCTCCTTTCTGGTTCCTTCCTGCACACACCACATTCCAAAACTCCCTCCACTATTCACATGGTCATACACCCACCCTGAACTTTAGGCAACATCTTGCTACCTGCCTTTGTCCTTTAATGACCACATTTAAAATTGACCTTGGGCCTCTGCAGATGGACAGCTCTGGGCCACCCCAGGAAATAGCAGATCGGGGCTGCAGCAATTCCATTCCGCGGCCCAAATCCTCCCTTTTTCCACCCCAAAAAGAGTGGCAAAATGCTGCTACATTTAAGGGCAGCAAAAGACCATCCTAAGAGCCGACACCATGGCTCTTCAGTGCCCTTTCAGTGCAGCATGTTTAAACGCTGAGCCGGGAGGGCATCCCGACACTGCGCACTGTGTGTAACAGCACGCAGCATCAGGACAGTGTCGGTGTGGGGTTGGGGTGGCCAGCGTGCAGCTGCCCTGCCCCAACTCTTTTGTCACAACTTGGAACAAGGTTGTTTAGTTAATTATTATGCAATTGCCTTGTCTCGGCTTGGGCAGGGCAGGGCAGGGCAGGGACCCCCCCCCCCAGGGGATAATTGGATATCTGAATTTACAATATTTGATCAGTTAAGAGGGATGAAGGGTTTACATCATCAGCTTAAAATTCTCTTGCATCATCAATCTTAGAGATGACATCAAAACTTGGACGGGGGGTGATTTGTTTATATGTTTAGCAACTTGTGTGAGAACCTTCTTGACATATGCTTTGTGGGAGGTGCGACTTATCTCTGATGGCTTGACTTGATTAAGGTGTTATGGCATGTGCACATACACATGTGTCAAGAAGGAAGTTATAATCAAGTGAAGAATTTTTTATGTAAAGTTATTGTTTCAGACCCTGTACAGATGAATAAAGTTGTGGCCATTTTGTTATCCAAAAAATGGCGTTCGGACTTCTTTGTGCCGGTGCAACAGGAGAGGAGGGGCTAGAATCATGCTTTTCCAAGTAGTCTCAGACAAAAGCAAATGCTTCAGCCTCACCTAGCCTGTGTGTTCCTTTTTAATATATTTTGCCATCTTGACTATATTCTAGTGTTGCTTGGCCTCATGGTTTTCATCTGTAAAAAGCTGGAAGATATGTGCAAAATGTTTATTGTTTCCCCCACTCCTTTTCTGTGTGAGAATACCTTGTTTCACTTTAAGTACAATACGCTATATAATTTGCTACTCTATGTTGAGCAGCAAAATGTCTTGGCTAACAAATGACTAACATTTGTTGGCACTGTGCACATCCTCCTTGTGTAACCCATCACCTTGAAAACCCTATGACAAGACATCCCAAGTGAGACACAAGCAGTATCAGAACACTAACAAAAAGGAAAGAAGAAATAAAGTAATAAAATCAATTTGCAAGAAAAGATAAGGGTGAAAAAATAAAAGAAAGGAAAAAGGTGGTGAGACAAACAGTAAACATGCTCAGAAAGGCAAATGCTAACCAAGTAGCACCATACATAAAATAATGTGGGAAGCATGACCCAAGGGAAGCTAGACTTAGGAGATTACCACACTAAGGTGATATAGCAGTGAAATATTGCAACTATATTAGTCCAATTCTAATGGCCACAATAATGCAATTGAAACAGTTTTCTGCATTACTTTATCAATCTGGAATTGCACTTGGTTCTTCACAGTAGCATAACTCATTATCTTTCTGCACTCCTGCATTTACAGCTCTTGCACATGCATGTTGGGGTTCTTCCACATACCAAAATCTTGCATCAGGGAAGAGATAAACACAATCACAAGATCTGAAATCATTGTCCCATGTGGCAATGTTTACATTTTGTAAATATATATTTTCCTGGAGATTATATATATACACACACATATACTATTATTAATATCAGATTCAAACTCTAAACTGTGCCCTTTAATTGATTTTGTACGGCAGCTCCCAGATTCTCAGATGGACAATATGTATGGGAGCTGTAGTCCAAAATTCTTTAAAGGGCACAGTTTAGGGGTCAATACCATAGCTTCATGATAGGGCATTCTGGGAATTGAAGTTTCTTGTGGCACCAGGGCTCTTTCTGACAGAGAAGTCTATGTGACTTACAAAACTACAGTTCCCAGAATAATTATTCCCTTTAGTAATTATTTTCTGTCAAATAAGCAATGAGAAGCTGCAAAACAAGTAAACTATGATGGAAGAGAAAGCGGAGGTGGAATGTGAAGCTGCTCATTTAATCGATCTCCTAGCAACAAAAACCAGATGTCTGTTGACATCAGGTTACTGATGTACCCAGAACCTTGTAACCCTTTCCTTGCTGCAGTTGCATTAATCTCTTCCACACTGGTAGAGTACTGCAATTATAGTAATATTGGGTATTCATTCACAATTTCCTATCATGAATGATTTATAGCACTACAAACAACACAAAGGCAATGATATAACAACAGAACCATGGGATGTCATGTGGGAGGATGCATTACTATTTGTTGCTATTTGTTGAAATCTTCATAGTAAAAATTGAAATGGAACATAGCAATACTGGGAATGAGTGAGTTAAAATGGACAGCAGTGGGCCACTTTGAATCAGACAACTACACAGTGTTCTACTCAGGGAATGAACAAGAAGAAATTTGAAAGGTTCTATGATGGAGTACAGGAAGAAAGTGACAGAACACCAACACAGGACATCAAATTGATCATAGGTGATTGGAATGAAAAAGTAGGAAGCAAAGAAGAATCAAAAACAGTAGACAAATTCAGATTAGGCAAAAGAAATGAAGCAGGTGAGTGGCTGATAGATTTTTGTGAAGCCAACAACGTATTTATTGCAAACACATTTTTCATACAACCAGAAAGAAGGATATACATATGGACATCACCAGATGGCCAACACAAAAATCAAGCAGATTATATAACTGGAAGCAAAAGATGGCAAATCGACATCCTGGTGGCCAAGACTAGACCAGGTGCTGACTGTGGCACAGATCATGAATTACTCATATCAACAATAAGAAGAAAACTCAAGAAGAAAACAAAACTAGTCATCATACCAAAGTATGATCTAAATAATATCACAACAGAATTTATTGACAACATAAGAAACAGATTTGTGCTACTAAGCATAATTGACCAAGAACCAGACGAACTACAATTTGAAGCCAGGGACATAATAAAAGAATGCAGACAGACACTTTCAAGAGATAAAAAGAAAGGAGAAAAAAAACATGGATGACAGATAAAACACTATAAGCAATAAAGAAAAGAGGAAAAACAAAAGGGAGATAGAAACAAATTAAGAACAATGAATGCAACAATACAATGGCTAGTGTGGAAAGATAAAGAAAATTACCACAATGACCAATGCAGAGAAATAGAATACAACAACAAAATGGAAAGAACAAGAGATCTATTTCACAAGATCTGGGAAATCAAAGGAAAATTC
Source organism: Phrynosoma platyrhinos (assembly GCA_020142125.1). Taxonomy (NCBI): domain Eukaryota; kingdom Metazoa; phylum Chordata; class Lepidosauria; order Squamata; family Phrynosomatidae; genus Phrynosoma; species Phrynosoma platyrhinos. Next base: position 17,796,381 of record CM034708.1, on the reverse strand, counting down.
AAAGCAAGGACTGGGATGCTCTATGACAGTAATTAAATACTAGGAAGGGATAAAAAGATGTTGGATGCAATACACAGAAGAGTTATACAAAAGAGATGACAACTAACAACAACAACAACAACAATAATAATAATTTTTATTTATACCCCACTCCTCTGTCAAACAATTGGGGTGGCTCAACATGAAGGATATATGGAACAAAGAGCCATATGAAGATGAACCCCAAATTCTAAAAAGTGAGATGGACTCTTCAGTAAGAGGAAAGGCCAATAGATTGGAAATGATCATTATACATCCCCATCCACAAAAAAGGATATCCAAAAGACTGCAGCCAACTATAGGACCACAGCACTGATCCCCCACACAAGCAACATTTACAACATAGACTCCAACTATACATGGAGAGAGAAATACCAGAGGTCCAACCAGGGTTCAGGAAAGGAAGAGGCATGAGTGACCACACTACAAACGTCTGATGGCCAATGGAGTGCACCAGGGAATTTCAAAAGAAAATCAGCATGTGCTTTATAGCACATATAAAGAAGCTTCATTTATATACCACTTCATATCGTGCTATAGGATGTCTAAGCAGTTTGCAACTGTAAGCTCATTGCCCCCCAACAATTGGGTACTCATTTTAGTGACCTTGGAAGGATGCAGGCCTGAGTCTAGCCTGAGCCCTGGCTAGTATTGAACTCGCAACCTTGTGGTCTATGAGTCAGTGGCTTCCTAATAAGGAAGATCAAGGAAGAAAATGCAAAGGCACACCTACTGTTGAACACAAAGAAAACAAAATTAGTGACCACAGAAAATCTAGAAATAGTAAAAGAATTCTCATACCTGGGATCAAACACTAATAGGAACAGGGACTGCAGCCAGGAAATCAGAAGAATTTAAAGAATGGGAAGGGAGACTATGAAAGAACTAGAAAAGATTCTCAAATGCAAAGACATACAACTCATCACAAAAGCTAGAATTATACAAGCCATTGTATTTCCTATTACCATGGCTGTGAGAGCTGGACAGTTAAGAAACAAGATAGGAAGAAAATCAATGCATTTGAGATGTGGTGCTGGAGAGCTGAGGATCCCATGGACAGCAAAAAGGACAAACAAATGGGTCCTAGATCAGATCAAGCCAGAAATCTCTCCGGAAGCCCAAGATGACCCGAAACAATGGATGCAAGCTGCAGAAAAAGAGATTCCACCTCAACATTAGGAGGAACTTCCTAACAGTAAGGGCGGTTTGACAGTGGAACACACTCCCTCAGAGAGTAGTGGAGTCTCCTTCCTTGGAGGTCTTTAAGCAGAGGCTGGATGGTCATCTGTCGGGGATGCTTTGATTGGGAGTTCCTGCATGGTAGGGGTTGGACTGGATGGTCCTTGTGGTCTCTTCCAACTCTATGATTCTATGAATCTGTGACAAAACTGAGGCTGTTCTACTTTGGACACATGTCTTGAAGTCTCTTCACTGGCTGCCTATTAGTTTCCGGGCCCAGTACAAGGTGTTGGTTATTACCTATAAAGCCCTAAATGGCTTGGGCCCAACCTATCTTCGAGACCGCCTCCTCCCTTACAATCTGCCCCGTACACTTCGGTCCTCTGGGAAGAATCTGTTACAGGTGAATAAATCTAGACTGATGGCTACTTCCCAGAGGGCCTTGTCAATGACCACTCCCAGACAATGGAACGGCCTGCCGGATGAGATCCATCACTTACCAACTTTAGACAGCTTTAAAACGGCTGTCAAGATGGATCTCTTCCAGCAGGCTTTTCCTGATTAGTCCTCCCAGTCACAGAGCCTGTCCTCTGTACCTCTTTTTCCCCCATCCCAGCTGCTATTATACCCTCTGCTGCTGCAATTACTGTAATTGGTAAATTTTTTTTAAGGGCTGGGAGAGTTGGGGCTTGGGGTTGATTTTACTGTATTGTATTTTTATGTTGGAAGCTATGCAGAGGGGCAGGGTACAACTTTCTCACTTCCCCCCAACCATCTGTTCTCCTTATCCTCTTCTTTTCCCAAGGCTTCTTGCTGCCCACACCTCTGTCCTCCTTGTCCTCTTCTTTTCCCAAGGCCTCTTCCCGCCCCCAACTCTGTCCTCCTCGTCCTCCTCTTCTCCCAAGGCTTCTTCCCACCCCCACCTCTGTCCTCCTCATCCTCTTCTTTTTCCAAGGCTTCTTGCCACCCCCACCTCTGTCCTCCTCATCCTCTTCTTTTCCCAAGCCTTCTTCCCACCCCCACCTCTGTCCTCCTTGTCCTCCCCCTCCTTATACCCGGCATATAAGACGACCCCCAACTTTAACCCAGATTTTCCTGGGTTAAAAAGTTGTCTTAAACGTCGGAAAATACGGTAGTTACTTTTTCCTATAACAAACAATGTCCACAGTCTGCATTTCTACTAAAACAAAGACAATTCATAATTGTCTTAAAAATCTTGGGCAATTTCCAGTCTTTCTGGTAAACAAAGAAACCTGGTGAACTCTTTGTGCAAGAATGAACCATTATTTATTCTGAATAGTACTGGAGAAAGCTCAGTGTTTGTTTTAGCACAATTATACATTTATTTAAATAGTAAGCAAAGTTAAGAAAGAGTTTTTGAATGCAGCAGGAATGTATGTCTGAAAATGTAGTATGCCACAGATGTGTGGGAGTTCCTCTTTCCCATATCACAATGAGGCTTGACAAAGCTGCATGCATTTGCACATAAACTACACAAAAAAGTGTGTGTGTGCCTTATGAGCAATTGCTGGAATCTGGAAAAGGGATTAATGAAGGAATCACACTCCCTCAGGAAGGACAGGAGTTAACCAGAACTCAAATCATAGATGGATAGATAGATAGATATTCAAAAGTTACAGAAAGTTGTCTTCCAACTGCTGTTATTTTGTGCAACTCAGTTCACTCTGATTTATGACAACCCTATCCTAGAGTTTTTTTGGCAAGATTTACTCATAGGAGTGACTAGTCCAATTCCACCACCCTGGCTCTACTATCTGCCAATTAGTCTATTGACTATCTATTGACAAGCATCTCCCCACAAGGAAAATTGACTGCATTGCATCTGATAAAGTAGATTTACATCTAAAAGAGCTTATGATACCAACCTCTTTTTTTCAGGCTGCACCTGCACTACATAAATAATGCAGTTTGCCACTGCTTTAAATGTAATGACTCAATGCTGTTACAATAACTGATTTAATATCTTTTAAAAAAAATCTTTTTGTGGGTCCCTGCCATAGCTCTGGACTGGAGGAGGCCAACCGCCATGCATTCAAGGTGAGCATATCATGTAAGCACCTGAAAGGTCACATCTGTACTTACAATAATTTGCAGATTAAAAGGGCCAGGCCTAGGAGCTGCAAAGCAAGACATCCACACCTAGGAGGTTTATGGGTACCAGTCAGGATGTGTCCAACTGAAGAGGAGATAACATTAACATCCCATCCCCTCTCCTTGGAAATTGTCAAAGAGTGGTAATCCAGAATCCTTTGATATACAATAGCAACTCTTCGCCTCAGGCTAGATTTAAGGGTATAAAAGATCCACAAAATTTCAGGCGCACTGGGTCTCGGTCTGGTTAGATTTCATGATGACACTGCACCACTGTGAACTCTGACTTGGGTCCTGGCTCTTTCTGTTGTCCTTTCCCTTTCATAACGGTTGAGTCTATTCATCTTCATTCATCATTGGAGCAGCCTCCTTCAGGTAATGATCACCATTAGAAAACCTTCTGTTCTCTTTCCAAGCTAGCTACTTTATTCCTGAGCTCTTGTGTGTATGACTGAATGTTAGAGTGTCTTTGAAGGTTTGAATCCCTAAATAAATTACAGTTCATTGGAAAACTTTGTTTCTATTGGTCTATTCCCTAGCCGCCTCCATAAACATAGGATAAAGGATCCCATTGAAGACTTGGACTTTAGTAATTCTCCAGGTTCAAGTCCTTCTTATAATCCTATAGAATTCTGGGACTTGCAAACAATAATGTTTTACTAAGAAGGACATCACAAGCAAACTACTATGAAAACCTGGACCACTGTTTCCTTTGTTAAGCATAATCTTTAAGCATTGCAAAAGCAGCATCTGCCATCACTCCTTTCTGGATTTTTCTGCTTTTTTTTTTTTTTTTTTTGGCCAAGACTCCCAAGTCAGTAAGGAAAGGATGTACATCTCAGGGAGTGTCTTCCACTCAAATTTTTGATAAAACCACCTGGATTTTCAGAACTGATTTATGTTCTGATTTATATTCTGTTTCCTACTTTCATCTCAAGGAGTTTGGCTCCTAAATGCTTCTTGCTGTAGTTTTGTCGATGTAAGCCTGAATCTTTGTTTTTCATTTTAAGCTGAGCATAGAATTTGGGATTTTGGACTGAGCAATTTATTGTCCTATGCCATTTCTAAGCCACAGTTCTGGCTCAGAGGACCTTGCAGGCTTGTCCTTCTATGAGAGCTCCAAGATCTTTAACTTTCCCCCCATTGTTTTAACTAGGCTTGCAAGATTCCATAACTCCTCTGCCAGAAGGACCAATGGGATCCAAGGAGAAGATAATCTTATCCAACCATGATCTATCATCAGTGTTTTCTCTCACCATTAGATGATTTCCCATCTGTAACCTCTCTTTCACTGGAATATGTGGGGGGGGGATGGTTGATATCTGAGTTCCCCACATCTTTTGAGACTTTCTCCCTTCTTCTCCCAGCAATCTCTAAATCTTAAACTGCTTAACCTGTCACCTTCTAGAATCTAAAGCCAGCCCTCTGCAGCCTATCCAGAACTTTCAGTCACACTCAAGATCTTATAACCTTCTCTCTCTTTGTAGTAATATATCCCTTTTCTATTTTATAGTCAGTGCATTTACTGTATTTACTTGTTGCCTACCACTTATAGAACTCTACCATATTGTTTGCCATTCCCCCATGCAATCACTTGTGTATTTTTGATTCTTGTGTGTTGAATGAAATACCCCTTTTTGAACAGCTCTGTGACCAATCTGCCAATCTGCATTTCCCAAAAATGAATAGGTGGCTGAAAAACATAACTGGTAACAACAGCAGAACAAGATTTCTTCTGGCATCCAGGAATGTTTCTGTGCTTAGAAAACAAAGTTGAATTTGTTAACAATTTAATTGCTTAAATTAAGCTGAATCTCACTGAAATGAATTTAACTGTATTTTGGAGCACATAATCACCCATAGTATTAGAACTTATTTAAGAACATACTACTAATTAGTTCACTAAACCACAGCTTATAAGAACATGATTTACTTTAATCTCTAGTGTCCAATTACTGTCTTGGCTGATTGGAACTTAATAATGTGTCTACAAGAAATACTTGACATTTATCCAAAACTTTCAGTTTATTAACAAAATTTAAAAAGAACATTAAAAGTGATCATATAGTGGACCCTAGATATCCATGGGTTTGATATCTGCAGATTTGAGCAACCATTGACTAAAATGAAGAAATATATATGTATATATTTAAAAAAAATGGTCAGGATGAGAAGCAGTCCTAAGGCAATAGTGAAGGCTGCTGTGGCATAACCCAAGCAAGCTGATGTCTCACTCCTCCATGGAAATCAATCCCACCACAAAACCAGTCAGAACTTAAACATTTTCCTGATTCTCTTTCCCACCTTCATATCATGAAGTCACATGTAATACCTTTCCAGAATTTAAACTGCCTCACTCCATTACCCACTTTCTCACAAAGAAGCCTCTGCTAGAATTTAAACCCCTTTCCTTCTGATATACCTCATTGTCCCACTCCTTCTGCTGTCTCTCCCTGAGGTGGATCAGTTGAAAGGGTGTTTAAATCTGGCAGAGGCTTTCTGATGGGAAGGATGAGAGGGTGGGAAACAGAGTTAGGAGAGGGTTTAAATACGGGCAACACCTTCATGATGGGAAGGCAGGAAACAGTGTATGAAGAATTTCTTCCTGGTGCCCAGATCTGGTTACCAAGGTAATTTTAAATGTTAAATACTGACTTGAGCATCCATAGTTTTTGTTATCTGTGGGGGTTCTGGAACCCAATCCCTATGGATACCCATTATACATTCGAAATTGGACTACTCTGAATATTTCTTTAGTTTAGTTTTTAGAGTCAGTATTGTGTTCCTGAGAACATAGGATTTAGACATAAATCATGAAAACTGCTTTAAAATGTGAGAATATTCACCTTCTTCTGCCCTTACCTGGTTTCATGATTTGCTCTATCTACTGCTTAGCATTAATGTCTCATTCAGCATGTTTGAAGTAAGAAAAAAAATTAAGATGCAATAAAGAACAATATAAAATCAAACACAATGTTTTACAGGACATTATTTATTTGCTTTAAATATTCCTTAATCTTCTTCAGACGAAAAAGTAAGGGGAAAAAAAATCTGCCAGTATATAGAAATCAACAATAAAGCAGTCGAATTTATAATCTAAAAGACATGGTAATAGAAGGGACTGACAGGCAGGAGGGGGTGGGGGAAATCACAGGTTTTAGATCTTAGTTATGATGAACTGGAGAGGATAATGCTTAAAAGAAAGAAGAAACCAAACATTGTTGGTTTCTCAGTTCAGCCCATGGAGGAAACCTGTTTCCAGTCCCTCCTTCTGGTATAAAAGTTACTTGTTAGAAGAACAAACCTGATGGAGCTGGCTTCTCAACAAGGCTGGTAGGAGTTGCCTGCCTTCCTTCTCTCCCATAAAAACCACTAGGGTGGAGGGGAAAAAACTTGGTGGATTTAATTTTTGGCAGCTTCTCTCCTGGAACTGAAATTATCTAGGTGTTTTAGTAGACCACAATCTGACCATGAGTCAAGATTGTGATGTGTAGCCATAAAGGGGGAAAAAGCAAAGTAAATTCTAGGTTGTATAGAAAGGAATCTTGTAGTACCTTCAAGACTAACTGAAAGAAGCTGGTAACATGAGCTTTCATAGACTTGCACCTATTTCCTTAGATACATGAGGTTGCAAAGACTGAGGAAAGTAGCAGTGCCACTCTGTTCTGCTCTTAGTCAGACCTCACTTGAAATACTGTGCTGAGTTCTGGGTAATGGCATTCAATAATGGTATCAACAAGCTGGAATCAAGATGATCAAAGGTCTGGAAACCAAGCCCTGTGAGAAATCACTTAGGAAATGGGGTATGTTTAGCCTGGAGAAGAAAGAGGCCAGATGATAGCCATCATTAAATATCTGAGAGACTGTTATGCAGAAGACAGAATGAACTTGTTTTCTGCTGCTCCAGAGTAGAACACAAACCAATGGATTCAAATTGCAAGAAAAGAGGTTACACTCAAATATTAGGAAGAACCCACTGACATTAAAAGATGTTGGATAGTGTAACAGACTGCCTCAGAGGGTGATAGACTCTTCTTTTTTTGAAACTTAAAAAACCCTACCAAGCTGGATGGTCATATCTCAGCAGTGCTGTAGCAATGTATTTCTACACGGCAGTGGGTCAGACTAGATGGCCCTTACAGTTATGATACTGTAATTCTGGAACTGAGAGGACATAGAAATGCACAGCTCCTTCAAGAATCAAACAAAGAAAAGCAGTTCTTCAATTCCAAAGGGAAGTTGTTTTACAGCCTTGGGACCATATTAATGCCATGGAAAGTCAGTGTTGCATGTTGTATTTGCAGCAGATAAAATGTTTCCAGATTGTTTCACAGAGTATTTCACAGTTTTAAGTACACAGTTTCAATTCCCAGAGAAATCTTTTTTCACAGTTTAGTTAATGGGATTACAGGGGGGGGAAATAGGGTAGAGATGGGACACGTAGCATAATGGAAATAACCTCTGTGCTGAAATTATTCAAAAGTTATCAAAATGAGAAACTGTTAATACCAAACTGAACACAAAATATATACTAGCATTGGCATTTATATGCATTAATATTTAAAGGATTTTTGTTAATTGGATTGGATTTTTGTTAATTGGATCCTAACTTGTGTTACCATTGGTCCATTTAGTCTGAAGATGTCAGCAGCGACTGATGTTTAATATGACATGCTAAATGACATCACCAGAGGCTGTATTTTTTAACATCCTAAGGTCTTGACACAAGCTTTGCCCTGAGATCTTAAGGCTTGCGATACTCCAACCTGGCAACTGCACTAAAGACTCAGCTTTCCTATCACCACTAAAAGCATAAGAAGAGACCTGCCAGATCAGACTACAGGCCTATTTAGTCAAGTATTCTATGGTCAACCACTTTAGAAGACCACAGAAGGAGATGGGTTCAATAGCACAAGGAAGGTAAATCTGTGCTCTTTCCAAATGTTTTCTCTCTGCCAGGTGAGATTATGAATTTTTAAAATGTATTTTCAGTAATGTTCCCACATTTCAGGACTTTCTATGTTTAAAAATGCTTGCTTGCACCAAAGCACTTTTTTGGCAACCAAACCAAAATGTTTTGCACAACAGCATGATTTTTTAACATTACAGAATGTTTGTGTAAAACATTGTGTTTTGCACAAAATACCTTTCCATTCAAAATCTAATATCTCTCTGTAAAATCCACTGAAACTAGACAAACAGCCTGCTTTTTGTTGTTTTTCTTGGTAAATGATAAAATATCCTGCAGTGGGTGACAATTTTGGGAGAGTGGGGTAGGATGTTTTCCTTTTTGGTCAAGGATTAGAAAAAATTGTGAATATTCTTATATGTCTAAATAACATCCTCCCACTTCTGTTCCCCAGCAAGTAATATTCAGAGGTATAGTCAGCCCTTCATATCCATGGATTCTTTATCGATGGATTCAACCATTCATGGCTTGAAAATGTTAAAAAAATCATTAGACTCCAAAAGCAAACTTTGATTTTGCCATTTTGTACATTTTCTATACCACTGTATTTAATGGGATTTGAGTATCCACAGATTTTGATATCCACTGGGGGTGGGTTATTCCTGGAACAAAACCGCAAGGGCTCATTGTATACTGTAGCTGATCAAATGCCCCAACAGGGAGAATCCTCCTGCAGCTCTTTTCCCATGACTGGTTTTCTAATGTTGTGTAGTAATTGGAATGTCAGAGAGTCAGGAAAGGGTCCTGGAAGACTAGTAGGTAAAGAAGAGCCAGTAAGGACTGTAGCCTTCAAGATCTTCACCTCTCTTTCCCCCAACCTCTCAATGCCTCATAAAGTTGGCCAGAAAGATCCCCTCAACAGCTACAGCATTTCTCTCCATGTTAAAACTGCATAATTTTGAAAGACATCTTGCAGCAGCCAGAAAATTGATCGATTGTGGAACACATACTTTCTCACAACACATTCCTATCTGGAGGTAAGAGGCCAATAATGGTCTTATCCATCATGAATATCTCTAATTCACTTTAAAGAATTCCAAATTGGTAGCCATAGCTACATCTTGTAAAAACAGATTTCATTGTTTAACTATATACCATGTGATGTAGCACTTTTGTCTATCCTGAATCGCCCACCATTCAGCTTAACTGGATGACTGTTGATTTTACTATTAGGAGAGAGAAAGAAGACTTATCCATAGCCATTTGTTCCATGCTTTGCACATTTAGCATTTCTCTAAGTTAAATAACCCCAGATTTTGCAACCTGTCTTCATAGGGGGTGATTCCTCTGATCCATGAACATTCAAACTGGTCTTCTCATCCAGCCTTGCATTTTCAGTAGATTTTAACTGAAGATGACAGCATTGAATCTGGAATGGTATATGCATGCTTCATCAATGTGCTATGGACATCCGCCCATGCCCTTTAAACAGGATGGGAAAACTGTTACACTAGTGTGTATGCAAAGCCATTAATTTTAATGGTAAAATAATATTAAAATAATTCAAAATATGTAGAAATACTGTTAATGTTAATAGAAGTTTTAAATATACAAAAGTGGATTGTTGTGGTTGTTGTTGTGTGCCTTCAAATCATACCTATGGCAAGCCTAAGGCCAACATATCATAAGTGGCTGTGGTTGTTTTGGCAAAATTTGTTCAGGAGGGGGGGTTTCCTTTGCCACTCTCTGAGGCTGAGAGAGTGTGACTTGCCCAAGGTCACCCAGGAGGTTTCCATGGCCAGGAATTTGAACCCTGTTCTCCAGAGTTGTAGTCCAATGCTCAAAGCACTATACTACACTGGCTCTTTACAAAAGTGAGTAGATAAAAGCTACTAATCTTTTCATTGGAGCCAATTCAACCACACTACACATTTGCTGAAGTATATATTTAAACATTTGGAAATGACAGAGGACTTGCACATAATCACCACAACTTTTTTTTAAAAAAGCATCAAAATATAGTTATTAAATAAGGTCACAGACCATTGCCCCAATTATATCTGATGTAAACAAAGGAAGTTCATTAAAACTTATCATCCAAGCAGAACACTGCTTAATGAGCCATTTTCAGGACTGACATTAATAGTAATTTCAACTGACCAGACCTAGACCCCCTGAGATGACTTTTGTCCATTATGCTTTATTGCAATTTATTAATTACAATGTGAACAATAGAAAGTTGCTCAGATTTCTGCAATATTTACTTTGCTATCTTTGCCAATATGTATCTACAGGCATAGATGTAGTCTTTTACTTGTACACACAAGTTACCAATCTACATTAAGGATTATTTATCTGAATTAATTACTCTTCAACTTAATAAAAAAAGCACAAATGTCTAATGGTTTCTTGGTATGCTATGCAGGTTCTCATGACTGCAGTCAAACTAATGAATTCTCCTAAGAATAGTCTCTAATGGCAAGGAAACTTTTTTTTATTAAGAAGCAGATGTTTTGCTTTCATACCTCTTACTACAGACCAGCTATCTGAAAGGCTTGTATCACTTTATCCTACTCTTTGAACCCTTGGTCAAAATAGGCATCTTTCTGGTCCTATCCATATTTTGACTCTTCTCCCTTCAGACACACAACTGGGTAACTGTATTTAAATACCTGGGCTGTGATACTGTACTCTTTCAGTGCATCTGAAAAAGTGGATTAATAGCCACAAAAACTCATTCTGAAATAAATCAATTAATCCCACAGTGCCACCATTTTCCCTTCATGTTTTCCTTTTTCTGCAGTGACAGACTAACACAGCTATCATGCTAGCAATTGTATCTCTTGGGAAATTGATTCAATTTGTACATCCTCTGAAGGATCAGATTCACATCTACACAGCCACTTTCAACCCAGCAATTTTCCTAGGAGGTCATATGTCATCCCTAGCCAGAGCTGGCTTTCTTCAGCTTTGGATGGTGCAATAGCAGTGTCCCCTTCTAAGGAAGATTGATTTGTCCACAGTGATCCATGACTTTATTGTTATTTTATTTCGTTTTGATTCAAATATTTATATTCTGCCCTATATCCAAGGATCTGAAGGCAGTATACAATATTATGAATTTAAAACAAGAAGAAAAATGTAAAAGGCTAAAAGCCTACTAAACCATTTAAAACTTAAGAAGTTTTAAACTAGTTTAAACAGTTTAAAACAATTTAAAACCACTCATATGAGCAAAAATAAATAAATAGAATCAGAGAGTTACAAAATACCACAAGGTGCATCCAGTCCAATCCCCTGCTACGCAAGAATACACAGTCAAACCACTCTCAACAGATGGCCATCCAGCCTCTATTTAAAAACCTCCAAAGAAGGGAGTTTATCACAGAGGGGACAACTGGAAGTATAAACGGTGATTAAAACCCTTGATAATCCCAGAACTGCACTAATGGTTTTCACATGGCATCATGTTCAAAGTGATATTATTCTGCAAATAACCCATTATTATTGCTCAATTGCACTAATGGTTTTCACACGACATTGAGGTGAAATGTGATTAAAGTACCATTAACCCATAAATAACCAGGCAAGAAACAGCAGCACTTTTTGCTGTTTAATGCCTGTTTATTCCCTGGTTTTTCACAGGACAATGGCTCTTGTGCTAATCTCATTTTAATCATGTTTAATGTCAATTGTGCAATTTTCTTGAGTTAACCACTGTTTAAAGTCCCAATTTTCCCCCATGTGATAAACTCCAAGGAGACTCAACTACACACTGAGACACAGCATTCCATTGCTGAATAGTTCTTAATGTCAGTAGGTTCTTCCTAATGTTGAAGTGGAATCACTTTTCCTGTAGTTTGAATCAATTGTTCCCTGTCCTAGACACGGAACAGTAGAAAACAAGCTTGGTCCAACCTCAATCTGATGCCTTTTCAAATATTTAAACATGGATATCATACCTCTTAACCTTCTCTTCTCCAAGCTAAATATACCCAGCTCCCTAAGCTGCTCCTCAAAGGGCATGGTTTCACCATTTTGGTTATCCTCCTCTGGATATGCTCGATCTTGTCAATATCCTTCTTGAATTGTTGTGCCCATAACAGAAATCAATCAGTCTCCAAAAGTTACACCTTTAGTATTTATCCCTTGGTTAGATTACTATAGTGATATTTATGTGGGACTGCCTTGACAAGTGTTCAGTAGTAGTAGCTAGTGCCAAAGGCAACAGCTTTTTAATTTGTTTCTGAGTTGAATCCAAAGTGTTCAGTCTGACCTATGAATCCCTAAGTATTTTTTAGAAAAAGGATATCTGAAAGACACCTCTCCCCCCAATATGAGCCTATTCATAACTCAAGATTTTCAAAGGAGGCCATTTGTGCTTGACTTGGTTGGAAAACACAACTAGAAAAGTTTTCTTTAATTTCTTTCTTTTTACCTTTTTCACTGTAGCAGCATCCTGATTGCTCACCATCCACCCAAGGGAATTCAGTTTAGTTCCATCCTTATCTGGAGCTTTAAAATCTGCTATTTTGTCAAACCTTTGGCTTTCAGAATTGATTTTAGTCTGTTTTAAAAGAATGTTTCTATTGCAGATAAATTATTTACAAATGCATTGAATAAATGCATACACAATTATATAGCATAATTAATTTCAGAGTTTTACTGGAAGTTCCATGTTTTGGGATTCTGGAATCCAACTGAGCTAGACCAGTGACATTTCAAGATTATAATGATTTTACAGATTTCTGGAAATCCCACAGAGAAGAGCAGTAAGAAAATTCTGTCAATCTTGATCCAAGCATTTGATTGCATTTGCAAAGTAGTACTCCATGGCCTATTCCAAACTGCTGGTTCCAGCTATAGAAGACTCATTGCAACAACTGACTTTGCATAACTGATGACTTACCACATTACCTTTAATTCAATGGGCCTATTTGAATGAAAAACCAAACTGGACTTCATCCCATATGGCTTATTATTTAGCTCCAAAGTTAACTTTAGCTTAACAATGTGGAGGTTCCAGTTCATTCTGATACTTTCCTTCACTGTATGCTCCCCAAGAATTCTGATTTGGCAAGGGTGGTCGCAAGTAATCCTTGGTCATCTCACTTTTTTTAGCTACTTGTAAACTTTCCCAGTTTCTTTCTCTTCCTCCCACTTCCTCCCTTTGTCCTCAGCTTACTTCAGTTGCTACATACTTAGTTCAAAGTGTAAATGTACTTTGCACTCAATTAACTCAACAGGAAGGGATGCACCCTTGCCCTTCACAGTAGGCTGAAGGAAAATCAAATATTACAGCTTCTTCTAGCTTGTGTGTTCTCTCTTATTAGTAACCCTTGCCCTCAGGACCACATTTTGATGTTGCTTGGTCACATGTATCACGTTTATCCTCTGTGAAATGTTGGAAGACATGTCACTGCTTCTCATTTCCTTCTGTCTGACCTGCCCTATCCCTAATTTTCCCAGACCTCAAATATTGCTCTTGACTGCTGAGAAGTTAAAAATAGAATGGATTTTTCAAAACTACCTCCTTGCCTATTGATTTGTTTCCCTCTAGCAATATGTTTTCCAGAGCATCCTACATCTCAATTTAAACAGTATAATTTAGCATTAACTCACACAGTCATCTCCTCTGCAGCACTGCAACCTCTGGTTGATGTTAAGTGGAGAGACTCAGCATATATCCAAATCTCTTAGGGATGTTGTCATTGTCTGGGAAATTCTAGGTGGCATTTCAAAATGGCATTTCAAACATGAATAATTTATCTCCATGAAAAAGTATGGCATATTATATATATATATATATATATATATATATATATATATATATATGCACACCACTTCCTTTTTTGAGTTGTTCAACACAAAGGATTAAAGACTATTTGATGCATACAGGGACATAAAATGAAGAATGTAGCATCTTGTATGTACATGCTGTCATTCCCATGGTTTTGTGCCACAAATATTAATGCAGATTTTAAGTAACACCATGCAAAACATCCATCTATTACAACATTTATGCAAAGAACAGTGTATTCCTTAAATGTTGCTGCATTAATTATGCACATAAATCAGTATAAAGAACACACAGTTAATTTTTAATCAGTAATTAATTGTTTGGCTGTTTTTCTTACTAAAGCTCAAGGCTTAATTAAGCACCAGAGGAATAGTTTTTTCATATTTCCTGACAGCCACTGTTATAGATGAAAGTGTCCTGTAATATATTTTTAAAAACATTCTTGCCCAATTAGGTATACATTTTGTTCATCCAAGAGACTGCTTACAAGTGCAACCCCAACAATGCAGCATATGTTTTAAAACACAAAATTATCTACGTTGCATCAGACAACTGTTCTAGTTTTCTTAAGTCCCTTGAATCACAGAATCATAGGATCATAGAATTATAAAGTTGGAAGAGGAATACACAATCAAATCTGACAGATGGCTATCCAGCCTCTGTTTAAAAACCTCCAAAGAAGGAGACTCCACCACTCTCTGAAACAGTTGAGTACCTGCTTATATCAGGGATGGCAACTGTATGGACCTGTAGATGTTTTTGGACTATACTTCCCATCAGCCCAATGGTGAGGAATTATGGCAGCTACAGTCTAACAATATTGCTATACAATTCCCACTTCTGGTTTAGGTTTAGCTCCTATTTTCAAACTAGAGCTTATAGCCCATTCATCTCAACCTGTGCTGAACCTGGAAAGGAGCAAGAGGAGAGAGCAACCTAATGCTGGATCAGCTAAGGTCAGATGTCACCCCTTGACTGCCTACTTAGCCTTCCTTTAGACAACATCTGAGACCCAAGAGCAATTTAATATCTGGGTTTCTTCTCAGCTGGTCATCTACTGGAAGGCAGATCCAAGGAGCTCCCTCCACTCCCAAGTCACAGGACTTTTAAAATGAGAACAAAACCCTGAGGTCCACACAAGTAGACTCATTCCCTACCTCCCAGGTCAAAGAGGCAGCACCAAAACCCTAGCCTTCACCAAAAAGGGTCCCAAAGTGTACAACAAAACTCTTATATTCTCCCTCTACCACTACCTGCTACTTGTCCATTGACAGCCTATTTACAGATGCTATCATAGTAGATAATCGAAGTTCCCTAGATACAGTGTGGGGTAGACAAAAACAAAACAGAAACAAGTATGGGGAGAAAATTCCTACTGGCCCTAAAGCTACCAGCAAAGCTCACACTACACTGGAGGCAGAGGATAGGTGTTGGAAGAAACTTATGTATTCTCTTTCCCCTCATTATACATATAGGGATTCCTATTTGGTCTCTCTCTCTCTCTCTCTCTCTGTGAGACTAACAGTCTCTGTCTCAAGATTCTAAACTGTTAATCTTACAGTGAGTGTGTGAGTCTGGCTGTTAGTCTAATACAGGGGTAGGCAACCTTTCCCCTTTAAGGGCCGAGGGACTTCAGCTCCCAGAAGCCTCAGCCAGGTTGGCCAATAGCTTCTGGGATTCTGGGAGCTGAAGTCCCTCGGCCCTTAAAGGGGAAAGGCTGCCTACCCCTGGTCTAATATGTCTAACATTCTCTTCTCCATCTTCCTTCTATATAAAATATGGTAATGCTTTCTCTTTTTATCCAAACCATTTTTAGTTAGATTAAGATTGAGTTTTTTGGTTATGTAATTATTTATTAATACCATTATTATCATTTTTTAAACTTTAAACTATATGTTTGTTGTCTTTCTGAGTCAGCCTTCATTCTTTAGAAGGTCAAGTTTAGATAAAAATGTTCAGGGTCACATTTCTGCTATTCTGCTAATGAAAGACAGACTCTAGTCTAGCAGATTTATCTTTCATATTTGTATATTTAAATTTCCTTTATAAGGATTAAAACCCTGGAAACTTAAATTACACCCCACAGCAGGCCACAAAGCAGAAGCATTGAAATATTATTTTACATACAGAAAATGCTGTTTGCTGCACAGATAATGTTGTGTCCTGAGTAAAACAACCACATGTGAATTTTGTGCACAATAAGTCCTGAACTGCAAAGTTTCCCGTCAGTCCAGGATTCTTCTCATCAGGGTTTCTCAACACTCAAATAACATCATTTTGACCACTTTTGAAATGTTTTAAAATATTCTTTCCATCCCTAGTCCAGCCATAGAATCAGATGGATTTGCCTGTGTGTTGATTCACCGTTGGACAATTGATTGATTTGATTGGATATATTCCAGTTGGGACTAACCCAACAAGATTTCTGCCTTGGAATTTTGTGCTGAATGACATAATTTGCACAACTTTAATTGATGCTTAATGTATCATGCACCTGCTGGCATTTCAGGGACCAATTTCCTGCTCCCAGGGACCCGATGGGAGCTGTATAGGCCAATACCAAAAAGCAGCAGTGGGAAGTTATTTCTTGTTTTGAAAAATGAGTAATTTTGATGTTAAATAATAGAAAGGCATGCCTTAATAATCTAGAAAATGAATTGCCACTCCAACATACTTTTACGAGAGGCAATGCATGCATGAAGCATTCTGAGAGTTGGGGGCTAGACAAAACAAACAACGGGGGATGAATGCACACTTTTCCTATCTCTGGCCAAAAGGCAGGGGTGGACCTACTAATCACCTCTAAAGGCAGATTAATTATAAATAGTCTATTTTCCTTATGAGCAAATTTTATCCAAAACACCCTTTCCTCCTACCCCCACTGCACATGGACACTGGAATCTCCTAGAGACCATTTCATAACCTTTTTTGATCTACTCCCTGAGAGTGAGCATTGCTAGCCATTATTTATTTGAAATACATTTGGGTAGGATTCTCCCACACTGCTCATTTAGCCATGAAAGAAAGCAAGAAGCTGATCCTCTGGGAGATACAAACATAGACCACATTTAAATTGGTTTAATTGCCTTGGCATCCCTCAAAGAATTCTGATAACTGAGGCCCCAGGACTAGAAAATTCAGAGTATCTTTCCTATAGGGAATGCCCTATATAGCAAAGAACTGATTATTTCATCAAAAAATGTCTCTATAAACTGACTCACATTCCATGTTTAGAACAACATTCATAAACATAAACATTGATTTGCATTTTGGCACACTACATAAATAATAATCCCCTTTCCCTACAGAGAGTATCACAGAATTATAGTGTTGGGAGGTACTGCAAAGGATACCCAGTCCAACCTCCTGCTAAGGCTGATGGACCCAACTGGATTCCAGAGAGCCTTACAGGGTTTAATGGTGGGGAATGCCGGTGATTCCGTCGATGCTCTGGTCAATACCTGGAACACCGATTTCACCAGGGCTATCGACACGATCGCTCCCAAGCGCCCTTGCCATCCTGCTTCTAATCGGAGGCCTTAGTATACACCAGAGCTGAGGAGGATGAAGCGGTTTGGACAACGGCTAGAGCGCAGGTAGCGGAAGACTCGTCTCTTATCTGACAGAACTCGCCATAGGAACTTCCTTTGTTCCTATCGGGAGGCAATAACGGCAGCAAAGAGAGCTTTCTCCTCTGCATGTATTACGTCTGCAGAGTCCCGTCCAGCAGAGCTG
>CM034708.1:17765841-17778507 GCA_020142125.1 Phrynosoma platyrhinos | reverse complement strand
AGCCTCTAAAATCTAGGCTTGCAGCGACCTCCCAGAGTGCGTTCTCTGATGCCACCCCCAAACTCTGGAACGACCTGCCGGATGAGATCCATCAGTTGACATCATTAGACAGCTTTAAAAAAGCTGTCAAGACGGATCTCTTCCGGCAGGCCTTTCCAGATTAACCATCCCGGCCCAGGCTCCCTGATCCCCTCATTCCTCCCGTGGCCCCATCTTTAGTGATAGTTGAGGATCTCCAGAGGGACACCAGGGTTTTTGGTTTGTTTTAATTATGGTTTTATGTTTTGATATTGTGTTTTTAATTTGTCATATTGTTTAATACTTTCTTAAGGGGGGGAGGGATTATAATGTTTTAATGTTATATTTTACTCTTGTTATATTTTACTGTTGTCAACCGCCCGGATTGGTTTGCCACAGGGCGGTATACAAATAAATATTTTTATTTATTATTATTATAACCTCAGAGAGGTTACCATCTAAACTTAAAAACAATGGGAAACAAGCTCACTCCATCTTCTGCATTAAGATATTTAAAGATGGCTATCATATCACCCTTCATTCTTCTGTTTTCCAAGCTAATCATACTTATCTCCCTCAATGGCTCCTTATGCGACTTGCATTCTAGACCCTTATTTTCATCTGCCTTCCATGGACACATTGCAGTTTGTCTATGTCCTTCTTAAAACTGCTGCCCAAAACTCAACATAATATTCTGGATGAGTTTTGATGAAAGATCCCTCTTCTCCATGACAGCCCTTCATATAGAATGCAGAGGCATAGTTATGTTACTCTAGAACAGGGGTAAGCAACCTTTCCCCTTTAAGGGCCACGGGACCTCAGCCCCCAGAATCCCAGGAGCTATTGGCCAACATGGGACTATTGGCCAACCTGGCTGAGGCTTCTGGGAGCTGAAGTCCCTCGGCCCTTAAAGGGGAAAGGTTGCCAACCCCCGCTCTAGAATATCAGTATGAAAAGGGATCTTGCACCATCTTTGAGACTAATTGTTCAAAAGAAGTTATGTTTATTATTATTATTATTATTATTATTATTATTATTATTATTATTATTAAAACACACTGCAGAAATAATCCAATCTGAAACCGCTTTAACTGCTCTGACTCAGTGCTAAGGAATCCTGGAAATTGTAGTTTATTGTGACACCAGAGCTCTTGGACAGAGAAGGTTAAATGTCTCACAAAACTACAGTCCCCAGAATTCTCTAGCATTGAGCCAGGACAGTTATAATGGTCTCAAACTGGATTACTCTGCAGTGTACTTTTAACCATAGGTGAAAGAATGATGTTGAGGTGTAAGTACAGCAGTCACTTCTTTATGTAAAGGCTGTGATTTGCAGTCACTATTTCTGCAGTGTGTTTTGGACCCCAGTCTACTTCCTGGGCATCAGTTCACTCCATGTGTCTGAGGAAATAGACCGACCGCACTACTGCACTACACTCTTAGAGTGCTACTATTCCACTTTTACTGCCTCATGTTGTACTCTAAGGCTTGTAGTTCAGTGAGGCCTAAAAGCTCTCTGGCTGAGAATTCTAAAAGCCGCTCCTTAAATGGAAAATCTCAGAATGCAACAGGAGGCAGCCAGAGCAGTAAAAGCAGAATAGCAGCGTTTTAAGAGTGTAGTGTGGTACTCAAGCCAGTCTATGAAAGTTAATGCTCCAATTTCATTTGCACAATTAGTCTCAAAGGTTCCCATTGGTATCCAATATAAGAATCAAGGACAAAGGTAGCTGCTTTGTACCATATAGGTCCACATACCTCATTATTGTCTACACTGACTGGCAGTGGCTATGCAGTTTGAGACAGAAGCATTTCTCAGCCCTACCTGTGATTCTGCAGATTGAATCTGTGATCTTTACCACTGAACTACAAACACTGTACCACACAAGGTTCTGCAGCATCAGTTGATTCCAGACAAGTAAGTCCTTCATTGCCCACAAAAGTGTGCCTCAGTCCAATGCATTCATGCCACTGGCACCTTGCTAGCTATTTTAAAATAAATAAATAAATAAGGTGTTAGAAGAGTAATGTTGATTTCACAATGGAGACTCCATTGTGGATCACCATCTGTCCACATGTTTAGGTCATTTAAATGTTACACAAGCTGTTAGGTAGATGTTTATGGCATGTATCTTCCACAAAGCTAGGGCAATGTTAAATGACCTGTATGTTTACCTTTAAATCAGGATCTGAAACTGCAAAGTAAATTGAGTTTCAGATCCTAGGCGAAAGAGAACAACAATTGTTTTGATAACTTTGTATTGTATCACCCTTGGGGACATTAAAAAAATTGTATCTGGCTGAATTTTCTTTGCATTTCATGTGCTGAACATTAAGCAACTAAATTATCATAAGTATTTGTATAATGTTTGGTAAAGCACATATCTGTGTATTTGATAGCTGATGCATATTTCTTCTTACAAAGGTTATCTATGGTTGTGACTATATATATGCATATGGTAGGTAGAGATAATTTAGACAGACATAGCCAGAAGCTTGCAAAGTAAAATCCCATGAACTGGCATTATACATGGGTTATCTTGTTTCTTCAAAGACAACTATATATGCATGTAAAATTACATGCATGTCAAAAAACACAACTGCATTAAGTAAACCAATTACTCAAGATAGGAAGCCATGAAATTTATACAGAACCAGAGATGAATATATTTAAATATTACTGCAAAACAACCAGGTCAAGTGCAAAATAATGATGATTTTCTGAAAACTGTCGTTTGACCTAAAAGAACCACTCCAGGAGAATGAGTCATTTGGCCTATATAGTTGTGACAGTATACAACTCTTAGAATGAACCCTGAGAAGACAGTCCATTGCAGCAGCCTTTTCCTCACTCTAAATGGCTGCCATTTATCATTAACGATGTGAGCAGAATCCTAATTGACTAATCACATTAAAACATCCTTATATTAAGTACATGATCCCTGATTAGAAAACCCAGCTGAAATGAAATGAAGAGCAAAATGAATCCAAGGGAAAAAAAACCATATTAGACACAAAAGAGAAATAGTGGTCACTTCCATGGGGCATGCATGTTGGTATTTGTTCCAGCAATTGGGGGCTTAGCCAGGCATTAAAAAACACTTTAAAAAGTAGCTTCACTGTCAGAAACTCTGTTAAGTGAGGTAGGTATGTAAATCCAAAGCTCCTTAGTTATATTTTTGACCTATTAGAAGTGGGCTAAAGAGAGAAGGCCTCAGTAATAAGTTCAGAACTTCCCAAAGCTAGACAAACTAGTACAGGAGTGACCCCAAAATCATTATTCTGGTCCATCAACTCCTCCTGGACTCCCTCCCTGATATACCTTCTCCCAGTAAACCTGTTGGGGGAAAAGTAACAATTCCACTTTGAGAAGTATCCAGGAATGGTGATTGTCTATTAAATCAAGTCAAGGAAACTCCATGCTTTGTCTCATATTGTCCTCCTAAAAGGACACAGATAAAATTGGAAATGGACTAACCACATCCTGGTTTGTTTTCAGGACTGGTGTGCCAATAGTGGACATCTGAGGATGAAATTTTGTCCTCCTTCTGCCTGCTGGAGCCCTGGTGGCACAGTGGTTAAATGCCTGTACTGCAGCCACTCACTCATAAACCACAAGGTTGTGAGTTCAATACTAGCCAGGGCTCAGGCTTGACTCAGCCTGCATCCTTCCGAGGTCACTAAAATGAGTACCCAGCTGTTGGGGGGTAATGAGCTTAAAGTTGTAAACCACTTAGACACTCCACTGCATGGTATGAAGTGGTATATAAATGAAGCTGCTTTGGTTTTGCTTTAGAGCTTTTCAACCTGTGGACTAAGACAATCAGGCAAGGATTAGCTTGTGGTGGCAAACTGTCCCTCAGTAATTTATTTGAAGTGAAACCCTTGAAAGAAGGAGTCTGCTGCTTGGGAAAGATATTCCCCATTGTGAAACCTCTTTAATTGATAATTTGTAATGAGTCAAGATATAAGTGTATTCAGGTCTCCCTCGAAGTTACAGGAAAAGTTTTATGCAATTTTGCCAGGTAATCAATTTGGAAAGCCAGTGGATGATCTTTTTCTTCAAAGCCATACCAGATACCTCCCATCTGAATGCAAATTAATATCTGCAATTAAAAGGTGCTCACCTGCAAAAGCACTAATAATGTGACAGGAGATAATCTTTTCAGAATGCCACTAAAACAGCTATGAATATTCATGAGCAAATTATGATAAGGTCACCATCAGGTTTAATAATAGAGTCGTCCTCCTCTTCTGGGATCTGACTGAAAGCATTCTTGGTCTTTAGCTCATTATCCAACAAGTTCCAGTTCACATATTTTAAACTTAGAGCACTGCTGTAGGAGCCAGGATGGCAGATGACTTAAACAAGACATGAGATATAGTAGTGTGATGTAATAGTGTATCGCATAGACAAAATAATAAGTATTCACAGGCAGAAAATGAGCAACAATCAGCCCTACATGTTTTTCAACCATTACCACCCCTGCACAGGGGCTAACTGAGAAACAAGGGCCTCAAATAGACAGGACAAAAAGAGAGGACAGAGGCGACTCCCACTCCAATCACTCCCTGTTCAGCACAGGATCACAGTGACCAGATGCAACAGACCACTGGCAAGTATGCCATTTTCTATGTTTTAATCTTTCGGCCATTTTAATTTTATAAACTGGCTTGACTCTCATGGGGAGGGAAGGCAAGATCATAACAGATAGATAGATAGATAGATAGATAGATAGATAGATAGATAGATAGATAGATAGATAGAGATAGTCTACTGTTATGGCAGCATCAGGAGGGAAGGAGGACTTTTCACTGTTAGATCACTTTGTATACATTGGGCTACTTCACTAAAATAAAGTTCAGCAAGTCAGCATGCACTTCTCACTATACAATTGCTTACCATGTTGCAGTTCCCAAGTTGCAGCTTTAAGCAGATTTGGAATCACAGTCATGTGGAAAAAGCACAGCAGTGTTTCTTGGTCACCTTCACAATTATACAACTAAGTGATGGAAGGCTTTCAAGTGGGAATGACAGAAAAGTCAAAGAATTCTAGAATCTGTGTCCAATTATGATTTAGAAAGCTCTATATAGCACTTCATTCTGTCTAGGCTTAGCGTATTTATAGCTATACATATATTTATGGAAACCTCAGCACTCTCCTTTCTGTCCCCAATTATCAAGACAATCATGTCAAAGACTTCTAGGTGATGGGTTACCAATAATGGCTGAATGGTTATATTCACCTCAAACACTTCACTGAATTGCCATGATCAGCTCTAGTATTCAGATTGTCTCTCCATACAATGCCCATCATTATTCCCCTGCTTCCTGAAAAATGTTCAGAGGAAGAACAGAGGGTAAGAGACTACCTACAACCCAGAATCTTCCCGGGTTTGCGGAATAAGTAACAGTAGACAGCCAATAACCTGTCAATGTCTTATACAGGATGAGCACCCATAATCCAAAAAGCTCCAAAACCCAAAATCCACCATGGGTGGCTAAGATTGTGTCACCTTCACTTTCTGTTGGTTCCATACACCCACATTATTTTGTGCACCAAATTATTCTGGCTATGTGCATAAGGTATATATAAAACAAATTAATTCTGTGTTTAGACTTGGGTCTTATCTGCAAGATATCTCATTATGTACATGAAAATATCCCACAAAAATAAATAAATAAATCTGAAAACCAAAATACTTCTGCTCCCAAGCATTTTGGATAAGAGATCCTTAAGCTTTATACAGTTTCCAGATCAATCAGATGCTCTTTCCCTGTCAATGTAGATTTGTGTCTCTCTGAGCCCGATCAGACAAGCGAAAAAAAAAAACCCACTTCTGGACATCATTGGCATGTGGTGTTTAAATGCTTGTGAAATCCTCCTGTTTTCCTTCTCATTTGCTCTTCCTATCCTACAAAATGCATGATCAAAAATACATTTTGGGTATCCAAATTACTAGAACCGTGATAGAGAACCTATGGCATGCAGGCCATGGATGGCCTGCAATGCCATTTTGCCCAGCATGGATCAGGGAGGAGGGAAAACAAGCGTGCACGTGCCCATTACTCCTCCTCCTTGGCATTTCCCGGCCTTCCCGGACCGTGCCTCTGGCTCCTCCTCCCTGCATTCTCCTGGCTTCCAGCTGCCAGTCTGAGACAGTTGGAAGCCAGGAAAGGGGTGCTGGGGAGAAGGGGGCCACACCCTCATCCTGGACATTTCCCGGCCTTCAGCTGTCTCTCGGGGACAGCTGGGGGCTGGGAAAAGGGCAGGGAGGAGGAGGAGAGACTGGCACATGCCTGTTGCTCCTGCCCAGGGACCTTTCCCGGCCTCCGGAGGGACAGCTGGGGGCAGGAAAATGTCCAGGAGGAAGAGCAACGTGTGCCTATTCCTCCTCTTCCACAGGGACCTTTCCTGGCTTCCAGCTGTCTCTCAGAAATATATGGAGGCCAGGGGAACGGCAGGGGGAGAAAGAGCAACCAGCACACACCCATCGCCCCAGGGGGAGAAGTCCTGGCCCCCGGAGGGTGAAGTCCTGCCCCAGCACCAGGTGCTACTCAGTGCCTGAATTGTTTTTAGCTTGGGCATGCAACCCTGAAAAGGCTTCCATAACTGTACTAGAACATGTGACCTGGGAAATTCCCTAAGTCCATTGGTCATATAAAGATTGTCCCTTTCACATTCTTATTTATCCTCTTCTCCATTATTCTCCTTTTTTCCCAATCTTCCTCACTTTTGCTTCTCCATCAACAAGATGCTCAGTTAAAGACTGACATTCTTTTTTTAACCGAATCCTTTCATTGCTAGTTAGGATGGAGACCTTCTACGTGCATACGTAAATGTAAAAGTCATTAGTAAACTTTTATACGTTTGTAACCGTAACCTGCCTATCTTGTTTATTTTTTTAAAAAAAACATGCAGGGGTAGCGGTTTTGGCCATTGTTTTACCTTGATTGAAGGTCCCAGTCCACTGGCTCATTCTTTAGGGTTCCCCTGTTGCAGCTACAATGTGGTATCTCACAATCCAGAAAACATGCATGTGGCAATTGGGAGACTTTCAAAGTCCAGGAAATTTAAATCAATTTGCATACCATCTTAACTAAGAACAGAAATAACAAAATGCAGGCATCTTACAAACATCTCCAATTTTAATCCTGTTTGGTTTGTAACATCTTGCCTGATGAAGAAGCCAGTGGAGCTTTGAAAGCTTGAAACAAGTATATTGTGCATTTTGCTTGGCCAATAAAAGTATCACTGTTTGGTGGAATTTTGTTTGAATTTGCTAAATGGCCAGCACAGCTACTCTTGCATGTTTCCTGGATTATGAGATACGACATTGTAGCTGCAACAGGGAAACCCTAAAGAATGAGCCAGTAGACTGAGAACTTCAATCCATGTAAAACAATTTTTTTCTTGAATTTGGACTGGATTAGTATGTTTTACTTCTACACCTAGAAATTATTCCTGATGCAAAAACATGGAGTCTTTTTGAGAAATCTATTCTTCTCTCCCTACAAAGAGACCTGTGGCCGCACAGGAATGGCGACAGATTGGATTGCAAGAGAGGAATCCTTGTTGAGATGCAAATAGCCTTTAAATTTCCTGGACTTTGAAAAAGAAGGAAGAGGAGCCATCCTGCAAGAGATGCCCTCCCCATGCTATCTTAACTAAGGACAAAAACAACAAAATGCAGGCATCTTACTAACATCTCCAATTTTTCTCCTGTTTGGTTTGTAACATCTTGCTGGATGAAGTAGCCAGTGGAACTTTGAAAGCTTGCAACAAGTATATTGTGCATTTTGCTTGGCCAATAAAGGCATCACTATTTGGTGGATTTTTGTTTGAATTTGTTTATTTCACGTTCATTTTAGTTCAGAAGAAGCAATATCAGATGGAGGCATGCTTTATCTACTACTCTGCTAAAAGAAAGCTGAGTCCTAATAGTTTTAACTTTGATATAAATTTCCACAAACAAGGGCTAACACCCTGGGAAGCTAATTTCCAAAAGTTCAGAAAGGGTTTGCCTTTGCTTCACTATAAGGCAGAGAGAGTACCCAAGATCATCCCGTGGGTTTTGATGGTCTAGTGGGGATTTGAACCCGAGTCTCCAGAGTCATAGTCCAATGCACAAACCACTACACCATGCTGACTCTCTTATGTTAGTAGGTCTGTTTCCAGACCATATGTTCTCACAGAACCAGACTATGGGGAAAATACATTTTGGATTACATCACCCAGAATCCTCCAGCCAGTACAGCCAGTGGCCATGTTGGCTATGAGCTTACAGTTGTAAACTGCTTAGACACTCCGTAGTGCGGTATAAAGCAGTATATAAACGAAGCTGCTTTGCTTTGCTTTGCTATTCTGGGAGCTGTAGGCCAAAAAAGTAACCTTTCTATTATTTTCTCAAAACATGGGATCAGGCAGGCAAGAAGCATAACAGCCTTCACAACTGAAGTCTTGCCTGGCAGTAAAGGTTTCCTGGACTATGGCTTGACTTTGTCCTACCATTCTGACCCTGGCTTTTCTTAACTACAAAGATCTAGCGCAGCCTTTACCAGTCTTTTTCTTAACATCTTTTGTTGTTGTGTTACATTACTATCAATGTTAATAACATTGGCACCAGATTTTAAAGGGGCAAACAAGAAGGCTTCTCAGTACCTAAACTTTTAAGCAATGATATAAACTTTTGGCTGTCAATCATGCTATTTTGATATGACAAACTCTCTAGTGACAAGAGCTCAGTCAGAATTATCAGGGCTCTCAATCCATATTTCCATCACTAATGGTATAATGAATGACTTTAAACTTTTTTGTCTTACATATGTGTACGGTCCTCTACAGACGTGGTTGACCTTTTTCATCTGACACAGAATGTCTACATTCAATTCAAGGTTGCAGAAGAGTTACTCTTCTGATGCCACTGCACATGAATGCATATTTGCATTGACAGATGTGCACTGCACATTTCATTTGTACATTTTGTTCCACGCTCAGTTGTGCTCTACCATCCAACACAAGGTTTATATAGCACAGTTAATATGTAACTTCACATGAAAGAATTTATGCTATGCAATACTAGTGCAGGATCTCAGTTTCAATTGGCATTATTATTATTATTATTATTATTATTATTATTATTATTTGGAGGACTGTAATTTGGTGGTGGGAGGATGAATGATCTGAATTTAGCCACAGGTTTCTAAACAGTTCTGCATCTACAGCAACAAGAACAATGTCTCATGCAGCACATGTTGTCAGCTGTTCTACTGAGAAATGGCCTGTGAAACAGCAGACAAGTAAGCACTTCAAATAGGACCCTATGATAAGCATTATCTCATTCTGTGACCTAAGCTGTGACAGGTTGGTTTGGACAGAATCTTACCAAGGAGCATCAGCAAAATAAGTCAGGGAGTGAAATTTGCTTCTTTGTTTGTTTATGGATGTTTATTCTCTCATTTCCCTCTGGGCAGCATATACTTCTCTACCCCTTTTGTCTAGACTCAGAAAAATGCCAAAGAAAAAGACATAAGAGTGTGTTGACACCTGTCTTACTTCACAGGTTATTAATGCAGACAGGGCAACTTTGTCACAAGGATAAGTCTGCAACCAAAACCAATTTCTAGTTAGAAGTTACAGTATTAATCTCTAGTACCATCTCATGTTTCTACGACAATCTGTAGGACTATTCTCACTAGGACAAAATAAGCAAAAAAGGAATAATGGAATGGTCTATCATAAATTGAGTATGACTGTACTGAAAAATAAAAAGCAAATGAATTCCAGAAACTATGAAGTTCATATATTAACTTTGCTAGTTATGCATACAACTCAAAATCAATAGTAGATATTTTTTTAATACAAAATCAACTCCTGAGACATTTCCATTTAGATGAGAAAGGCTGACTTAGCCCTTTGTAAATCCCCAAGCTCAAGGAAAGATAGAAGGAGTATTAGCACCTGGTATGATCTTAAAACTTTATTGTCCAAAAAATTGAAAACTCTCAGCAATTGTTTTAACCAAATGGGGTTTTGCCTTAATTTGTTGTAATTAGGGGAAGAGTGTTCAGTATAGCATCTCTCTTCTTTGCCCTAGGGCATATATAAAGAATATATATTTTCATGTCAATGAGTCTCTGCCTTTGGTGCACTCTTTCAAATACCTAGACCTCCAAAAGAAAGGAAGAACATTTGCTTGACTTAATTACTGTATTTTTTTTTGTTTTTAGTAATTGATATCTGATAATACTGGTGTTAAGCTCCTCAAGTACAATGCCACCTCCTAATCACAAGGGGCCATGAAATTTTATATTGAGAGGTATATTTCATAGCAAATTGTAGCAAAAGAAGCAATTGAGTTTCTCTTCCATTTCCATTTCACTGTGATCCCATTACATGGTCATCTTGTTTTTGCCCTCATAGCTTGCTTGAACTGCTACTATGAAAAGAGTTGAATTAATACATCACAATGTAGTGTTAGTCACAGAATTACAAAACCCTGCTCACTGAAGAATATCTCGATGAAATTTAGTACCTTGGCCATCTTTGCCAGACCTTATACCCAAACTGACATTATTTTAAAATTGACTGCTAGGGTAATGCATAAATTGAAGCTCACGGAGCCAGTTCACAAATGTTATCAGAATCACCAGCCATGTAATTGTCTGTACAAAGAAATTAATTGAAAACTAGTACTTTTAAATTATATTTACAGACTGTGGAAAGAAGCCACAACTTCCCCAAAATGGCATTAAACAAATGAGAAAGGAGTTTATCAGAAGCAATTAGTCTTCATTGCTAGGAAAAGATCTTCCAAATTTAAAGGCAGCGTAGACATGATCACCAGATCTGGAGTCTCAAATTAACTTGCCCTCTTGTGGAGCTGAGCCACAGTCAAGTTAAGGGACAGATGCTGAGCTGGACAGTAATTGGCTCAGCATGACAAAGTTAATAATAGGAATACTTGACCTATATTTCACACTTTAGAGCAAGAGTGACAAATCGTTTTCATCTAGAGACCAAAATTCAATTTCAGAGAATCTCCAAAGGCAGATTTAAGTGATGGGTGGGCCTAAAATACCAGCCAAAGGCTGTAACCCAAGCCTGTTGTTTTGCTATGCCTATAGGTCATTTTTGACTTATGGTTATCCTAAGGTGAACCTGTCATAGGATCTTTTTGTAAAGGTTTGTCTAGAGGGGCTTTGGCATTTCCTTCCTCTTAGACTGAGAGTGTGTGACATGCTCAAGGTTATTCAGTGAATTTTCATAACTCAGCAGGGATTCAAGCCTTGGTATCCCAGATTCCTAATCCAACACTCAAAGCACTACCCCACACTCAGTCATTAACTATATTTTAAAGCAGGGTTCTGGGTTGTGTGGCCCTCTAGATATTCTTGGGCTGCAATAGCCAAGTGGTAAGATTGCTGGGACTTGTTGTCCAACAGCATTTGTAAAACCACAAAATTCCTACCCCCAGTAAAAATAGGTAAGGAGAAGGATGTCATTAAGGAAGTCCCAAAAACAAGACTGGAACCATGTGAGAATTCCTATGGATTTGGATGCAGAGCCTACAATGCTCCACCTTGGAATTAGAGCATGAAAAGTCCTTAATATGCATTATGTTGCCTATCCTTACAGTAGGCCAAGACATCTAATCAGTAGATCTTCATATCAAACATAAAATAGTAGAGTCTGAGGCCAAGGGTCAACAAGACTCATCTAAATCTGCTTTTATCTTGCATAGTCCCCATCACCACAACCCTACTGGATTTAGTAAACTATAATGCTGAGTTTTAATAATTGCTTGTGAAGTGGCTTTTTGTATACATATCTGTGATAACTCTATTTTTTCTTCATTCTGCCATGACACAACTCAGTTGTCTGTCCAATCCATCTCTTAAGTTCTTAGCTGTTTTCTTCTAGAGCTACATTTCATATTCAAAACCATTGGAGTTCTGTTTCAGTACAGTTGTGCTCTTCCCCACTAGAAACATTAACAAATATTGCCAGGTTTGATTTATTGATGCAGTTGGAGTTCCTAAATCACTGCAGTGTTTTCTACTCAGCCTTGTTCATCAAACTCCAAAACAATTTAGTAACTTCATAATTAATTCCTAATTGACATCCTTGGGCCATTACGGCAACACTTTCATTTGGCTGTATACCAACATACGCTGGCCTCGGGGCTATTTGGCTCATGAGAAATCTCCCAGGATGTCCAATCATACTTTTCATTTAAAAAGTAAAATTTGAAACTGTCCTTGCTCCCAGTTATTCCACTGATTAAAACCATTATCCTGAACAAAATTCCTGTAAAGGTGCCCAATGATCTCCAAAGGAACTTACCTCATACAGGGTGCAAACAAAGATGTTCTTTAAAGGTGCATTTTATTTTATTTTTTTAAAAAAAACACCAAAAACCCACAATTTGATAGTAACAACCGGGAAGGGGGATTTAAAGATGTAAGTTTTATTTATTGCATTTTTGTACAAAAGAACACAGAATTTAAAATGTTTTCTCCTTGCTTGGTGAAAATTTTGGTTTTCATTTCCCCCCCACATTTTAGGGTAAGTGTGTGAAAGATTTGGGAAAACTTTGTTTTTTGTGCATTTTTCAATTATTTGCCATTTGAGACTTCTTGCCCCCCCC
>CM034708.1:17717072-17740386 GCA_020142125.1 Phrynosoma platyrhinos | reverse complement strand
TACTTCTACTATCTGGTTCCAGGCACAGATCACCTAACAGGCAACTAAAGCCATCTCTGGTCTAATATACACTGCAGTTTGACATCGCATGAATTACCATGGCCCAATGCAATGGAAGTCTGAGATTTGTAGTTTTGTGAGATATTTTGCCTTCTCTGTCAGCAAACAGAATTCCATAGTATTGAGATGTGGCAGTTAAAGTTGTGTTAAACTGCACTATTTCTGCAGGGCGAATTAAACTAAAGTCTCATAAACAGGCCTGAAGCTTCACTGAAATGAATCCAAATTATTCATCTCCTCTAAGACCCCCTGTATAGAATATAAATACAGAATATTTTAATTTTGGTTGTGTGTTTTTTTAAAAAAACAACAAATCATGAATTGGCTCACCTAACAAACAGAAACCTCTGTGGAAAATTATGGAGAACTCATTTTTTTTCATATTGAAAAAAAAGTGGGGGAATCTATCAACAATTGTGCAAGTAAAATACTGTTTTGAGTGTAGATTAGGTCATGCCACATTTACCAGGAACATTTATCACAATTAGATCTAAGCTTATGTCTACCCTCTCCTAAATTCTCATTCTATTCAGACTGTAAGCCAATGATGACAGCTTTTTATTGTCTCTCAGTACACATCAGAGCTGACAGACATGTCAAAAACCTGCCTTTTGACTGTGACAAATGGAGAGCCGGGTGAACTGTCCACAGTAATCTATTTCATGAACTTGCCACTGTATCTTGTTTGCTTCATGTCAAGCAATTGTTGTAAATGTTATCATTAACCAAGTGACCTGGCAGTAGCTTGTTTTGTCCTCCTTTTTTCCCTTCTTGTTTGGCTTTTATCTTTTTTTTAAACATTCAAATGTAATATCTCCTTGAAAATTTTAAAAAAACTAAAAATATAAACTACACATGGGGCAAATAAATTATGCAGGTTGTCTAATCAGAAATCCAAAATGGTGGCTTTCATTCATTCCTGTGACTCCTGATTGTGCTCACTGAACTCATCATAATAAAAACACACTGTCACAAACCCAGGTTGTAGCCATATTATATATTTATAGAACTTCAAGACCTTTTAACTGTCATGGTACCATCCTATGAAATCTACACTACACAACTAATATTATGTAAACTACCACGGCTTCATCCTACAGAATCCTGGCATGCATAGTTTGGAAAAATCCTTGGAATTCTCTGCCAGACTATTTTAATGCTGTAGTTTGCCAGAGTGGTCTAAAGTTGTATAGCAGGGGTAGGGAACCTTTCCCCTTTAAAGGCCAAGGGACTTCAGCTCCCAGAAGCCTCAGCCATGTTGGCCAACAGTCCCATGTTGGCCAATAGCTCCTGGGATTCTGGGAGCTGAAGTCCCTCGGCCCTTACAGGGGAAAGGTTGCCTACCCCTGGTGTATAGCAAAGAATTCCATGGATCTCACCAAACTACACATCTGAGCAAAAGCCTTTATCAAAGAATGATTTAATACCATGTTTACTAGTGAGGCAGTAATAGGCTCAGGTTGCTATGGGAACTGACAGAATTCCAATGATATTAACCAATAGTGTATATATTATAGCATCACATTAATAATGCTCCAGTAAAGGGTCACTTTAAATTTCATTAACAAGGATCCATTTTAACTAGCAAAGCAAACAATGTAAGGCAGAAAAAAATTACCATTAAAAATGAGCATCAGCCTTAAATCAGTTATTTCTGTTAGTGATCAGACATACCAGTTTACCCATGCATGCATGCACAAGCACCCAAGATGGTTCACATGTACATGAATCCAGGATATTTTCTGCTTTTAAAAAAGGTATTGTAATTTTATGCTTTAAAGTGGATCATGTGTCTATGCCTTTATGTCAGGAGTGGAGAAAATGTGACTCATGGGTTGTACAAAGACCCCAGAGCCTCCACAGTGGAGAAAAGCCTGCCACCTCACTCCACCCACACACATACTATGACCAAAAATGTCTATAGGACCTCCTAAGGTGGCATGATAGGATATTTCTCTCCATCATCTCTGACCTCCTTAGACTGGATGTGGCTATCTAGTTTTTAAAAGACACCTGTAGGGACCTAGAGCCAGCTAAGCCAAAATGGACATGTCCCTAGAGAATGGGATTGGTTATTTGGAGTCAGCTGAAGCCCCCCAAACACTCTGGACTATTGGGGATACAAGTAGGGGCTTCAAAGAATAGAGATTTGACCCACTAATTTCCTTGGCAGAGTAAAACACTTTCATTTCTTGACCCAACATTGACTGTCTTTGAGGCTTGTAAATGACTTGTCTCATTTGTTATAAAAGTAGATAAAAATGATGGAGAAAAAGCTTGTTAAATGACATTCTGGGAAAATTCTAATCAATTCCTTCACAGAGGAGAGCCCATGTCCCAAGAATGGGACACACTAATCCCAAAGTGGTGAGAGGATCCTTGTTCATGATTTATTTTATACCGAGGAAGAGACTGTTAGAGGATATACTGGTAAGATCTTTATATATTCCTGCATGCAGGGGTAGCCCATGGCCTAGGAATTTGGCATTCATTACACATGGGAACATAGCTAGGCAATTGTTGCTGCGTGCCTCAAGACATTTCTGACATCTGGAAACCCTAAAGTAAACTTATCACAGGGTTTTCTTGTCAAGATTTCTTCAGAGGAGGTTCACCTCTGTCTTCCTCTGGGCTAAGAGACTGTAACAAGGATATGCCTATAATAGAAGCAATTGTCCTGCATACCTAATTTGATTCTTTGGTGACTAAAAAGTGAAGGAAATTATTTCAATAGCATCTCAGTAACATCAAAAACTAGTATGGAAAGGGATCTTGTGTAGTCAAGACTAACTGTGCAAAAGATGCTGTCACATAAACTTTCATAGACTTGCTCTATTTTCTTAGATACATTTTTGCATCTGTGGAAATAGATTAAGTCTATGAAATATTATACAACTTCTTTCACTTAGGGCCTCTGCAGACCGGCTCAAAGGGCCAGCCTGGAGGCAGAGTTGGGGTGGAGCAGCCACACGCCAGTCACCCCAACTCCACACCAACACCATCCTGGATGCCCTTCCAGCACAGCATTCTGACACGCTGTGCCGAAAAGGGTGCTGAAGAGCCACACACCAGCTCTTAGGGCAGCCTTTTGCCACCCCTGAAAGGAGCAGCATTTTAACGCTCTTTTTAGGGTGGCAAAAGGGAGGATTGGGGCCGTGGCATGAGTTTGCCATGGCCCCAATCCGCCGCTTCCTGGGGTGGTCGAGAGCTGCTCATCTGCAGTCCCCCATAGTTATTCTCAAGGGTGCTACAAGATCCATTTGCATATTGATATCCATACTAATACAGCTATGTGTCTGAATAAAAAAACTAGGATAGTGATCAGTTACAGTATATACTCAACTATAAGTCAACCTCATGTATAAGTTGACAGAAAGTTTTTGGTCCAAAATTATGGATTTTGATATGACCCATAGATAAGTTGAGGGTAATACTTAGGAGCATGTAGAAAAGGATCTAAAGGATGAAGCAAAGGAAACCAATATCAAATAATTTATAAAACTGCAGCAGACAAAATTGCAGACAAAATTGTTTGTGTTCACGCTAAAGGCAGGATGGATGAGAGAGTAGAGGAGGGTTGCTGCTTCCAGGGCAGAGTACACTCTTGCCTTTCACCAGAGAATGGTTCCTTTTATTAAAAAAAAAAGTTAAAGTACAATACTTACATTGACCCATGGATAAATCAACCCAGGATTTTGGGGTCAATTTTTAACTAACATTTCTAGACTTACATTAGTATATACAGTGCATCTGCACTTTTGCCACAAAGTTGAAGTTGCAGGATGAGGTGGGAGGTGTTAATCTAGATTTTGCTCATGGAAAGTTTCTTTGGAAATTGGCCTTCTAGATCCTGATTCAGAACTATAATTTACTACCCTACCCTAATAAGTCATAGAACTGGGGTAAGACTTCATTACCAGCAGCACATCTGTCCAAGAAGGCTGTTAGATCACACTTCCATTCCAGAAATCCTGCCTTGAGATAACACTGCTACAGTCCACATTACATTCAAGTCACACTATTTTAGCAAGGTCTAACTCACAAATTTCAGTTCATTGGACTGTACAGATTTTATCAGTTGTGGAACAATGCCACTAAGAACAGACTAAGTTTAATGACTGCTGCAGAACCAACAAGACACTGTCCTTTTTATTGTCATCTTTATCTTCTCTTTAAGAGATTGAGTTTAAAATTAAAAACAACAAACATCCAGAAATTCAGAATACATCTCCATTAGTGATTCAGCCAAAACTATCCAAACTCTTGGGTTATCCATGAAAATCACATTCAGTTTTACAACTAGGAAAGTTGTAGATCCTCTACTCAATGGCCTTATGGGAATCTTCTTTAGAGCAATGATGCTCCAAGTGGTTGTCCTTAAAACAACCTCAGTCCCTGGCAAGTCTACAGGAAAAAAGAATCAAGTGTACTCAGTGGGTACAAATTTAACACTGGTCCCTGGAACAATGGGAAACAACAATGGCTGGTCACCCTTAAAGACATGGGAGTGCCAACACATCTGATAGTCCTAATGAGGAATCTGTACTCAGGACAAGAGGCTACTGTCAGGACAGAACACAGAGAAACAGAATGGTTCCCAACTGGCAAAGGAGGTAGACAAGGTTACATCCTATCACCCTATCTATTCAACTTACTGGCAGAACATATTGAAAAGAAAGCAGGCTTGGACAGAGAGAGGAGTGAAAATAGGAGCAAAGAAATATCAACAATCTGAGATATGCTGACGACACCATAATACTAGCAGAAAACCTCACAAACCTGGAACAGCTACTAAGGAAGATCAAAGAAGAAAGTGCAAAGGCAGGCTTACTGTTGAACATAAAGAAAGCAAAAATAATGACCACAGAGAACTTACACACATTCAAACTAGACAATGAGGAAATAAAAATAGTAAAAGAGTTCTCATATCTGGGATCAAACATTGGTCGGAATGGGGACTGCAGCCAGGAAATCAGGAGAATAGGGAGGGCAGCTATGAAAGAACTAAAACAGATCCTAAAATGCAAAGACATACAACTCAGCACAAAAGTCAGAATCATACAAGCCATCATATTGGATGTGAGAGCTGGACAGTCAAGAAAGAAGATAGGAGGAAAGTCAATGTATTTGAGATGTGATGTTGGAGAAGAGTGCTGAGGATCCCATGGAAGCCAAAAGGACAAACAACTGGGACCTAGAACAGATCAAGCCAGAAATATCTCTGCAGACTGTCATACTTTGGACACATCATGAGAAGGCATGAATTGTTGGAAAAGACAATAATGTTAGGAAAGGTGGAGGGAAGTAGAAAGAGAGGAAGGCCAAATGCTAGATGGGTGGACTTTATTAAAGAGACCACAAATATCAGTTTGCAGGAGCTGGGCAGAGCAGTAGAGAACAGAGGCCTGGAGATGTCTCATCCATAGGGTTGCCATGGGTTGAGACCAACACGAAGGCAGTTAACAACAACAAAAAAGGGTCACCTAGAATAGAATCCCAGTGTTGCCCAGATCAAGTTTTATTGCATCACTTAGTGCAGACATGCTGCCATAACCCAACACTGAAAGTTTTTTTTTTCTCCAGTCTTCTTTTACCATCCTCCCAATGCCAATGCTGGGGAAAAACAAAACAGCTAGGCAGAAGACAAGAAAGGGGACTGGGCTTTTACACTTTGTAAAATGGAGCTTCTTTATCAGAGGGTTTGTTAACTAAGGTTTGCCTGTACTAGTTTCCCTACAGGAATAAAATGTACTAGTATCCCTGAAAAAAATCATAATCAATAGAAAACATTTTTTTTAACTACAGCTCCCACATTCTGCCTGACTGTATCTATGGCCATTGGACAACCTGTTGTAGAAAATTCTGGAAGTTCTAAAACAAACAAACAAAAACTTTCCCAAGCTCTGCAGAACCTTTGATGGCCCAGGTGTTGCTACACTCAACGCTTGCTTCTCTTTCTGCTACACTCAACACTAGTGCATCTCTAGCATACATCTGCATTGCAGAAATAATGCAATTTGACATTAATTTACTTCCATGGCTCAATGCTATGGAATTCTGAGATTTGAGGCTTGTTGTGGCATTAGAGTTCTCTGACAGAGAAGGCTAAGTATCTCAGAAAACTACAAATCCCAGAGTTCTACAGCATTGAGCCATGGCAGTTAAAGTGACATCAAACTACATTATTACTGTAATGCAGATACATGTAGCCATAGAAATTTATAGGTGTTTTAAACCTGTTAAACCACCAAAAATCTTATTGCATGAGAAAACAAAGCCAAAATAGAGCAGGAGAGTAGTGGCTTTCTCTGCACCTCTCTGTTTACTGTCGTAACACTTTCATTCTCTTCTCAAGGGAAAAGGTTGTTAAAGTGTGCTTTTGTGAACAGATTTTTCCCCACCATAACAAAAGACAAGGTTTTACAGTCACCTCCCTTGAGAAGAGAACAGAATTGCTATGATATTATGCAAAGACGCACAGAGAAAGCCACTACTCTCACACTCTGTTTCAGCTTTCATTTCTTGTGCAATAAGACTCTTAAGAGTTGATTATAATGAGATTTCTATAACTTTAACAATGAGGTTCAGAGAGACTGTATGTTTTCCTGGTGGTAAACTAATTTAGAGTAATCTAGGATACTATGCAACTTGACTGTGTCAGGCATCAAAATCTCTTGGGCCAGTCCTTTTCTTAGGTACAAATTAATCCCCAAAAGAAGAGATACGTACCTTGTTTGCAACTAACCTTAACCATGTTACTTATCTGAGCCAATCCCTATTCTGGATTAAAGCTATTTCACTCTTGTTGATTGAACCAATCATCACCTTTTATTATATGCACTAAATTCTTGCCACCTAGCTAAATTACAAGATTTTGAAACAGGAGGAGAATATAATCTTCTCCCATTACAAGGACGGAAGCTGAAAGTGTACATTCTGGTCAATTGCAGTCCTTGCCTGAAGCTCTGAAGTTTGCTATTAAATAACAAATTACATCTTGACTCCATCTTCTGCACAACCACAACTATAAAATAAATAAATAAACCAAGTCAGAGTGAAGATTAAATGTTGATGGGCAACATCCTCTATTAAGTGGACTGTTTACTGTCCTTTACTTGAAATCCTTGGGGTAAGTGATAAGCCTGGTCTCCTTTTTTCATCTCTCTGAAAGTTATTTACAGCCCTTTCCTCTCAAAAATTATTCATAAGCATTTCTAGAGAAACAAGCTGCTGAAAACTTTAGTTTACCATCATAGTTCTTAAGAACAGCTTAAGAAGATACAAATACCAATAGAAAAATCCACAAAAACCTTTTAAAAAGGTGATCCATCTTAAGGATCTCCAAACTGTCACAAGTCTGCATACATCTTGTCTTGTTCAGTGGCTTCAGCTATTTAGCAACTGATAATACAAGGGTAGGCAACCTAAGGCCTGGGGGCTGGATACGCCCCCCCACCCGAGGCCTTTGGACCGCCCGAGGCAGTCCTGCCGCCGCCGCCTGCCATAATAATATTGATTATTGTTGTTATTACTTGTTCTTGGGGTTTTTCTTGGCAAAATCTCCACAGGGGTTTTGCCATGGCCTTTCTGGGGCTGAGAGAGTGTGCATGCATATTTTTTTAATTTTTAATTTTTTATTTATTTATTTATTTATTTTTGGCACTTCGGGCCCCCCCAATTGTCTGAGGGACAGCAACCCGGGCCCCGGTGCAAAAAGGTTGCCTACCCCTGTGATAATAGTTCTGACTTTTAAAAGCTTCCCAGAACATCAGAGATCAAGACAATTAACTGCAAAAAAAGGTTCATCAACACCTACATTCCAGTTTCTGAACAAACATAAATCACCACATTTATTTATCCCCAGTAAAAGCAGATCAACAATATTCTAGGGTTGATTTGATTTAAAATGTCACAAGTTACCTTTTAAAGGATATAAGGGTTGTTCCCAAGTTTGTAGAGACAGCTGTAGAACAAATTAAGGTGTTTTTTTTAAAGGTGCATTAGAATTATAAGCTAGCACAGTATCTGCTAGAGTTTGGTTCCAGGGCCCCCCAGGCTGTAATTGACTGTTAATGTCCCACCATTTTCACCTCTGGAGAGAAAATCCACCAGCTGAATACATTCCTCCACAGATGTGAACTGTGGCTTAGGAAAAGTTTGTAAGGAGCAGTCTAAATTGGAAATGACTGCTTTCCAATAGATTGATCAGATCCTTACTGTATAAACCTGTCAACTCTGAGCCTTAGGCTGGAATGCTACAAATACTTCCTCCATTGGACTCCATAGAGTTTATTACTTTTTAAAGATATATAGAATCATAATTCTGGGAACTCTGGGTAAGAAAAAGTAGGGAGTTTTAGGTGACAACCTCCAGTTCACATTTTTCACTGCCTTGCTTGCTTGCTGTGTGCCTTCAAGCCATTTCTGACTTTTGATGACCCTAGGGCAAACCTATAATGAGTTTTCCTTGGCAAGATTTGTTCAGAGGAGGTTTGTCATTGCCTTCTCCAGAGACTGAGAGAGTGTTAATTGTCCAAGGGTTTCCATGGCTGAGTGGGAATTCGAACCATGGCCTCCAGAGTTGTATTCCAATGCTCAAATCACTACACATGCTGGTTGCCATCATTGCCAGATTCCCAGTAATAATGAAGCAAACAGCAATCCTGGAGGAGCATGAATGTCATTCCATGCACCACTCCCGCATCAAAGTGCAGACAGTGAAAGCACAAAACAGTGTGCTTACTCCAGCTGGGCTCATGGTAACATATATCATGTGCCAGACTGGTTCAGGACTTTTGGCTAGGGCTAAGGAAGTGGAGAATAATGATTATGATTTTTTACTAGCCTCTCTGCTTGGACCAAGGTGGGGAACAACAACAGACCAAAAATTACACAAGATCTGTTTAAAATGCACCATAATTTAAAAGAGCAAACAAGATCCATAGATATTAAAATACATTTAAAAATTCATCATTTAAAATTTACAATTAAAAATCATGCGGCTAGGTCTGCTGGAAGAGACTGTTCTATCAGAGGGTTTCTCCTCCCATTCCTTTTGCACATGTTGAGTAGAAAGGAAAGGCCTAAGCAGACGGCTTATTGGGCCGTCTTCGGCACAGGGAAGGGGAGGGGCAGCGCCCCCTCCCGAGGTAGTCCTTGGAACCGCCGGCCCTCCGCACAGCCGGCGCTCTGAGGAGGACCTCCCGCCGCAGCGTCTGGACACGCTGCGGTGGAAAAGTCGCCAAAAGTGACATATGAAAGGAGCTTTCGGCGACATATGAAAGGAGCGCTATTTTAGCGTTCCTTTCCAGGGGCGATGACGGTGCGCCACAGGATCGAGGCATGGGGATGCCTCAGTCCCGCGGCGCACCTTCCCAGGGTGGCCCATGGCCGCCCCTCTGCTTAGGCCCAAAGTGAACTTATTTTGAATACTAAAATTATTTGCTTGGTTACCACATATAAGCTACACCTCTTCACACAAAGTGACTTAATTCACTAGCTATGCTCTTGTTCACTGCCCCACCTTGCTTTCCTGATAGGCAAGTTTCATTTGCTGAGAATCCAGAGTGATGGAGAAAAATCTAAAACCTAATACAGATTACCTTGTTTCTTTTCCAGATGTTTGTGACCTTTATTTCTGATGCTTGTTGAGATAAATGGGGGGGGGGGGACTTTGAGCTACCCATCATTTATCTCACACAAACTCATTTCTCTCCTTAAAACAAAATCTATCAGTGATACCTTTATAGGCCAACCAAAATGTACAATATACTTGTTGCAAGCTTTCAAAGCTCCATGGGCTTCTTCATCAGACAAGATGTAACAAACCAAACAGGAGAAAAACAATTGGAGATGTTAGTCAGGTGCCTACATGTTGTTTCAGTCTTTAGTTAAGATGGTATATGGTGGTATATTTCTCTCCTTGTACATCAAACAGAAACACCTTATTTTCCCAATTCATTCACACCATCTGTAGGACTTCCTTCCTTTTAGTTCTACATAATCCAAGCTATCACATTTTAAAAGCACAACTCCTGTGGCTTGACACATCTTTTTTTAGCATATAAGGACCGGACTTGCTATGGCAATTTACCTGTCAAGCTGCTTTATTACTGAGTGATCTCACACATTTCCAGTCCCTAGGATGAGATAGTGCAACTTTCATAATACCACCGGTTTTCCACTTCCGGGCTGTCAATATTATCTGCAATAATAAAAAGGCTCCTTGCCCCCTCTTTTTCAAACAGAACAAATTTCTTCTTCAGAATCTCATTTAAGGAGAAACTTTAATCTCTTACTTGCTTTTCTTTTCACTCTATTTCCATCTGCTTTCTCTCTGCTAAATGCTCCTAAAACATTATCACGTGGTTATTAGGAGAAAATAAGGAAAGTCATAGTTTATTCTTTAATTGAAA
This sequence comes from Phrynosoma platyrhinos, assembly GCA_020142125.1. NCBI lineage: Eukaryota > Metazoa > Chordata > Lepidosauria > Squamata > Phrynosomatidae > Phrynosoma > Phrynosoma platyrhinos. Next base: position 17,729,911 of record CM034708.1, on the reverse strand, counting down.
GCTTTTCTTAGGATACTGTGTAGGGAAAAAATGAGCTATCTACTAAAATGTATACATATTTCCAGCAAACCTTGCTTTCTTATAAAAAAGGAGATGCTGCCACCCAGTGCTTAAATTGGAGCATACATTTTCAAAAGGAAGTAACTATAGCCAGGGTCAATCCCCCGTTTTGTCCTGACCTTGATGCATTTCCCAGTGAGTTAATTAGATCTGCAGTTGGTGGTCTGCTTGTATTGAAAGAGAGAAAGAAAAGAAAACAAAATGCTAATCAAAAATTCATTTCAAATCACCAGTGAAGGATAGATTTCATAGATCTGTGCATGGGCAAATAGGGTATTGTGATTGTATCTTAAAAATAATTGCTTTCAATTTAAGCATCAGGGTTCTGCATCATAAACTTGTTTTGCAATGCAAAGGTGTGAACTTTAAATATTAACACTTAGCCACAATTAAGACCAGCAAATCAACACTGCTGTTAACATTAGCGGATCAGCAAAACAACTGTGACTCCTCTCCAGCAGTACATCATGGATTGTATCAGATACAGGAAGATTAATTTGCAATTTAATTGTCCCTTATCCAGAATTCCAAAATCCTAAATACTCCAAAAGCCAGAATTGTGCACACGGGTGGCTGCAATAGTGACAGCTTTGCTTTCTAATGGTTCTCTGTACACAAACTTTGTTTCATTCACAAAATTATTACAAAACTACCCTCAGGCTTTGTGTATACAGTATATACAAAATATAAATGAATGTCATGTTTAGATTTGGTTCCCATCTCCAAGATATCTCATTATTTATATGTAAATAATCTCAAAAAATATCAAAAATCCAAAAGACTTCTAGTCTCAACTATTTATGATAAAGGAGACTCAGCCTGTATAAATTGTCTTCATGTTTTTACTGTTTGAACTCTTGGTAACAGTTTGAACTCTTTTGTACTTATACCATTACAAAATAAACAAACAAACATAAAGAAGACAGCACTCTAGATAGAAAAACAAACTAGAACCAAAGGCAGGATCAAAGGCCAAGCTAGTTTTGAGGACCAAAACTTTGAACTTTGATCATTTGCACAAACAGTGTGCAAACTAGGATTGTCAATCTTAAATGGTTTCATCCTCACACACGAAACAAGGATGCGCCAAAAATTATTTTCATGTGAGATGGGGGGATTCTTCACTCTGTCTCAGAAACAGATAGCAAATTTGAAGACAGATTGGGGGTTTTGTATTTCAGTCAGTGTGCAGCATTTAAAAACATTTATGGCTTCTATTGCCTTTTCACATGGGTTATTAAAAGGAAATGTTTCAATGGATGATTTATGTCATTGTGAGAAATATTCTTGTCCCTTTTTTACTCGTTCTGCATGTGAGTGCATCTTCAACAGGTCAAAGCAACATCAACGTCATCATCATCATCATCAAAAATACGACATCACTGAAATTTCTTCCCATCCTTAACACAAACACAAATGCTTGCAGTTCAAGCCCTAGTTCATAGCTCCTGGCAGAATTAAAGAAGAAAAGGCTGCTACTCTGAGATCTAACAACAGGCCCCACAACTAGCAAAATAGGATGAACCCCAGACTGTGAATATCTGCTCTTGTGAGAGTAATACAAGTGATATGAGCAGTAGGTAAGGAAAATGAAGTAGGGGACAGAGAGAAGAGCTTGGGGAAATTCTTTTTTTGAACTTCAAATTCATATTTTGAAACATTTCACACATGCGCTGGGACTTGTATGGCCAACCAACATCAGAGTATAGTCAACAAGGCAAAACTTTTAAATGCGGAGAAACATGCAAGCAAGAAGAAGCTGCAGCAGTTTGTTTTTGTCTGAACCTGCAGGGAAGGGCAAGATTGCAGCCCCTCCTCTCTTCTCCCTACTGAGTACATTGAGCAATTAAAGGGACAAGGAGGGAGGAGGGCAAAAAGTGGGACATTTTAAAAGCAGGTTAAAAAAAGTAGGATACAGAATTAATCAGGACTGCTCCTGACAAATAAGGACAGATGGAAGACATGCAGGAGTTTTGTTTTTTATTTTATTTTTTACGCTTCAGGGCTTTTTTAGAGTATGTTTCATGCAAAACATGAATTAGTGCAAAGCACATGTTTTTGCACAAAAATCACATTTTGCATAGAAAAGAAGGTATTTTGTATGGAATGCATTGTCTTCTGCAAACAAAATAGTTTTTGTTGGTTAGTTGGTTGAGGGTGTTGTTGTTGTTGTTGTTGTTGTTTTGGCAGATTTTTTGCAAAAATTTCTGAAGGTGCGAAGCCTCATAGTGGGTGGCCTTTTTTCAACATGGCACTTCAATGTGTTGAGGCAGGTTTTGTCCTTGAAAATGAGAACATTTGTGTGTCTTCTTTGCATCCCTACAAAAGGTGTATCAAAAGCCAGCTTTCTGCAAAAAAAGCACATTTTTACAGGTCCAGTTTCTTTTCAAGTATTCAGCTTACTCATAAAAACACATTAAATGATACTGACACATTAATAAGTGCACAACCTAGCTAAGACATGAGAATCATAAGGCCCAATAGATATTGCTAAAGTGCAAGTCCCAATAGCCCTAACTACCAATGGTAAATGATGCAGGTAGTTGGAGTCCAGTGACATTGGAAGGGACCCATGATTCCCATTCTTGAGCTAGATGAACTCTTGGATTGAATCAACAGGGCTTCTCTTAAGTTCTACAATTGCATCAGCCTAAGGACTAAGGACCAACAATCACATTAGTCTAGGACAGGGGTAGGCAACCTTTTTGAGCCGGGGGCCGGGTTGCTGTCCCTCAGACAACTGACGGGCCAAAGCACCAAAAATAAATAAATAAATAAATAAATAAATAAAAATTAAAAAAGAATTACAATTTTTTTAAAAAATGCATGCACACTCTCTCAGCCCCAGAAAAGCCATGGCAAAACCCCTGTGAAGATTTTGCCAAGAAAACCCCAAGAACAAGTAATAACAACAGTAATCAATATCATCATGGGGGGGCGGCGGCGGTGGGGGGGCGGCGGCAGCAGGACCGGTTTGGGGCCGGTCCAAAGGCCTTGCTGGGCCGCATCCGGCCCCCGGGCCTTAGGTTGCCTACCCCTGGTCTAGGAAATGCAAACATACTGGGTTGGAGACAGTCACACACTTCTTCCAAAGCTTCGTAGTGTTGCTCCTGTCTTGGCCTCTGCCTTCTACCACATTGGCTTCCATAGTCCTACCTCCTTGCTCTCTGCCCTTCCCAGCATGTCTTTTGAGGGAAAGGGAGAGAGGAAAAGAATCATGTCCACTCACAGCACAGGACTGTCTACATATCAGAACTGCTTCGGGCAGAAGCTATCACACATGCATCAGCAAGTGGAAAAGCAGCACAACTGTGAAGCATTGACAGGTTCTTTCCATCAATAAGAAAGAGTGCTCCAACATCAAAGCAGCTACTGGACAGACACAACATCATGTCATAAGGTAAGGGCACAGATGCTACTCTCCTTCTCTAATTCCACTTTTCAGGCCTTGTGTGATAAAGTCCTACTGAGATAAACTGATAGCTCAGTGTTGAATCCAAGTGGTAATATACTAGATCTAAACTTAAATAAGACTTATTGCAATCAATTTGGTCTTGACAAAATCAAGAGCGAGTAATTTCTAGATCCAGCCCACTGAGATTTCAAAAAGAAAAAAAAATATGGGTGACCCTTGGAAATCAGCCAAAAAACGCTCTCAATCAATTGACTTCAACAGCTCTGACTGAAGTCCACTTGTCATGTGCATCTGATTGCATTGCCCACAAAATGCACATGCCTGAAACAAATAAGCCAGGTGATAATTAATGGTATTTGCAAAGCAATAGCAAGACAGAGAAAACATCTCATTGCCCATCAGATATTTGGAGCTGGGAGAGCAAATGACCCATGCATACCATTACACAAGTGTGTCATTAAAGGAATGGTCTGATCTGAAATTAATTGCATTCCCATAAGGTGGCACTTTGAATAATAAGGGAAAGTATTTGCTGGAGGCAGCAATTTTTCCCTATTAGTAATGCTTTTGCTCATCTAAATTATTCTCGTGAGTGCCACAACACAGTATTTAATCACTATAGAAAAATAAAGGGAATAAAAAATGAAGTGGTAAATTGTGAAAGAAAGAAAGAAAGAAAGAAAAGGCCTTAACTGAGCTATCTTCCATTGGAAAAAAAATGTAAAGATCTAAATTCGTAAAACCAGAGCTAAAGTATTTGTTGAAAAATAGTACATTCTATCAGCTACTCAATAAATTCACAAGCTGCAGGAGTCTCAAATATTTCTGTAATAAAAATCCAGAAGTACTCCATACAGCAGAATTTTATGGCCTTTTGTGTTTAAAACTGTGAAGCGTTTATAGCAGTTTTATTTATTCAATTCATCTCTCTCCTTCTGTTTCGGTAAGCAGAAAGAAAGTTACAAAATCTGACTAAAAGCAACAAGCAATAACAACTAAAATCCATACAAATCACCAAAGATTCAAGGACATTAAAATATTTTCTCTTGCTGCTTCTGAAATGGGAAACAAATATCTTCACTAATCTCCCGAAGCTTCTGAGCTTTGTAAATAAGAGGAAACTGTTTTGGAACAATGAATCCTATGGACATGGTGCCATCACAAGAAGGCCTTGCTGCAAAATATATGCTACATTTTATTTGAGAACACATGACGTTATTCCTTTACAACAAATCCAAGGCACAGGGCTAGCTAACTATGAAAAGAAGCTAGGTTATGTGATAATGCCACCTGTACTATTATCCAGAGGCTGTGAAACAGGCTACATCCAGTTATCAAAAAGTTAATGCAATCACTTAGGATGGCAGAAAGTTATGCAAAATCAGAGAAAATACTCTTTGTCAATCAAGCTTTATCTCAGTTACATAGGTGTCAAAAAATCTACTTGGTTCTGTAGTTGTTATGTGTATTCAAGATGATTTTGACTTATGACAACCTTTCATAGGATTTTCTTGGCAAGACTTATTCAGAGGGGGGTAGTCATTTCCTTTCTTTGAGGCCAAGCAAGTGTGATTTTCCATGGTTGAATGGAAAGGCCTAGTCCAACATTAGAACCACTACATTAGCTCTTCAAATCTTCAAAGGTCAAACGTATCAAAGCTTTCACTGTTTTTAGTTAGACCATTTTAGTTAGAAGCATTAGGGATTTCTGTTATGTTCCCATAGTTGACTGTCAATTTCAAGGTATTTTCAGGCTGTCCATGCATAATGCAGTATCCATATAAACTCTTGATGCTTTGAAGTGCCATTACAGGCATCCTCCTCTTTTCAACAGCTCAGTTTTGGATGTTCTGCTGTTTTGACAGATCTAAAGTATAGGAAAATACCACATTTTCAACCCTATGTCCATTCTTTCAACCACTCACTGCCTACTCAGCACACTGGTTTCTCTCGCTCTTTCTCGCTCTCTCGTTGTCTGTTGACTCAATACCATCTACTGCTTAGCAAGCTAAAAAATCCTCCTGGGTTTCACATTTCGGCTGATTTCACTTTCTGACTGTCCTCCAGTCCCTAATCCATCAGAGAAATTGGGCCTTCCTGTATTACAGTAAGAGAGACGGGGAGGGCGAGGGCGATACTTTAATCCAACTAGGTGCTTAAAAGAATTGTATGAGTGCTACTGAACAAGGGAGCAACCTGCCTCCTTCAAGTATGCAGCGATCAAATTATTTACAGTTTCAAAGTTTTGTTTTGGTTTTTTGTTTTGGTTTTTGTTTGTTTGTTTTAAAAAAGCAATTGCAGCATGCCTGGAAACAAAGTAGCAGCCATTTTGCTAGATCTATGTTTTTTGGACTACAACATCCAGACTGCCCTAGCTAGTATGGCCAATGGTTTTCCCAAACTCTCCTTTGCTTTTTGCTGCTGTTTGGTGGTAAAGTAGAGAAGGAGGGAGATCCACTGTATTTCTGAAGTGCTGATAGAGGATATTCTCCGTCTGTGAAGAAAACACTATAAAATAAGCATAGGGCATCTCACCTCAAAAACCTTTGCTTATCATTAGAGAAAATGTACTTAGGGAATTATTCTGTTAGAGAAATGTGAAGCACCTGTTTAAAATTAATTAATGCACGTCCATTTTTTATGGATGGCACACAGAGGGAGTGATTTCCATGTTAGAATCTGAATTTAACAATTGTCTTTTGACTCTCTTAGCTGCCCTTTCCTCCTGCATCCATCGCAGGCACCATTTCAAAACTTTGAGGCAATCACTTAACACAAAATAAAAATGGCTCTCATGGAATACTAAATGACAGGATTTGTCACCAAGCTTAGTTCTTCCAAATACATGTACAAGTTAAAAGTTCAGGACACAGCATCATTTTGATACTATTGATCTAAGTATATATGTATTATTGGGGAAAACACAAAGCAAAGTCTGATAACTAAGAAACTAATTCACTGAGTGCCAGTCATCACCTAGCAAAGCACCTTCCATGCACAAGAGGGGAGATATGAACAGGTTTAGGATAATAATTTGTTTACAGAAATGCAATAAATCTTTAGGTTTCTTTGGGAGATGGATAGGGTTTGTCCAAAATCAGCTCATTCAGTACTTAGGAGCCACAGAAGACTAAGTTTGTTGCAGTGGTGTAGAGATCAATTTTGAAGTGTGGGGAATCATAGCACTGCACAGCCCCACACACCCACCCCAAGGAGAGTCAGAACATGCAGACAGCGATATCTCTTAAGGGGTTTCAACAATCCTGCGCTGTTGTCCTGAGTTATTCTATCTCAAATTCAGGTTGGTGATTTGACTAAGGACTGGGGAGTAATGTATAACAGCCCTGAAGTGATAGACATTGATTTATTCTCACACTGCAGGGTTGGCTAAGGGAGGAGGATACAAATACAGCAATTTTGCAGAGCTGGCCAATGTAACACCTCTATTGCTGCTGGCATACAGGTATGATGGGATGAAATAATGTAATGTATCAAAGGCTTAAAGACCACAATTAATGTTGCAAATCAAGGGCGGGATTACGGCTGCTGCACACTGCAGAATTAATGCAGTGTGACCTGACTGTAATTGTCATGGCTCCATCCTATGGAATTCTGGAAAATGTAGTTTGTTGTGGCACCAGAGCACTCTGACAGAGAAGGCTAAATATCTCACAAAACTATAATCCCAGATTCCCATAGCACTGAGCCATGGCAGTTAACACGGTGTCAAACTGCCTCAATTCTGAAGTGTAGATGCAACCTGAGAATGATTTGGTATGCCGACCAAGTATCTCTCATACCTCAACTTGCAAGAAGAGCCAGCCTGTTCATATTGCTCTCCTCTGACTTCTTCTCAGGACAAATCCCTCCATCCCACACTATGCAAGATCTTATGCTCCATTGGTTTGCAGGCTGTCAGCTTGTACTTTTTAAAACTTCAAACATCAACATAATTCAAGTTAGAGAAGCAATTACTGCTTGTGATATGTTTGTGTGTGTATGTGTGTGTGTGTTTCCAGCAACCTCGGCCCTGCATGTGCACACACACATGGGTTATACTGTAATATTTTGTTGAGAATCCCATTCAGCTGAAGTTAATGTAGTATTTGGTACAGTTGACAATTAACAATTAAATCCTATCCATGTGTACTCGAAAACAGGATCTAATAAGATGAATGGAGCTTATTCTCATATAGGTGGTTATAGCATTCAGGGCCAATGAGCTCATGAGGGAAGCCAGCACAAACTAACAAGGCCCAGCAGCTCAAAAGGAGGCCTGGAACACAGGTATGTGGCATATGTTTCTGTCTTTCTTGGTGGCATTAGTATTTGTCAGTTGTAAAATCTGTATAGGCCTTTGCAGACTGCCAGAAATAGTGCACATTAAATTGAGGCACTGCCCTGGCTCAGTGCTAAGGAATCATGGGAACTGTAATTTATTGTGGCACCAGAGCTCTCTGACAGAGAAGGCTCAATGTCTCAGAAAAAAATACAATTCCCATGATTCCCTAGCACTGAGCCAGGGCAGTGCCTCAATTTAATGTGTACTATTTCTGGTAGTCTGCAAAGGCCCTAAATTTCAAAGAAAACAAGTAAGATAAACAAAATTATGTATTACAAAATAGTAAAGACTTTTGTTCTACTTTTGTTGCAAGGGAGAGCAGGACCAATTGAGGAAAAAGAAGCCATATGTGAGCAAATAGTGCCAATAAGAGGGAGGAAGGTGATGAGAAGCCCTGATGAGCAAGATGTGTCAGAAAAAAGCACAGATGAAACACAAGATCTCAAGACTACTATGGTAATAATGGCAATGGCTTGAAATAGGGACCCATGGTACATTTACTCTATAGAAATAATGCAGTCTTATACCACTGTGTTTTATGTTCTATGAATCTTGGAATTTTAAAAGTGACAAGATCCTTAGTCTTTGCTCCACAAAAATACAAATTCCAGGATTCTATAGGATGGAGCCACTGCAGTTACAGTGAAATCAAACTGCATTATTTCTACAGTACAGACACACCACTACAGGCGGTCAATCCACTATGGCCTCAGTTGTCCAGAAGGAGAGCAGGGAAAGTGGCAGAAGCACCATTTCCAGGCAAGAAGTTCTCTCAATTCTTTCCCATCCTTGCTGCCAGTGAGAGCAATTCCTGAACATCTCCTGCTCATCCTAGCCCAGATTAGCCACTGAAAGCCACATGATGTGGTAAAAAAAAATCAATGAGTAAAATCAGGCAAATGGCCAGGCGAGAGGGTGCAGGTTGTGGTTGGTAGTGACTGTGTGCTCCTCCCGCTGTCCACAAAGACTTTTACAGAATGAACAAACCTTCAGGACCTGAAAAGAAATTCTCACACACTCTTTCAATAGCCCGGACACTAATGCAGCTCAACACTGTAATCCAGGGATAGGCAACCTTTTTGAGCCGGGGGCCGGGTTGCTGTCCCTCAGACAATTGGGGGGCCGAAGCACCATAAATAAATTAAAAAAAATATGCATGCACACTCTCTCAGCCCCAGAAAAGCCATGGCAAAACCCCTGTGGAGATTTTGCCAAGAAAACCCCAAGAACAAGTAATAACAACAATAATCAATATCATTATGGCGGGTGGTGGCACACATACATTTATTTAGTACTTACTGTCTAGCCTCATGCCATGCAAATCTGAAGGAACTGTTTCTCCATATTATATCTCTGTGAAAGAGCCAAACTGAAGCATTTTTACTTGCCAATTTTGAATGCAGTGTTACAGCTATATACAACTCTCATAGACCACTTGGTTTTTGTACTCTGGCCAGGAACACAATGCCAAAATATTTGTCAAAAGCTCCTGGCAGGCCACTATAGTTGGCTGGTGAACAGTACTCAGCATGGTGGATTACAAGTCATGCAGGCCCATTCACTACTGAGATGCTCAGTAAGATGATGTCTTGTTGCTGCCACACTGCAGAGTTAATGCAATTTGACACTATCATGGCGCCATCTGATAGAATCCTAGGATTTGTAGTTTGTTCCGACAGAGAAAGTTGCATATCTCACAAAATTGCAAATCCCAAACTTCCATAGCATGGTGCCATGGCAGTCAATGTGGTGTCAAACTGCATTAATTCTGCAGTGTGGCAGCAGCCTACATCAGACAGTTCAGTACTTCTCTTGCTCATTTACATTTGGGGGTGGGGGACATGCCAGGCTTTATTAGACTCCAAGCTCATACACTCAACTCCCCCACATCCTCTTTCCTTGCTGGCTAACACAAGCTGTCAATCCCAAACTGCTCTTCTAACAGTCAGTGCATGGGTTCACGTTGAGGGGTGACATACACTAATAGAAAGAGTTCATGGTAAAAGAAAACTTCATTTGTACATAGTGAATATGGTGAGCCTAGGGACTTGTGCTTTGATTGTATTGTAATTAGCAGTGCTTTCATATTTCCTCAGTGTGATCGCTACAGAGACTACTGCCTTCTTGCCCAAGCACGTTTGGCAGGTCGCTTTCAACTAAAAACCCTGGACAGGAGAGAACAAAAGAGCAGCTCTGCAATCTCCCTTGGCTGATTGCAAGCTTCTTTGCTAATCATGATGGCATCAGTCATGATTAGGAACCAAACCTCAGACTTCAGCTCAACTTACCATTTTGCAAAACGCAATTGAGGCAGGCTCATTAAAAACAGAAAAGCAAGGAAAACACAGAAATACACCAACTTAGTTTTAATACTTAGTTGGCAGGCCTAGAAGAATTAACTAATTTTACAATAGATTTCCAGTGAGATACCATAGAATGGACTCACAATACTTATAATTTTAAATCTGGAAGCAAATAAAGCCAATTTTTTTTTTAAATCCAACTAAGGAAGCCTTCTGTGTTTGATAGTATCAATTTCCTGGTGTAAATGTGTTGCCTAACTGGATTGACTTCTGATTGTTAGTCCAGGGGATACAAAATGGACATCTATGCCTGCCCAAGTTTCTCTCATACTCTTTGTTGTTGTTGTGTGCCTTGAAGTTGTTTCTGACTTATGACAACCCTAAGGAGAACCTATAACAGTGTTTTCTTCCCAGGTTTCTTCGGGGGGGGGGGGTACCATTGCCATTCTCTGGGGCTGAGAGTTTGTGACATTCCCTGATGATGATAGTCTGGTTTCCAACAGCTGCATAATCCTTAATAGTTAATCTTGTTGCCAAAGACAGTGAGAGAAGTGGTTAGCTCTGGAATACCTTCTTGCATTCTTTTTGTCAGTGGTAGCATTGGGAGTATGGAATTTCTCCACCAACCCAATCTCTACAACCAGTTGCTAAAGTTAGATAACTGAAACAAGCATTTGATTCACTGCAGTGGACAGAAAACTCTATAGACCAAGGAGGAACTGAAAGCCAAGTTCTTAATATTCATACATGGCCTGGTCAATCCTGCAGTGACCTAAACAACCTACAAGCCTCAAACTGCCAAGTACAGAAGTTCAAATTGGAAATCCCTGTTCCTTTAATAATAGGGACAAAGGTACTGCTGAACTACAAGTCCTCTTGTGTCTAATCAGTGGTCATGCCAGCCAGAACTTAAAAGAGATGAACTCCATGAACAAATGGAAGGCCACCTCTACTGTAATATGTCTGCAGAAGGGTTGAAGTCTTTAGCATAGGCAAACCCAAGATGTTCTCTAGATTTGAGAGATACAACACACTGCTTTTAAACCAGAATTAGAACCAGAAAACAGTAACTTTGAAGATATTTATAACATAATGTCACTCCCCACCTGTAGCTGCTGCGCTTGCCAAGCACGGTTAGGGCATCCCTTTTCATTGACTAGGAAAACCCATTAATGCACTCATTCCCAGGTGCAAAACATTGCTGTCAGGGCAGTTGTGTTATTAGCAGGCACACAGTGTTTCTCATCCTCTCCCTCAGTCACCCCTTCTCCTCATTCTCAAGCAAATTGCTTATCTTTTTTTAAAAAAAAATGTTTATCTTTTTTTAAAAAAATCTTAAACCACAGTTGCAGAATATGTAGTACACAACTGAGCTCCCTTACTTTTGTAGTTTCTTATAAGTGTGTGGGACTCTAGTATGAATCAGGATTTCTTAAGCATACCTATCACCTCTTGCTAGATCTTCATTTTCCTAAATGTATACTCTCCCTTTTACTCCTTTGAAGAGACTTTGAAAATTGAAGAAAACCTCTTTGGGTTCCCAATTAGCTTTTCCCACTTTTAGCCCATACCATTGAATTATGTGTGCATGTAACAGGAAGAAGTTCAAACCTCTACCCACCCAAGAGAGTCCTCATCCATATCACAGACCTATCAAAGTAGAGGCAGAAAAGGCTCAGTGAAACACTACATACATAATGCTTTGTGTAAATTTTTTATCTTGGTTTCAAAACTCCTTGGGTTCTTGGTCATCAGCAACACCCTCTGATTTGGGGTCAGGTTAGCTCTGAAGTGACCGAAGGCAAGCAACTGAGAAGGTCTATTTATCCACAGAACAAAACAGTAGTGGATAGGGGAGATAACTCAGAGTAGTTTTTTCAGAACAGCCCCGCCTGATAGTATGGCAGTTATTTTTGCACTGGATCTGACCTATATAGAGTCTTTTTCCCCCCTCTTTTTTTAGAAACAGCTTTCCCCATACTGTCATCAGCAGGGAATGTAGCATCTCCATGTTGTCTTTACAACACTTTGAAAGTAGCGCTTGACACAGCATCAAGGCCTGCCTGCTTGTTTTCTTAGAATTTAGTTGACAGTCTTTAAGACTTCCAAAATCCAGTCGTCATAGAGGACAAGAGCTTGTCTAGCATCTTCCCTGCAGGACCATCATGTTTATGACAGGTTTTGAAGGTAATTGTCCCTAGCTTGTTGCTCAGGATATTTATTTTGTACTGGGTCCCCCACCCCCCCATCCTCCATATAAATGTCAGGAACAACAGGATTGACAAAGATTGCAGTAGGAACATTCAGTCATCCCAGGCTTCTCACGAGTCTTGAAAAGGATAATACATAAAGAAAACTGGAAAAAAAAACTGATTGATACATTTATATATGATACTACAAACTACTTGATTTTTAGCCCAGAGCTTGGAAACTTTTTTATGTTAATTCCCAGAACACCAGTGTGACTAGTGACCATGCTAGCTGTGATTGTTTTATGCCACACTCAGAATGAGACCATTAGGGATTCATATCCTTATTTTTGATACAGTAAAATCATTATAAGATACCTTTTTACCATTCATTAGAGCATGTCCTTTACCATTCATTAGAGCATATCCTTAAATTTTATTTGTTATATCATGATGGACTTGAATTAGTAATCATTTTGTCTTGCTTTAAAAAAATCAAATAAATACAGTGCTTGCCAAAAAAAAAAAAA
>CM034708.1:17684700-17706787 GCA_020142125.1 Phrynosoma platyrhinos | reverse complement strand
GAAGGCCTAGAGAATCTTTTGTCTAAAATTGTTTATTGTTCAAGATGGGTGCCAAAGGACATCACTACAACATCACTACAACACTCATCATCCACACACTAACACTCAGAAGTTCCGCTGGGGAAAAAATACCAGTTTTGCATATGGAATATGGTTATGAAATTTAATTTTATAAATGTTTCCTATTATTTTCTCTTAATGTAATATAACTACCTATTACATACTGAGACCTAAGGTAATCATCATTAGATAGCCTAAACCCACTGTAGGCCCATCTGAACCTATCCTAATTTCCACCATGTTCAGTTGATTCAACCCAATAGCTAAAGACTGTTTACACTGATTGGCAATAGCTCTCTATAGTTTCAGAGAAGGGTCTTTCCCAGACTTAACTGGAAATGCTACAGATGTAGCCTGGAAAACCACCTACATGCAAAGCACATATGCTAACCCTCTGTGTTTCTTCCCCTGCAAAAACCTGCCAGTGCAATTTCCTAATATGTATGATGTATAAAACCCACCATTAGATTAAGTCATGAACCCCTTGAACTCAATCATGTTCAAAGTGTGCACCAGCTATAGATCTGATTTTTGACAGCTCTGTTAGGAAATACATACTCAGCTAGAGGCTTTTGTTTTCTACAGGGTCTTATTTCAGCATTAATGCTGCCAGCTGAATTGACCTTAAAATTAGAAGCACATAAAATGCTCAAGTCCCAGGCTGCTGTTCTGCAGTCTTTTTATGCTAATAACTTCTGAAAGTGAGTGGTCCCTGTGCTGAATTAAATAAATCACATCCAAAGTCCTGCTTACCTACAAGCTCTGTTTTGTTCTCAATCAGATAATGTTGTTCATCCTTTTGTAACAAAGCAGCTGTCACAGCTTGCATTTTAACCAGGTTCACCAACTCCCTCCCTGAAAAGCACAAGATCCCAAACTGACTGCAGACAGACAAATGAAACTGTATCTTACACAAAGCTAGCCATCAATGAGGTTTTCCAAATCTGTTTCTACATGAAAAGTGAAATAACTGCCTTTTGGGAAAAACACAAATACCCTAGCACTAGGAAAAACTCCAATTTCTGAACCACAACACACATATTCCCTGGCTTGAATACCTTATCAACCAATTTGCATTATGATGTAGAGTTCTTTTTATACATATAAGCCAGACTATGGTATCAACTGCCAGGGATTGCAATAGACATACCAGTATACAGATACATATATTCTTAATATTTCAAACTGCATTAGAACTCAATCATCCTGGGGGGGGGAGGTTTTAAATATAATGAATACGATAAATCCAATAATTTTGGGACATAATAATTGTGACTGTGTAAACCACAGATGGAGAACTGGTAGCCTTCCAGAAGTTGTTCTATTTCCCAATTTCCATCAGTTCTAACATAGCTAATTGTAAGGGATACTGGAATTTGTAGTCCGGTAGCAGGTTCCTTGTTAGTCTGAACATTTTCATGCTTTCTTTGATACATATTCAGAAAGACAACTGAGATGACTATAAAAATTGTTTTTCAGTACATGGATAAATATGCAGCTACTTCTGCAGGAATGTTTCATCACACAAGAATATTAGAGGAAATGTAACACCATTCTGTCTTTTCGAATGCTGTTGTTGTTGTTTTTTAAAAAAATCTGTTTAGTGATACTCAAGTACTACCAAGCTTTGTGGCTACAATATGTGCACATTAAGAAGTTGTTTACTGTTATAACTGGAAAATCTGACAGATTACCACCTTGCCCCATTTGGGTCCGTGCAAAAAGCATAAAGAGCAAAAACAAACATAGTCCGGATGTTGATCCAGCAGTTGCGGACCAATCACTGTCCAAAGGGACCTTAATCCAGTCCAAAAAGACTGGCTGTTTGCCACAAAGTTTCCATGAAGTTTGAGGTGACAGCCTGCATACTGGACAGCCCTGTGCACCCTGTACTTGCCACCACTGCATCCACATGGGTGAAGTCAAGCATCCTGTTTCACAGTGAGGACCTGAGGGTCAGATGCAAACATGGCAACAGGTACAGGGCATACGGTAGCAGTGGGTCCATAGTACAACAGTGGGTGGGTATGTAAATGTTATGTTGCCATACTGGCCCATATCAGAATCAAGAGCAGGATACCATCGACTTGGCCTGTGTCCTGCTGTGCCACCCAGCATGTTCCTCACTGGCATGGGTCACTCACTTAGAGATCAGAATGAGCCATGTGATCATCACAGGGCACCTTCTTCTAACCTTGGGGCACAGTGACACGCTGCAACAGTGGATGTGCCAGGTGACATAGCAGAACATGTGTGCAAACAGCTGCCTGGCATCAGACTGGAGGGCCGAGGTAACAGACAGAAGTCAAGGCAGCTCTGGGGCCAGAATATTCCAGGCTGTCCCCAGAGTATTCTGGAAAGTGCAGACAGGACCAGTGTACCTGATGATTTAATATGGAAACATATTTCATTGTGTTTTAACTTTTAAACTGATGTTTAATTCATGTTAAATTGAAAGCTGGTGTGGTGTAGTGGTTTGAGCATGGTGTAGTGGTTTGATATTGGACTATGATTCTGGAGACCACGGTTCAAATCCCAGCTTGGCCAAGTAAACCCACTGGGTTACCCAGGGTAAGTCACACTGTCACAGCCTCAGAGGATGGTGATAGCAAATCCACTCTGAAGAAACTTGCCAAGAAAACCCTGTGATAGGTTTGCCTTAGGGTCACCATAAGTCAGAAGTGACTTGAAGGCACACAACAACAAAAACAACTACACTTTGTTTTAACTCATGCGTGAGCTGTCTTGGGTCCCATCAGGGAGCAAGTCATGTATGAAATAAATACATAAATAAATAGTCAATCAATTACACACACACACCGATAGATACACCTGTGTCTGAACCTAGCTCTCATTTTGAAGCATGCAATCATACTAAGAAACCCCATTACATCTTTCCTCTCTGGTTCTTCTACCCCAAACCCATCTCAGTGGCATGATTGCTCTATCTAGTTTACTACCATAGCCTTGATTTGTACCACCTCCCAAAATATATTAGCCGGAAATCTCTGGAAGAAAGCCAAATTAATGCATGTAGAAAAGCTCACAATTATAGCATTTTTGTTTCCCCAGACTATAACTAATTAATGCCAATTTTACTTTGTTGCCTAGAACAGCTCAGCTTTCTGTTTCTGACAGAAGAAGAGTAACATTGACATCTTGTGGAAAAACTAAATTATTGCAGGGATGGCCAATTTAAAGCAAAATAAAAACTCTGAAAAAGAAACAGAGGGCCTTTGCAGACTGCCAGAAATAGTGCAAATTGAGTCCACTTTAAGGGTTAGTGCTAGGGAATCTTGGGAATTGTTTTTTTCTGAGACATTGAGCCTTCTCTGTCAGAGAGCTCTGGTGCCACAATAAAATACAGTTCCCATGATTCCCTAACCCTAACCCTAAAAGTAGACTCAATTTGCACTATTTCTAGCAGTCTGCAAAGGCCCACAGTAGCTCCAAAGGAGGAAAAAAACCATCATATCATTGGTTGTTTAAAATACTGTTGGCCTATTTTGAAAGTGGATTCAACTTGAATTAGAATTAACTCAGCTGCATCTGTACTGTAGAAATAATGCAGCTTGTCACCACTTTAACTGCCATGGCACCGTGCTATGGAATCCTGGGATTTATAGTTTGTTGTGGCCCCAGAACTCTCTGACAGAGATGGCTAAATAACTCACCAAATTACAAAGCCCAGAATCCTAAAGCACTGAGCCATGGCAGTTAAAGTGGTGTTAAAGGCCATTATTCCTGCAGTGCAGATGCAGCCTCAAACATAGCCCTGGAACCTCAAGGAAAAAGGAAGACAAGTAAAAGGAGAAAAAGAGATGGAGTGACTAAATACCATCACTATGATATATAATGACTACAACTGAGTAGCAACAGGTTTCAATAAATAGATTTAATAAGTACCTGCGCGTGTATTTAATGGTACCCGTGCTCCTTTCTTGCAAAAATAATAATAATGATTCCATCACCACAGGAATCAAATTAAATTGCATCTCCTGCAATGAGCTCAGCTGCAAAGGGCAACAGACACAGAAGGCTGCATTGTGCATACAATATACCACTGGGGTTCTAATGTTATGCTTGCCTATTCCCCAATGTCTGGAACTACCATTCATGCTTTGCGCTACAGCTAGATACTGAAGGCCTGACATTTCTGAAAGAATAATTTGATCAGTTAGCTGGGGGGAGAAAACAGCACCCTTTACCAAGATACTGTTTTATGTCTGCCCCTCTTGGATCCCATTGCTCTTTAGCGTAACATTCTGCGGAAACCTGCTATCTTATCAGTCTTTCTGAATCCAGATATTCCCTGGCCACTCAAGGCAAAGGGAAGCCATCACTTCCTACGAGTGACAAGAAGAAAACAACTGAGATCTTAAAGGGCTTCCTTTCTTTTGTGTCTGGGCATCTTACTGACTACAAAGCTTCCTTTACACAAAAATGACTTCTTAGAGATACCATGAGTTGGATAACTCTAGCTATCATATCTATCTCTTTTTTTTAAAAAAAAAAATTGCTTATTTTAAAGCAATGCTGCCCTCTTCAGGAACATTATCAAATTCCAATGAAGCCTAGCTGAATCATCTTGATTCATTTCTTCCAGTTTCCTTATTTAGAGTTTCCAAGTCCATTTTCTACACAAGATATTCCATATGTAAATAAGATACACATATTTTTATAAATGCTTAAATATAAGAAGTAGCTTGTGTTAAAACCAAGGTGACAAAGTTTGGGCACTTATGATTTTACCAGATTACTGTACTCAAGAACGTAAGGGAAAATAGCTTGCAATTAAATGCAGATACTGGAGAGGGAACTGAGCATTTGCTGGACTATGTAGAAGATCTGCTCCCACGAACACCAGCACCAGTGAATGATGTATAAGACAGGTGAAAGGAGCTATCCTAAACAATTCTCTGCAGTACACATTCACCTCACACTGGTCTGATCCCTCTTCTTCATGTCTGGGTGCCTCTTTGTGTTATGTCTCAGGGGAAAGTGTTACAACTGCTGTATACAGATAGAGGGCCATTATAAAATTAGAGTTATAAATTTACTCTATGCAGTAAATAACCAAAAGTGGCATTTAACCTTGAAACAGGGACGGCATATGACTTTGATGAAGAAAGAGCAATGCCTCTGGCAGGGACAGGGAATGTGTGTGGCCCATTAGAAGACGTTCAGCTGAAACTCTGACCATTCCTCACATCTGGCTAAGTTGCCTAGAGGTTGCCTACCTTTTTGTTCAACAAAGACAATGACCCCTTTCTCTTTTTCAAAGAGATCAGTGTCATAGACAGTTGTGAGTAAAAATCATGATTACTAATGATTTAGCATCATGTTGATGTTTCAAACCTGAAAAATGGGGAACTGTTAGAACTGTTAGAACTCCTATGCAGTGGGTTTACAATGACACTCCTTCACATCTATACAGTAGACCATCTCCTCCGGCTGAGAAAAACTTCTCCAAGCTCCCAAGCAGAGATGTTTTGCAAAACATGGAAGTAAATTTGAGGATTGCCATTCCCAGGATCCTCAGGCAGTATGGCCAGTGGACATGTTGACTGTGTGATTTTGGAAGCTCTAATCCAGAAATACATGCTCTACTATTTAGGAGTTCTACTTTCTGAAATCCCTTTTACTACATGTCATAGATCAAAACAAGGATCCTTTTGGATGTAAAACATCTGAATTGTCACTTAATAATATTCCTTTTGTCTTAACACTTGTACTCTGAAGTAGGAAAGTGAAACTGGGACAAATAGAGAGTAATGTCCTCACGGCTGTCCAATGCGTTTACAGCAGTACAATACTCAGAATTCTAACCCAGTTCTTTATTTAGAATACAAACGTTATTTATAACATTTCTGAAAAATTCATTTGACACTATTAGACTGTACCATTCCTTTGAATACCTGCGTAGCACCACATTTTGGCAGTTGTGATCTCTTTTTTCGCCACTTTTCATTAAGAACACAAGGGAAAGATCCATTAATCATGTGAAAGAAATATCTTGCCATGTTGAAGTTCTGAAAACTCACCATGCTGTTCATTTTTGATGAGGAGGAGCTTGTTATTTGCTTTCGTAGACTGTTCGGTTCTTCTAAGTTTCCATCCTTTGGTTTTAAAATCATCCGGCTGCTCCCAGCAGTGCCTTCTGAAGAGGACCTCAGACGTTTTTCTATAAATCTTCCCTCTCGATATGGGCTAAAACTACTGGCAAGATTTACTGTGAAGAGACACACACATGTAGACAGTGAACACCTATGTTGGATAAGGTATTGATGAACATTTTTATATACTTGGGGGGGCAAGTGCAGAGAGGGCAAGGGCCATTTTTCATGCCCAGTCCTACCTCTCCAGGTGATGTAGTGGAATGCCCAACATGACCAATTACATTCTTGGACAATCTTTGGCTAGATTTTAAGAGTTGTGGGGGATCATTTGAGGGTTGTGGAAGCAAAACTGCCTTATTTTGAACCAATTATGATCAGTTTTTTTGGTTGAAAGAAGTCTGTATTTTTTTTCAGCATTTCAAAAAGTATTTCAGGGTCTGTGGGCTTTTGGGGGGCTTCAGGGTCACAAAATAGGGCTCCGTTGGCTGCATGCGGCCCATGGGTCACACCTTTTGCACTTTTTTTGTACCCAGAATCATCCTACTGAAAAGTAAAGCAAACTAGAACAGATTAAATCTTGGTTTAAGCTCCCCATGTTACACTGAGAAAAGATCATGAGGATGCTTGATTCTAAATTGCTGGGAAAATACTACGGTAGATGGGAAACCACCATTACATGCTGAATTATTGTGTGAATTGGCCATTTGCTAATATAAAAGGGTGGGTTGAGAATGTCACAAGAAGCAATAAGAATCAGATTGAAAATCTCTCCTATCTCATCAGTGATGCAGAAGGCATGTTGAAGCTAAGTGTGTCTGGATTTGCTTAACTACTTGGATGGCAGACCATCTAAAAATCATATACTTAGAATATGGGGAGGGGAGAGAGTTGGAAATATAAACATACCAAATATAAGATGCATACATGCTGAGGTGGGTATGTTTGTTGGTTGACATTCAGGAGTACTGAAGACTGAAGCATCATGAATTACATTTTGAGAGAAGCCTGACCAAATGAATGTTACATTTCATGTGGGGGAACAAATTATTATGCTGTGCAAGCAGCTCAATAATATTATGCCAAGAGCAAATGTTTAGACAGAATAAAAGAAATTTAACAGATTGGAGAAGTGAATTATGGAACTTGAAGGGCAAGATGAGGAAGAATGGAAAATTTTATTAGAGGAGGTAAATAAAAAATCAGAATAACAGGAAGGCAGATAACAACAAAAGCAAGACACAGAGTAAGGTAGAATGCAGAAACCCACTCTGGAGAAATAATCCCTACTTGCACCTTTTGGAGAGATGGAGATTACATGGAGCCATAAACTGGTGGCAGGCTCACCCTCTTCCAAATCTAGCCTCAATTTGGGGTTGCAGCATAGAGCAAAGTCTCATGGTAACCATGGGCTCAACTACACTGGCCAGAATACTCTGGGCTGCTCCCAAAGTATTCTGGCACCAGAGCTGTTCCAGATTACCCCTGTTACCTCCACACTCTATAGTGATATCAGCTGGCTGTCTACACACACGTCTCATTGTGCCACCCAACACTGCCACAACTAGAGTGAGCCACTCCCTATGAGGTCAGAAATGAGGTACCCACCATCAATAATATGGCTGGGTGTCTCATTGTGACCTCAGAAGGAGTGACTTATGCCAGCAAGTGGCAGTGCTGGGTGGTATACCAGGAAGTGTTTATAAACAGCCACCCTGGCATCACTACAGAGTGCTCTGGATTTTCCTGCAAAATCTAGTTAAAGGGAGGGTTAAGGCAGATTTAGTGCAAAACTGGGCTCATGTTCTGAAGAGAGTCCACACTTGAATCAGGGATTTGGCCCTGCATTATGTAGACAGTTCATAGTGAGGGCAGTGAGAAACTGATATAATTGGCCCTTATGGGACTTTGAAGCCAAGATCTCACTATTAAATCTTACTCAGCTTGTGAATGATGTCTCATGTGATCTGGAAAGGGAACAAATCTATTTCTTACAGGTCTGCTTCCTCATTTCCCCAGCCATTTTGAACCAGGAGTGCAGTGCAAACTGCCTACCATCCTACCATCCTTTAGCTGGAGGATAACCTCCAGATAGATGCAGGTTGCCCTAGCAGGGGCTGGGAGGGAATTTTCTCAAGCCAACTGGACTAGACTTTGGCATGCTTTTCACCTTCCCTGGCATTTATTTCTTTTGGTACACACTACATGGGTTAATCACACAGATCCTGTCTGACATCTGCTGTATCTTTTATCTACTTGCATAGTTTAATTTGTCTTGGCCTTGGTTTAATCTGGCCTTAGTTTAATTTGTCACACTTTGTCAGGTACAAATAAAAGGATATAGACAGCAGGACACAAAATTAGCAAGTGAGAATTAAAAGTGAGGGATCTGATGGTGCAGCTAGGACAACCACCCCAAAGATTTGGGCTAAGAGCAACACACTGTGACTTGACCACATGACCTGTAGATGGAATTGGCCGGCAAAAATGGCTTCAGCATGAATCTCACAAAAGAGGACATCCAGATACTGCAGCCTTCAGCCCATGTGGCCCATACAGTTTGATTGGTACAGTTGGCTCGCCATATCCACAGATTTTGCATCCATGACTTGAAAATATTACAAAAAAAATCAAAAAGCAAACCTTGATTTTCTCATTTTATATTTTACTACAACATTATATATAACAGGATCTGAACATCCATGAACTTTGGTATCCAGTGGGAGTCCTTGAGCTCACCTTCAGCAGCATGCCTTGTGTTTATCATATTTCAATAAGATAGTGGCCTAACTGTTTAAACCAGCCAACAGTGTCCAGCTTGTTCCTCTGGGCACAGACCCATACTAGTGTGTGTGACAAAGTCAGATTAATTCCCATAAACTTTCCTCCAACATTATAATATCCCTATGCCCCATCCCCAGTTATTTTGTCTAATTTTGATTGTGAATTCTTAGTCCAAGTAATCATGCCTTTTTACATTAATCATCACTGTTGCCTATCTGAGGCCCGAGAAATCAATTCTCATTTAAAACATATGCTGTAACTCAATGGTTGTGTAACATCAGTTCACTTCTTTCTGCCCTTTTAAAAGCCTGACATCTCTTTCTACCACCAAATTACCAATTATCATTCTTTCATGATATCATTCCTTCATTCCCAGCATCTTTTATGCCACAGTCTAGACTACAATGCTTTTGTATCACCCCACTTAAAATCCAAAAGTCTCATATAAATGTATTTTGTATATACACCTGTCCCTCTTGGTTCATGGACTTGCTGTCCACAGTTTTGATCCTTCATGGACAGCAAGCCAGGAAGGACAAAATGGTGCACATGCACAGTGGTATACACAGGAACGCGTCACCATTAAAATAAATGGGGCTTCAATATCCACATTTTTTCCTGTTAGTGGGGAGGTCCAGAATGGATCCCTCACTAATAGGGAGGGATGACCGTACTTGAAAACCTCCATACATTTTTAAGAAATTAACATTTTCAGAAGATAACAAACATTGATCATACTTACCCTTTGTATGGTTCATTTCATAACCCTGCTGTATTTGAAAACAGTGAGATTCAGTTGACATTGGGATATTCTTGGAGTCAGTTACTTGGAAGGTTTCTCTAACAGATTCAGACATTCTAATTTCTTCATGGTCCCTTAGTAGTTCCTGTGCATTTGGAGAATTTTCTGTTACTTCTCCTTGGCTTAAGACAAATGGTTTTAGTTGTGCTTCAGCTCCTGAGTTTGCTTCTTCTGTGTGTCTGGTCTGTTTAGCAGGAAGCTCTTGTACTAATACTTTTGCATGATTTTGATTAAAATCATAGTTTTCTGATACAGCCCCAGCTTCATGGAGCAGTACATTTCTAGCCCTGTGACTTTTTGGTGAAGCACAGTGGGAAGCACTTTCTGCATGATCTGCTTTCCTTGAAAGAAGAGGAGCAGCAACAGTGGCAGCAGTAACAGGACTGAGGAAAATTTGAGAGGTAGAACCATTGTGGGCAAAGGTTTCTGTGTGCAAATTTCCACAGTTGGGTAGCCCATCAACCTCTGAGACAGAATCTTCAGTCAATGCAAGAAATTCAGAGGGTGTCTGTACCGTGGTCAAGTCAGTGGAAAGCATTGGTGACTGTAAAGAGCTGCCAACACATTCTATTACCTCAGCAGAACATGAAGGGGAAGACCTCGCTGACACAGGCTCACTTTCAACACTGGGTTTAATATCTAGTAAGCAAGAAGATGGCTGCTCACAGGAGGCTGACTGACTTTGAGGAACTGGCTTAGAAAACCTGTAGTGTGTTGAGAAGGATTTGGGGAGAAGTTTCCTTGAGGAATGTCTGACAGAAGACCTGCTTTGCTCCTCTGTGAAGCCAGAGTCATCACCTTCATTCTTCCCAGACCTTATGCAATTTATGAAGACATTCTTACTAGCTGACGGCTCTCTTCCCTTTTCAAAATCCTCTGTCAATGACCTTGTAATCTTCTTGCTTCGAGAACTTCCAAAACTTACTGAATGCCTCCCTCTGCTTTTCACATTCTCCTCCAAACTCAGCTTCTGCAAAACATTGCTATGGTTAGACTGAGAACCATTCAAAATGCCCACATTTTGGCTTGGAGGTTCAGTTTTCTGTTCACTTCCCTTCTTGTGGTGGAAGCTAATGGAAGGTGTGCGGAAGAGACTTCTGCGTTTGCCTGTGCTACCTGAGCTTGAGTTAGTGCTGGAGGGGGAAGAGCTGTGAACACCAACAGTACTGTTGGAAGTTGGTGAAGATGGAAGAGAATCATGTCTTCGACTAATACTTCTTCGGAATATTGGCAGTCGGGACACAATAATTGAACGCCTTGATCCTGAGTCACCCATCAGGACCCGTTGTGCTTGGTCAGGTTCAGCCAGTACTAAAATCTGTATGGGTGGAGAACAAAAGAAGTGTATTACTACTGGTATTATTTGACTGGGAAGATTGACACATTCAATTTATATTTAACTTTAACTCTGGATATATACGAAAAAGTTTTTTAAAAATTAAATGGCTGGAAAAAACCAGAATACTATCAAGTCATTTCTGTGGGAGGAGAGAAGTCTCACACTCTTGATGTAGCATGCAACTGAAACTAGGCTCATGAAATAAGTGTTCTGCTGTCTGCATCTCCAAAACAAATGCTTGGGACATGGAGCTGTAAATAGTTCAAGCTGGGTGAAAATAGTCTACACCAGAATTGACTTGAATAAGATGAACCCCACATTCACATCTCCAAATTCTCCTGCAGCTCCTTGGTCTCCACAACTGTCACTCAGATAATTTAATAGGCTCAAGCTCTTCCTCTGTAGTTCTAAAATGCCCCCTTACCTGTTCCACTGAAGCTTGTCACCTGTTCGCTTCCCCTTTCCTCCATAAACCTGCCACCACATAAGCCATGGCACAAAGGGAGAAGATGAACTGAACTATTCATTTATCCACCTAATTCAGACTACAGTATTCCACAAGCAGACACACAAAATAAAATCACCTAAACAAAGAGGCAGGCTTAGTGATTGACTGAGAGCTCTCAGCTTTTTGATCCTCTAAAGCCATTTATACCCCATCCATAGCCCTACAGAATTACAAAGCTCAGAAGACTCTTAAATAAGCCAGGCTGTTAACTGCCAGAGTTTAGAGATGTTCCTCTACACCTAAATATTACAGGGTTGTTTTGTTTTTAGCTTGTCCCAAAGAGATGCTTCTCAGCTGTTGTAAAATCCTAGCACTTAAATACTGACATTTAATACTGATGCCAAATGTGTGGTCTGAGATTTGAATAACTAGGAGTGAAGACTTTGATCCTCAACCACCACCACCTAGTTGTACAAATTTTTATTTTTATCTGATTCTTGTTCCAACTTTTCTATATTTATTTGTAGTCAGAAATGGTTGAATATATTTGTCTTCACTGAAGCCCTGTAAGCTTTGTTAGTTCTGTGATCAGACCCAAATGAGTTTTAGTGTACCTGATTTGACTGTCTCTGTAGGTTGAAGAGAATGGCAGAACTATTACCTGAAAATAAATCCCTATGTAAACAAACCCCAGAATTTTTCAGAGGGGAAAAATTATTTTAGAACTGATCTTGGGTCTAAAATCTGATAACCTATGCTTAAACTAGGTATGCACATCTAGTGGTCTATGAAGACAACA
Organism: Phrynosoma platyrhinos; assembly: GCA_020142125.1. Lineage (NCBI taxonomy): Eukaryota > Metazoa > Chordata > Lepidosauria > Squamata > Phrynosomatidae > Phrynosoma > Phrynosoma platyrhinos. The sequence continues at coordinate 17,694,439 of CM034708.1, read as the reverse complement.
TGAACCCACCAATTATGTATGGTGGCCATGAGGGTTCAACAAACATCTTGCTTTTAATGCCTACATGGGTCTTCAAAATAGAGAGATTGGCAAGTAGTTGAGGGTTCACAGTGTATGACTAGGGAAGCTTTCTTTGCAGAGGATAGTCCTGTATCTGAAGAGCTTTCAAATGATTTGAATCATTTACCTTACTTCGAAATGTGGTTTGATTTAAAGATAAAGAACCACATGAAAAAAACAGACAGATTTTTGATGCTACATACCCTCCAACTGTATCAGTTTGGCAGGGACAGCCCCTATTAATCTTCTGTTGTTTCACTTTTTCAGCTGCTTTTAAAATGTCAGTTTTTTTCTCCTCCTCCTTTCTCCCTTTCCCCTCAGCTTATTTCAATTGCTGAGAAGGGATTTCAATGTGCAAAACTAGTTTACACTCAGTTAACTCAGAAGGGGGACAAGGAGAGAAGGGGCACAATCTTGCACATCCAGTAGATTTAGGCAAAAGTAAACTGCTGCAGCCCCTCCTAGCATGTCTGTTCTTCCCCATTAATAATGTTGTCACCTTGACTGTACTCTGATGTTGCTTGGCCATATATGTCCTGTTTTTTATCTGTACAATGTTGGAGAGTATAACATTGTCTATCAACATTTTTGGACTGACAACTGACTAAAAAGCAAACAGATCATCCAGTAAAATATTTTGTGTTTCTATTAAAATTATAGTATTAATTTGTATATTCCCATATACGTATATGAATAATGGGGTCCAAATATGCAAATTGATGTCCCTTTTTGGATGAAGTCTTTGCTGGTTTTTGACAACACTTGGGGGTTGGCCAACCTATGTATGGTTAGTGAGTTGTTTGGGATGGTAAGCTGGAAACTATGCAGAGCTGTAGAAAAGCACATATTATACCCAGCCAAAATGGCAGCAGTCAAAATACAAAATTGCCTTGATAATTGCACATAAGCATTGAAGTCTTTTTATTTCCCGCTGAAGAAATTAACTTTATGTTAGGTCTTTTCATATTCCAGTTTCCCTTCATTATTTGTCATTTTTATGATGCTTCTCAGTAAACGATATTTTACAATCTTCTTCTTAAATATCCTCATTAAACAAATTCCTAAGAGATTGGCTAGGCAGAGAGAGTACAGCTTCTCAAGGATAACCCAGGGAGCTTCATGGCTAAATAGGGATTTGAGTGAATATGGGACACCAATCAACATCCTCACATAACTCTTTTATCTACTCCACCAGTGTCCCCCCAAGTGTGCATTGCTGACTTTTTAATATAGAGATTCTCCGCCTTTTTCATTCCACAAATTTTATTTTCTTATAACTTTTGCAGACATCACTCTACATTCTTATCTATTTCATAAAGAGATGGCTGTTGGTGTGTGCAAAGAGTAATTAGCATTTATATGAAGTGATTTCAACTGTTCAAAGTACTTCCCATGTGTTATACTTCTGGAACTCTTACAATAGATCTGGGTATACTGTACTAGTAGAACCTGTTACAAAATGCTGCAATGTGGAATACTCCTGGTTAAAGGGCCAGTCAGCCATGCACTTTTCCAAGACACTTCATTTTATTCCCCCACCAACTTCCAATTTAACCTCATTCCTCCCCCAAAAAACTGCTACTCTGCATTCTATGTTTTATTTTTAATGAGGATTTTGTTGAGGGTAGAAAGTTTTGCTTTTAGTTTTGGGCGATTTCAACATTCCACTCGAGACCAGTTTGACAAATCTGACAGGTGCGGTTCGGGAGTTCATGGAAACCATGACAAATATGGGCCTATCCCAATTGGTTGTTGGGCCCACACATTGTGCAGGTCATACTCTCGCTGCAGTCTTTAGTACGGAACAGGAATATCCATGGGCAGAGGTAATAAAAACCTCCACATTGTCATGGACAGATCAAGACTGAACTAAGAGCCACTGTCCGCCCTACCAGGGGTGGTGAACCTATTAGAATGGTCCGCCCTCGAAGGCTAATTGAACCAATTGGATTCCAGAAAGCCTTAGAGGGTTTAATGGTTGGCAATGACGGTGATCCTGTCGAAGCTTTGGTTAATACCTTGAACACCGATCTCACCAAAGCTATTGACACAATCACTCCCAAGCATCCTTTCCAATCCGCTTTAAATCATAAGCCGTGGTATACTGAGGAGCTTAGCAGCTTCAAAAGCAGCTTCATTTATATACCACTTCAAACATGCTATGGGATGTCTAAGCAGTTTACAACTGTGAGCTGATTGCCCCCCAACAAGCTGGGTACTCATTTTAGCAACCTTGGAAGGATGCAGGCCTGAGTCAAACCTCAGCCCTGGCTGGTATTGAACTCGCAACCTTGTGGTTTATGAGTGAGTGGCTGCAGTACAGGCATTTAACCACTGCGCCACCAGGACTTAGGAGAATGAAGCAGGTTGGACAACAACTAGAGTGCACCTGGCGGAAAACTCGACTCTTATCTGACAAGACTCATCATAGGAACTTCCTTTAGTCCTATCGAGAGGCAATACGTGCAGCACAGAAATTTTTCTCCTCTGCATGTATTGTGTCTGCAAAATCCCATCCAGTAGAGCTATTTAGGGTGGTAAGGGAACTGATGCAGGTTCCACCTGCACAGAACCCATTACTTAACCCAACACGGCCTACTGTGACACATTTAACAACATTTTTGCAGATAAAATCTCTCATATAAGAGCCAACATAGATGCTAGCTTGGTAACAGAACCAAGTGACAAGGTGTCCAGCATCTCCATTGATGTAAATTTACTGGATCAATTTCAATCTGTGAGTACCGAGGACATGGACAAGCTACTTGGTAAAAGGATGAAGACAACTTGCCCCCTCCATCCTTGCCCTTCATGGCTGGCTGTCCAGGGCAGGGATGCCTTGATGGTGTTCCTTAAGGACATCATCAAGGCATCCCTCAGGGAAGGGTGTGTTCTATCTTGCTTAAAGGAAGTGATGATTAGGCCACTTCTGAAAAAACCTTCCTGGACCCCATGAATATGAACAACTATAGGCCGGTATCTATGTTATCTTTTTTGAGCAAAGTGATAGAGAGGGCAGTTGCTCTTCAACTCCAAGTAGTCTTAGATGAAACCGATTATCTAGATCCATTTCAAATTGGCTTTAGGACTGGATTTAAAGTTGAGACTGCTATGGTTGCCTTGACCAATGACCTAAGTCTGAATATCAACAGGGGTAGTGTGACCCTGTTGGTGCTCTTAGACTTCTCAGCAGCTTTTGATACAATAGATCATAGAATCCTCTTGGATCGCCTGAGTGGGTTAGGAATTGGAGACACTGCACTGCAGTGGTTCCGCTCCATCCTCTTGGGCAGGTCCCAGAGGGTGCTGCTTGGGGACAATTGTTCGGCAAAAAAAGATCTTACGTGTAGCATCAGGGTGCCATTCTGTCCCTGATGCTGTTCAACATCTATATGAAGCCGCTGGGTGAGATCATTCAGAGTTATGGGGCTGGGTGTTATCAGTATGTTGATGACACTCAGACCTATTTTTCCTTGTCTCAATCGTTGGCCTCGAATCCTGATGGCATCTCTCCTCTCAAAGACTGTCTTAAGGCAGTAATGGGCTGGATGAGGAAAAACAGATTGATATTAAATCCAGACAAAATGGAGGTGCTCACGGTAGCAGCCCCAAAACCAGGAATTGGGTCGCAACCTCCGGTCCTGGACGGGGTCACACTCTCTGTGAAGGGACTGTGTTTGCAATCAGGGGGTGCTCCTTGATTCATCACTCCTGATGACTAATCAGGTGAATGCAGTGGTCAGGAGTGCCTGTTATCAGCTTTGGCTGATACGCCAGCTGCGCCCTTTCCTGGAAGTAAGGGATCTTGAGACTGTGGTGCACGCACTGGTAAACTCCCATCTGGATTTCTGTAATGTGCTCTACATGGGACTACTCTCGTGCTTGGTTTGGAAACTTCAGTTGGTACAAAATATGGCAACCCGAGTGGTCTCGGGAACATTTAGGAGAGACCACAAAACTCTGGTACTAAAATCTCTCCACTGGCTGCCTATTAGTTTCCGGGCCCAGTATAAGGTGTTAATTATTACCTTTAAGGCCTTCAATGGCTTGGGTCCAAGCTATCTTCAGGACCGCCTCCTCCCATACAATCCTCCCTGTGCACTCCAGTCCTCTGGGAGGAATTTGCTCCAGCCAATGAAATCTAGGCTGCCAGCAACCTCCCAGAGGGCATAATTACCCCCAGATTATGGAATGGACTGCCAGATGAGATCCATCATATTACCAGCTTAAGCAGCTTTTAAAAAACTGTGAAGACGGATCTCTTCCAGCAAGCCTTTCCTGACTAGATTACTGGCCCCAGGAGTCTGCCTGTTTTATCATCCTAGTTTTGGCTCTCCCACTGTTTGTTGTTGGTTGACTATTGTTATTTTTTAATTTTTATTTTATTGTGGTGTTATTTATTTTTGATATGTTATGTTAAGGTTTTAATTGGATCTGTAGTTTAATACTGTTTTAATGGGGGAAGGGGTGGGGGATGTTTATTTTTAGATTTGTATGGATTTTAATTCTTGTAATCCACGCCAATTGCTTGACAGAGGGGTGAGGCAAAAATAATAATAGTTGTTGTTGTTGTTGTTGTTGTTGTTGTTATTATTGGCCTTTAATATTTTACTTTCTTAATTGTTCACCTACATCCTACTGCTATCATCACCATCATCATAATCATCATCATCATTTTATGTAGAACCATCAGAATATATGTCACTGTACAAGTAAAAGAACAAAAACAAAAACAATAGCCAAGCATAAAATCTAATATGTGCATGCACATATACACACAGGGTAAGGAAGAAAATCTATTCAGTACAGTAGTTAATTACTATTATATTTTCTGAGAGCCAGCATGGGGTAGTGGTTTGAGCATGATCTGGAGACTAAGGTTCCTGATCTGACCATGTAAACTCACTAGTCAACCTTGGGTGAGTCACACTGGAGGAGGAACATTGCACTTAACATTGCAGCATTTCGTCACAGGTCCTACTAGTACAATATGCCCAAATCTATTGTAAGAGTTCCAGAGGTGTAACACATGGGAAGTTCTTTGAACAGTTGACTCAGAGGATGGTACTGGCAAACTGCCTCTGAAGAAACTTGCCAAGAAAACTCCATGATAGGTTTGCCTTAGGGTTACCATAAGTTGGAAATGACTTGAAACCACACAAGAACAACAAAAAATTCATTAACTGTTATATTAACTATTGTAGTAACTACTCTTAGTCCCCACTAGAGTAGAGCCATCAACTTAATTGGATCTAGCTGTATGTTGACTCACATTTCATTCATGATTCAAACTAGTTGGAGCTAATAGGATTCTAACCATAATGTGTCTATTTTGGTATACCCGAGCCCTCATGGTTTCCTAATACCTCTCTTTTGTTTCTCAGTGGTCTCTTTCTGGCTACATAGCTTTTGGCACTCTGCACCTGTTTTTTCCATTAGAATAATTGTGTTTATGGCTGCTATGCTTATTGAACTGCTGTTCTTATACCAAAAAACATTGACCACACCCAACACACAATGCTAAGCACTCCGCAGCACACAAAGAAAGGAAAATATGAGGGTGCTGTATCCAATGATTATAATGAATTCACTAGGTGACTTTCTCCTCAGCTTATAAATATTCAAGCAAGTATGGACAAGTGAAAAGAGGAAAATGCAAGAGATGGGAGGGAGTGTGGCCCACACTGGGTGACACCCCAAAGAAAGGATGACTTTCAGTCCAGCCCTCTTCCCACTATGGGGTGAAAAGGCCCAAGTACACTCCTCCCAGCTTTGCCATGGTAGCGGAAAGGCCTGAGAGAACTCTTTTGGCTGCCGCCGCTGCTGCCACTACCACCACTTCTAGCAGCCAAGTGACACCAGCAGTAGGGGCACTGCTGATGGGAGATATGAAAAGCATGTGTCCAGGTAGAGAGAAGAGAGAAAGATATGCAGAACACAATGAGCATGGGTCAGTTGAAGGGAAGAGAAAAAGATAGGCGGAAACACAGCTTGGAAAAATTACCTTTTGGGGACCTTGGCTCTCAGGTTTCCTCAGCAAGAATGGTCACAGAGGAATTCTGGAAGATGTAATCTTAAAATGTTTCTCCCTCTCCCCCACTCCTTGAGGAAGAGTGTCTTCTTTACCATGCTGATTAAGAGCAGGCTAAAGAGATCTGTATGTGGTAGAATGTAACACACCAAACATTGGCTGTAAGCTTCTGTTTCTCTTGATCAGGCCTGACATCAGCACCCTGGACCCTTTGACAGCTTCTGAGGCCCCAGAACCTAAACTATTTCCATCCAGATTTCCATTTGTTCTGAAATACCCATACCAGGGAACATATCCCCAGTGGAAGCCATCATTTTAACTTTCTACAATGTCCCAAGCTATGTTAATTTGGAGCCACCAGGGCACTGTGGGAAATTTTAAATAATGTTTCATAGTCACTACCACATACCCCCTATGCTCTGAAGGGGCACATAAGAGGAGGTCCACAGAGGACTTGCCAAATGTCTGCTCAGAATCGAAGCTAGCCTTATCTTCTATGTTGCACTGTCTTTGGCTGATAGACAGTAGTTTGTCTAAAGCTGCCTAAATTAAATCACAGTTGAGGTATGATCTTAACCTAGAATACCTCACGTTCGCCCCCTTAGCCATTTCAGTTTATATCAGCCAAAGTTCAAAAGCCCTGACTCAAGGATGCATACAAGAATTCAGCTCTTCAGCAAAATTTAGCAGAGAGCTACAGAAGATATTTGAGTGCTGACTCTTCAAGTTTTAATTCTGCTTATCCAACATACAACGGGTACTCTCTGGCACTCTTTTCCCCTAGACATAATTATTTTTACGCATGCAGAACCAGAAGTCAAAATTACAGCCATGAGGGGAAAAGAAACTACAGCTCTAACTTTCAGTTGATACCTCATCAGGACTTATGAACACTCTGTATCATGTTATAATTCACAGAAATATAACACTGGGAAAGCTAATCCTCAGAGGGCTGTATTCCAGCACATGCCCCCATATAAAAAGTTTTGGCTGTGCTGGCAAAGCAGTTTGCATAGGAGAAGATTTTGCTTTTCTATTCAACTGCCCATACACACAGAGGCCGAGGGTGGGGTGGGGGGTTCTACACATACTACTGAAGATCAGCATCTATCAAAAGTGCACCTAAGGAAGAAGATTTGAGACAGAAAATATGTTCTCTTGTAATTCACCCTCACACATAGACACACACAAATACAAAACACACAAAAAATTGTGTTCACCTCCCATTTGAAACACCTGTTCCAGATAGAGGGCTGGGAAATCATCTAAGCAAGTTGCAAGTTCTCATTATTACTATTACTATTCCAGTAGGCCTTTAGAACTCATGAGGAGACTGCCACTGCCATAGAAAAGCAGGGCTGGGTGCCTTCGCCTCTACCCTCCAGCAGGAGGAGGGTCTGATCTGTTGTCACCCCTCTTCTGGGGAGTCATCTGGTGTGGCTGTACCATCACGCACTCCTACTGATGCCACCATTTCAACTTCTGATTGGAGTCCAAGGAAGTGGCTGTTCACAAGCCTCTCCTACCAGCGAGTGAGGCAACAACAAGGACTCACAATAGAGACCCTGCTTCCAATTGGCACACCCTCACTTGCTGGTGATAAGTGGTCGGAAATGTAATCCTCTTGGCACCCAGATCAACAGCTGACCAAACAGAATGGTCCTCTCTCGATAATCTCTGGGCCCAGGTAGGATCTTATGGGGAGATGGTTTTTGCACTTCATTCAGTTGCAGTGGAATCCAGAAGAGAAGAAACTCCCAGTTCCACTGACACTGGACACAGAAGTACACCATTAGATCTTGGGGTCAGAAATATCATAAGCTACAGCCATCTAAGCACTGACTATACCACATCACAATCCAGATGAAACAGTTCATCTTAAAGTGTTCCTGCACACTGGTGAAATATCAGTGTGAGTGCTATTCCCACTTCTGGACATTTCAATTTATGATGCTTATTAGCAAACTGAAAACTTTTCAGAGAAGGATGACAAACCTGTGAATGAATGAATGAATGAAAGACCAATAAGGGAAGATCAGAGTTGGCCTACAGAAGATTTAAGTAATAGGTGCCATGACTGTTATCACCAAATAGTTGAAGTTCTTTCGTAGAGATGAGGGATTAAATTTTGTTCTCTACTATTCCAAAGTGTTAGACCCAAAACAAGGGGTACACATTACAAGACAAGGGAACAAAACATCTGAAAGAACTCAATGACAGTATAAATATAAACTATTTTACAATGATCAGATTACTTCAGGTGACAAACTTCTTTGTTAGGTGCTTTTTAAATAGATGGGGGAGGGTCATCTTTAGGGACTGATGCTATAGCAGCAAATGTTCAGCCAAGGATTGGACTAGAACCTGTTTGGCATTAGTTTCACCACCATGAAACTGAAATTATTTCTGCCTGCAGAAAGCTACTATGTCAAAAAGAAGAATTCAAACGTGCTTCACTCCCTGACATCTTACTCTTCTTAGTCAAAGAGCTTTATTACATTACAACATGTGATCCCACACTGGCATTTTGGAAAGAATACAGGCATTCCAGGAGAGTTATACCATAAACAGACCACTGATGGAAGGATTGTCCTCACTCATCAGTCAAAGAACACTTTTGTAATAACCTATTAAATTTCTCTAAAATCCAGAAAGAATGGTACAAATATAGAATATATTTAGGGGTAGCTGTGTTGCTCATGCAGCAAAATACAGTGGGCCCTCCAAATGCGAGCTTTGGAACTTCACTGGCATATTCATTAGGCAAAGGTATCAAAAGTCATACCGGAGAAGAAAAAATGACAATGTTAGAGTCACAGGCCTACATTTTGTCTTAAGATGTTCTTCTGTGGTCAGTTAAGATGGTCTACAGGAATATCAATGCAGGGAGAGACCATTCCCATTTATTTGGCCATGTGGGGACTGTGATACTAAGAGCAGAGAAATTCAGGCAATGGCTTGCTAATGCAGTAGAAATTTGATTATAATTTTTTTTTTAGTTGGTCCACTAAAGGTTTCACTGTTTTGTGGATTTTGAATTTTGATGAAAATACAGAATATGTAGTGTAGTGGTTTGAGCACTGGAATGTGACTCTAGAAAACAAGGTTTGAATCCTGGCTCAGCCATGTAAACCCACTGGGTGACATTAAGCATGTCACACTCTCTCAGTCTCAGAGGATGGCAATGGCAAACCCCCTCTGAAGAACTTTGCCAAGAAAACCTTGTGATAGGGTAGCCTTAGGGTCGCCATAAGTTTAGAACGAATTGAAGGCATACAACAACAACAACAACAACAACAACAACAACAGAATATGTATTCCAGGGACACTCTGGCTGAAAAATGCTAACTTTTTAGAAAGAAACAAAAAAGCAAAATCCATTCTCCATCATGTTTTATAAAGAACAAAGGCAGGTGAACTTAACTACATGGTAAAAATTCTGTACATATCAGCAAGCTTTACACACAGTGAGAAAATAACCAGCATACCTGATAAAATAGGTATTGTTGAAGGCTATCCACTACGGAGGTAATGAAAGGTAAGGCTACAAGTAGCCAGAATGTTGCTCCCTCCTGACAGTTTTCTTTGACAAAGAGTCATTTTGCATCAGCACAAAGGACATCGAACACCATTATTTGGGTAAAACAT
>CM034708.1:17656970-17671322 GCA_020142125.1 Phrynosoma platyrhinos | reverse complement strand
GAAATGGTTGAAAGACATGTTTCTCGAGTATAAGGAAACCCTGATGAGGAGCACCACCATTGAATAATATGGGGCATTGTGATCGGTAGGTGGTCAGACCTGTGGATCATTAGCCTACTGATACAATAGGCCCACTGTACTACATTAATTACATAAAAGGTTTAAAAACATAAAACAAACAAATCAAAACATATAAATTAAAACATACAAATAAAAAACACTCAAATATGCACATATTTTACAAAATAATAAATGTACAGTAATCTACAAATCTAACCCTATAAGCTATGTTACCCCCATCCCCCACAATCCCCTATTATCTTCACCCTCTAAAAAACTGCAGCAAATAAAACAGCTAACACAATCCCAATTAACACCACTAACACAAACTACTTAATGTAAATGCTGCTGAGAGTAATGTCCTCATCAGAGCCTGAACTTACAGTTATAGTTCTGACTAAAGAAGTTAGTTGTCATTATAGTTGTGGGTGTTATGTCTTGCTTTTTAAGATAACTCTTAACTCTTCTGTTCAATGAAATTGAAGCCAATCTTTTGCATCAATCGAATTTTTGATATGAGCTTTCCTTTAAAATGAACTCTTGCCTGTCCTTATCTGCACCAGTAGATGGAGCAGTAGTTCTAGTTTCTCATTTTATTTAAAATATGAAACAAAACATGGTATATCTTTCTTAGTAATTTAACATTAGGAAATGTCAGCATTTGGATTTATAAACTATTTACAAATCGTCTAACATTTAGGACACATAGAAAGGCACTTAACAGTAAATGATGAAAGACTGTGCCTTCCCTTCCACAAAATTGCTAGGGAACCATCTAACTTATTTTTAAACATTATCACAGAGCCAATTTAAAAAATAATACAAAGGTTCAGAAAATATCACAGAGCATACAGGCTAGCACTAAAATACCCTGGCAATTGATCTTCCATAAAGTGGAGTAGTCTCTGCTGAGTAATATTAGGGCTTCCTAATTTTTGCCCTTGATGCAGAAGAACTACTTTCACACCACCTCTTAGATGCTGCAAACTCATCTTCAAAAGTATCTTTGCCACACAGAAGCGTCAGAACATTTTCACACATGCTGCTTTAAGCTCCCTCAAGGTTTGCATGCCTGTCCCCCCCCCATACACATACACACACACACACACACACACACACACAAGTATGACCTGATGCTATGAAGGAAGGAAGTGACATTGATCCTCCAGATATTCTTGTAGTGCTACTGTAATATGAGCCTTGGCATAAATTGCACCATGTGAACTCATTATGCATTTTATTGAACATGATCCATACTGAGCACTATGTGAGCTGGCCTACGTACCACATTTGATACTCAAACTGTAGCCTTTGTGTAATGGCTTGGAATTTATTCCTGAATATCTTAACTAAATAAAAATAGCTGAAGATCAATATGGATGTGCAGCTTAATAGTGAGAGAAAGCAGAAAACAACCTGCATAAGTGAATAGTAGTTGAGGAGGAGGGGAGTTATGTGAGTTCAAGTCCACACTTTGCTATTCTATACCAATTTTCACTTCAATTCCCTAGCTAATGCTTTCATCTGAAGCATCGTGTTCTCCCTTATGAACCAGCCCGTGCTGTGAGATCTACTGGGGAAGCCCTTCTCTTTGTCTCAACACCATCACAGCCCACCATCTGGTGGAAACACAGGCGAGAGCCTTTTCACTGATTGTCCACAGACTCTAGAACTCCTTTCCCAGAGCAGTTAGACTGGCACCCTCCCTCTTTTCTTTTGGCAGAAAAGCAATGACTTTTATATTGCTACAGGTGTTTGATGAATGATGGCGCTGGCTATTGCTAATCGCAGTGTAGCTATGTTTGTGTGTTTTAATATATGTTTTAACCCAGTGTTAATTTTTTTGAATGTTTAATTGTGCTTTGTATTTTGTGGATACTTAACAATGGTTTTTAATCATTCTAAGCAATGGCATCACTAAGGTTGGTGCCATCCAATGCAGTGCCCCCTCCCCACTCCCACTCCTGCTGCCTTGCTCAACTGCCACCAGCAAGCTGGCCATCCACCACCCAGTGGCACCTGGAAAAGACTGTGATGGGCAGGCAACCAAGCAAGCAAGCCTACGAAGGATAAAACAGGAGATTAAAGTTTGAAATAATCAGTGAATGGTGTCTTCCAATTTCCTCTGCTCTTAGACAAAGGAGAGAGAAAGGGAGATTTATGGGCTGAACAGGCTGGCATAAAGAGCCGGTTTGGGGGCAGAGTGGGGCCGTGGCAACCACATGCCAGCCGCCCTGACTCTGCCCTCACACTGGATTCACACCGCATGCCCAGCACAGTGGGAGGCATCAGGGCACTCTGTTGGTGCAGCATCCACACATGCTGCAACAAAGAAGCACTGAAAAGCAGCTGCTGTGGCAGCAAGGGCAGCTTTTTGCCACTCGGAAAAGGAGCAGCATTTGCCAGCACTTTTTAGAGCAGCAAAGCACTGGATTGGGGTCACAGCCTCGATCCAGCAAGCAAAGGGGTGGATTGCCCCCACCCCTTTCAGGTGGTCTGTACAGCGCCCTAGTGAAACTGAGCATTACTTTGGCAAATTTTTTGTAAGAACAAATCATCATTTGTAGTTGTATTTGAATGGGATCAGGTTATCCAAAGAGCTGTTGACTAGTGCAATACAGAGAAAACACAGAAAAAGAGGCAACATTGAAGTGCAGTGTTTCTCATACAAATCACATTTTCCTTCTTTTTTCATGGGAAATCATATACTAAATTTTATTTCATTTGGTTTACCAAAGATCCTCCCAAATTGGCTGATGGTCTCACTACAACTCACAAGCCATTGACTGGCCACTGGCTATTGTCTAGTTAAAAGAAAACTAATATATCAGTTTGTAAAATTACATCAGTAATATCAAAAATTGTCATTATTATAATAAGCTTTTTGGCTGCACTAGTAGAAATGCCCCTAATATTAAATGCATTGATGTCCACTGAGTGAATTCAATTCACTTAATGTAAAAAGCTGAATTGGTGCACCTGAAACAACCTGGGTTGTTCAGATTAAAGAAGTATAATTGTCTTCCCTCCTTTCTTGACCCTCATTCCCTTTCTCCTCATTCTTTCTGTATAATAGCCTCCTTGGGGGTTTGTGAATATAACACTTGCAGTTTCATTGATTTCAGCTCATGTGGCAATAGGCACATTCTCCTCTACTGTAAAATAATGTGTAACAAGATTTTGAAGTGCAAATAAATATGAAATGTGAAATTCAACATATCATATACTGCGATATATGCACTAGATAACCAAATACAGTTGTTATGCATCTGTTGTTTTCAACACTGAGACTAGCAGCTGTTAATGTTCCCCATGATCCTAGCTTTTCTTCACCTGTGTCTTATATGAATTTAAATCAGTTTTTGTTTCTGCTTATTTCTCTATCATATTATAGTTTTGCTCCATTCTTTCCCATTCAGTCTACACATATCCATTCTGTCACCTCTCAAATGTCTCCTACAATTTTTCACTTGCAGTAATATTAAACAGGGATGTCCAGGTCCATGGAAGTGAGGTGACTATATTGCCACTTCCGTGTTCCATCAGGGACCTAACTCCCCTCCACTTCACCACCACTGTCATTTGGTGGCGTGACAGTGGCAGGGGAGAAAAAGACTTAAAAATGAGCACTTCCATTAAAAATCAAGGCATGTGGGGAGTACATGCCAGGATTTGAATCCAATTAGCACTTCTACAACACCTGCAGGGGTGCTAATTGGTTTCAAAAACACGTTGTGCCTTCTCCATGTACCTGGTTTTAAAGCAGAAGTGTTTCCTTTGAAGGATGATTTGCTGCTGCAACGATGCAACCTTAAAGGCAAAGCAGAACTTTTTAAATTTCACTGTGCAAATTCATTGATGGATGCAAATGGCCAATGTGGTTCATTAAAAATGCTCAGAAGCATACTGCCTGCCCTAATATACTGTATATACTCATGTATAAGTCAAGCTTATGTATAAGTTCTGGGAAGGTTTGAGGGTCAAAATCATGGATTTTGATATGACCCTTGGATAAGTCAAGGGCAAAATGTAGAGGGCTATGAGGAAGGATGGAAAGGGAGAAATACCACTTCCACCCCTCCTTCTTCTCTGGACCTCTCCCAATCAACTAATGCTGATGCCCAGGTGCTGGAGGAAGTTTCAACATCGTATTGAGATGGAAAGCAAGTGGTGTTAAAGGGGAGTTTCTTCCATGGGAAGAGAGGGCTTGCAAATCAGACTGGGGAGGGAAGCAAGTGGTGTTAAAAGGAAAGTTTCTTCCATGGGAAAAGAAGGCTTGCAAATCAGACTGGGGAGGGAAGCAAGTGGGCAGTTTCTTCTGCGGGAAAAGAAGGCTTGCAAATTGAACTGGGAAGGAAGCAAGTGGTGTTAAATGAAGTGTTTCTTCCATGAAAAGAAAAGCCTTGCAAATAGAACTGATAACCTTTTTCACACACAAAAAGAAAAACACATGCCTCTAAGCATCAAGAGTGGGGTATCAGGCTTGCTTATTTTAGGATCTTTCTAAACAGTACTACTGTATTGACCCATATATAAGTCTACCTAGGATTTTAGGATCAATTTTGGGGCATAAATTTCTCGACTTATAGTCAAGTATATATGGTAGTTTTAAGAACTGAATCCTGTACACAATATACAGCCAGCCCTCCATATCCACAGATTCTGCATCTACATATTCAACCATCCACATCTTGAATTTCTTTTTAAAAAATAATAATTGCAAAAGCAAATCTATAATAATTCCAAAAGCAAAGTAAGATTCAGATGAACTATCGTCAGTGATTCAAATATTACTTTCTATTTTATATAAGAGACACCATTATATAAGGGACACCATTTTCTGTACAAAAAAAATAACATTTCTGTACACATGTCTAATGTTCTGCACAGAAAATGCTATTTCCTGTGCAAAGTGTATTCTATTCAGGTACCTATTTTGCACAAAAGTCATAGTAAACAGCAATTTCTGTCCATAAGTATTATTTTCTGTGCATAAATTACTGTTTCCCATGTAGAAAATACTGTTTACTACTAGGCAATTATAACGCACACTTCACATTTCTACCTAGCATGGGCTTGAGATTGAGCTAGAGATAAGCAATGAAGTAGGAAAATTGTAACACTATGGGAAACAGATAGGGAAGAATAGAAAAACAACACAAATTGGCCTGGTTAAGATTATTAGTCCAGGCTTCAGAACCCTACTTCACAAAAATGGGAATTAGAATCAGGGTGACATTGTCATCCCTTGTCCTTCCTTAACATGTGCAACTTTGTTTCTGGCTTATATAAAGCCATACTTCAAGATGGCGGGGGAGGGAATGTAGCCTCCTGAAGCTCAGTACATCGCCTCCCAACATCCCCATAACCCCACTTTTAAGCCCATTTTTTACTATTTTAAAGGCCCCTTTATGATAACCATGTTTAAATATTTGAAGGGATGGCATATTGAAGCTTGTTTTCTGCTGCTCCAAAGACTTGGACACGGAGCAATGGATTCAAACTACAGAAAAGGAGATTCTACCTAAACATTAGGAAGAACTTCTTGAGGGTAAGGACTGTTCAACAGTGGAATGTGTTGCCTCAAAGTGTGATGGGCTCTTCTTTGAAGGTTTTTACACAGTGGCTGGATTGTCATGTGTCGGGAGTGCTTTAACTGTGTATGCCTGTAAAGCAGGGGGTTGGACTGGATGGCCCTTGTGGTTTCTTACAATTCTATGGGCCTTTACATACTGCCAGAAATAATGCAGGTTGAGTCTACTTTAACTGCCCTGGCTCAGTGCTAGGGAATCATGGAAACTGTAGTTTATTGTGACACCAGAGCTCTCTCACATAGAAGGCTCAATGTCTCCGAAAAAACTACAGTTCCCATGATTCCCTAGCACTGAGCCAGGGCAGTTAAAGTGGACCCAAGCTGCATTATTTCTGACAGTCTGTAAAGACCCCATGTTTCTATGATTCTATAATTACTTTAGTATCCCCAGCAGACACCAGCATAATAGACATTAGAAAACATAGAACCAACAGGGTAAATGCAGGAGAAGGAAAAAGTACTTGTTTCTGATGCTCACTGCCTGCTTTATAAGCCATGAATTACAAGCATAGAATGATTTTCAAGACAGGTCAGTATACTGGTGGCAACTCCAACATGTACTTTGCAATACAAAGAACCACTCCTGACTTACCACTGCTAGGTTGTTTTTTTTTGTTGTTGTTGTTGTTCAAAAGAGGAAAAAAAGGGGCCAAAATTGAATTAAAAACACATACATCCTTATACTGACTTTAATATAGGCTGACCAAGGAAGATTTAGATGAACTATCCTAAATGCTTCAAACATTAATTGCAGAAGTCAAATTAAATTAAAAATACTGAGGAGGATTCAAAGGGGGGGAATAGTAACTTGAACCATAAACCCTTTCCTTTCATTTAAAATTGTCTAAGATGGAAATATGAATAAAAAGTGGATAATTTATTCCTCACCATGAGTGGATCTGCAAATTCTTCCCATTTACAAAGGACAGAAAAAGAGAGTCAGCAATCAAAAGACTAGTTTCAAAACCTACAGGCTAAATCTTGTACAATTACTTTCTGAAACCTCCTTTATTTATAATGCCTTTAATATTCTAGGAATCTTGCAGCCATTTAAGGTACTGAGTCAGAAATATGTAGCAGCAGAGATCTCTTGGGGGTAGGGAGAACAAGAAATCCAGAAATCTGAAACTGTTTTTATATTCCTAGATGTATGCCAACCAATTTTTTTTTTTTAAAAAAAAGATAATGGCAAGGACCAGATGCAACTGGTAAAAAGTAATTCTGCCCACAGCTACCATATGGGACTCCTGAAGTAAGTCCAGGTCAACAATTTCTCCCTACTGCAAAACTGATTTGACAGGTGCATTGATATTCTATAAGAGGCACTGAAATGCCAGAAATGGTACCTCCCAAACGAAAACCTTTAAGGGCCGAGGGACTTCAGCTCCCAGAAGCCTCAGCCATGTTGGCCAATAGTCCCATGTTGGCCAATAGCTCCTGGGATTCTAGGAGCTGAAGTCCCTCGGCCCTTAAAGGGGAAAGGTTGCCTACCCCTGGTCTAGATCAATGATAAAGTTTGGTCAGACCTCACCCAGAATATTGTGTCCTGTTCTGGGCATCACAATTCAAGAGGGATATTGACAAGCTGGAGTGCATTCAGAGAAGGGTGACCAAAATAGAGGAAGGTCTGCAAACCTTGCCCTATGAGGAACGGTTTAGGGAACTGGGTATGTTAAACTTGGAAAAGAGGTTAGATGTGACATGATAGTCACATTTAAATATTTGAAGGGATGCCATATTGAGGATGGAGCAAGCTTGTTTTCTGTTGCTTCAGAGACTAGGACACAGAGCTATGGATTCAAACTGCAGAAAAAGATATTCCATCTAAACATTAGGAAGAACTTCCTGACAGTCAAAGCTGATTGACAGTGGAATATATTGTCTTGGAGTGTTATGGAGTCTCCATCTTTGGAGGTTTTTAAACACAGTCTGAATGACCAAAGGTTCTTTTTTAATAAGAGTTAAAAGTATAGTACTTACACTGACCCACGGATAATTCAACCCAGGGTTTTTTGTGGGTTTTTTGGTCAAATTTTTACTAAAATGTCTAGATTTGTACAAGAGTATATACAGCATATTGTAAAATATTGCCAAAGCATTCAAGCAATAGCAGATCAGTAGCGTCACTGATAGCAGATCGCAGATCAGTAGCGTCACTGGGGTATATACTCCCAGAAGAGGGGAGACACCCGACTGAGTGGCCCCCACACACCTCCCTGCCACACGCCCCTTCTGTCCTGCTCAGTGCAGCTTTACACATGTGAAAAGCCATGCTGGGCAGGGAGGAAGGCATGCCCTGGGCCTCTCTCTCTCTCTCTCTCCTTTCTCTCCCTTTTTGCTCGGTGCGTCTTTACAAGTGTAAAGCCACTCCAGGCAGGGAACTGAGGGTGAATCCCTTTGGCCCTGCACCCTGAAACCCCACCCCCAAAGCCCTGCCCCTGCACCCCAGTGCAGGATACCACTGTAGTAGATATGTACCATTGAACAACCAAAGAAGTATTTCATCTAAATGTTCTTGCTCTCATTTTCTCACGCATGCTCTGTATATTTATGTGTGGGTATGTGAGTGTATGTATGAGAATCCTCACAGTACCATTTATTTCACCCTTACTAAATTGCTTTCACTGTGTTGTATAACATGGTATATCTGGCATTTCTCAAACTGTTTCTACACAGGCTGTTTGTAATGAAATTGATTACGATACCCACTCTAATTCCCCATTACCCAACAACATCACAAAGTATATGGTTTGCCTCTCCTGAAATTACATTTTAAACATGTTAGCAGTAATCCAAAACTATAATTCCATTTAACGATATGATTCTTTTTTAAAGGAAAAAGAAAAAGAAAAGATTATAAGTGAATTACTTAGACAAGTATGTTCTTATTAATCTACTCTAGTGGACATCAGTTTCACCAAGAAAAAAAATTTTATCAGAAGAAATTGCACCTGTGACAAACGTATTTAAAGTAAAAAAAAAAAAAAAGAGCTAATAGTAACTCAAACATGAAATAAAACCAATTCCCATTTATGATTAATTCAGAATAGATTTAGGTGTAAACTAGATTCATCAACTCCATTTCATCCCCTCTTCTCTCTAATAAAAAGCCAATGGAAAAAGAGAATAGTCTGAATGAAAAGTCTCAAGGCAATTTTCATCTACATTCTCAAATACTAATGATAAAGCAACCCATTTTTCAAAGGAAATGTTAGTCTAGCTTTCTTCTTTTTCTTTTCTAGTTCTCTTCTTTTATTAGATGAAAGCTTGTTTGTTTATTTGTTTTGCTTTGACCAGCATAGAAGAAATGTTAAAAAGGAAGAAATCTAAATAAGCTTATTGGTTGTTGTTTTTTCCAGGGAGGGAACACATATAATTCTTGGGCAAACGCAGACACTGCAGAATACATGCAAAAGAGACAAGAGGCTATAATGGGTGAGAGAGAACAGTGGGCTCATCTTAATGCTACACCTCCTGCTGCTTATCCATGAATGTATGCCATATAACCAGGAAAGCATACCAGTCGGGAGCATAGGGCCTGTAGCCTATGGGCTAGATTTAGCACACAGGACCTTTCTATCTCACTTATCTCCCCTCCTTTTATTTCGCCCCACCTGTGTGGCAATTAAAGATTTTTAAAGTCTCTAATGATAAAAGTGGAGACTTTTTAAAAGCCTAGTTACTGCAAGGGGACATTTTCAGGGAGGAGACTCATGGAGGCAAGAAATAACCCTCCCTGACAAGAGTGTACAATCCTTGTCAAGAGTGCACAGCCCTAAGCAAACTTACGGCACTATATAAATAAGCAACAACAACAACAACAACAACAATACCCTGATTCTACCCCTTATCCAGGGACAAAAGTCCTTTTCCCATTTTCAAACAACAGGTCTTTCCACTCTGCTTCTAGCAGCAAGGAACAGAGCTTAGACAGAGTGATTTGGGGGATACAGCTCAATAAATCTACCCATGTGGGCCTTGATGATATGAGGATTCAGGAATCATAGTCCAGAACAGTGACTTTTCCAAGTTTGGGGAAGGGAAGAATAATCTGTGAGGGGATCACTGGTATGGGCTGTAGAGATGAATTTTTAATCCTTTCCTGAGAGACCCTAATTGAAATCTCCATGTTAAAAGGAACATGAGCAGTGGAGTTGCCAACTCTCATCTCGGAAGGAAAAGATACCCCTGATGTGTGCATGTTTCTGGCCCCAACCTTTCAGCCAGCATCAGGATCTGAGAAGTGAAAAATGTGGTGTGCCTCATGAATAGAAGAATGTTTTAAGAAGAGCATCTTGTTTGCAGCAGGTGTGTCTTTTTGTGTTCAACTGTTTTTCCAACCCAAAGACATTCAAGGTGACATATCAAAGCAACATTTTGTTCCGACAAAAGCCCAATCAGGTTAACATCAGAACAATTACATTTTAAAAAATGACAACAAGGACCTACCAGCAGAACCCTAAACATCCTCCCTCTCCCCACAAATGCCTAAGAGACAGGCAATTGTAACTGGTAAAGTAATAACACATTTAGGAGGGAAACATCCCAGATCTTCCCAATATTTTTTCACAGATGAAAACTAAAACTCATGTGGCCAAGAAATATCAGACTGTAGTCAAGATAGAAAAAATTATTAATGAGGAAGAAGATATTCTGAGTTCTATATATTACCTACTAGACATTGTTGTTGTTGTTGTTGTTTGTTGTTGTATTTAATCAGGAATTCTATCTTCACCAAAAATATGTTTTGGTTAAAGGAACAGGTAAAGGAAACCAAAGTAGCTATTGATAACTTGAAATGGGGTTTTCCAAGTCCTACTGCAAAATCACTTGCAGACACTAATTATATTCAAATATAATAATTATAAAGATAAGAATGCCACTCAAACTCACCAATTCTCCAACTTGATAAAGAGATAAGAAGAACTGCATTGCTCAAATAAAACCATATATGATTGGGAGAGCCTTGGTGGCAGAGCAGTTAAATGCTGGTACTGCAGCTACAACGTTGTGAGTTCCATCCAAAGTCTCCAAGGTTGACTCAGCCTTCTATTCTTTCATAGGGGCCTTTACAGACTGCCATAAATAATGCCACTTGAGGCCACTTTAACTATCCTGGCTCAATGCTAAGGAATCATGGGAACTGTAGTTTATTGTGGCACCAGAGCTCTGTGACAGAGAAGGCTCAATGTCTCAGAAAAAATACAATTCCCATGATTCCCTAGCACTGAACCAGGACAGTTAAAGTGGCCTCAAGCTGCACTATTTATGGCAGTCTGTAGGTCAGTAAAATGAGTACACATCATGTTGGGGAAAACTGGCTTACAGATTGTAAACCACTTAGAGAATGCTGAGTTGACTGATAAGTTGTATAGATATGTAAATGCTATTGCTATTGCTATTCCAATTGCTATTGGGAGAGAGCAGGTATGAGATGTTGCATTGGAGTACTGTAGTTAAACCCAACAAAAGATCCATGGGTGAACATAACAAAGGGATGGTGGGGAGGAGAGGAAAAGATTTTTGAGAATATTTTTGAAAGATGACCATACATGCCAAAATAAGTTGTACTGTTTGACTTAGTGGTAACTGAGGATAAAATTAAATGTATACATTTGGCAATAGGTGAACAATAGGTGAACCCTTCCAAGTTAGACAGCCTTCCTATAAAATATGTTCTGCATTTCAAGAGTCTTGATGTGAGAAGTTGCTTGGAGAGGTGAGGCCAGCCACTTGTCTGTTAGACCTGTGTCCATTCTGGCTAATTAAAGCTGCCAGAGGAAGACTGGCCAGTGGGGTGTTAGAAGTTGTAAATGCTTCTTTGAAAAGAGGACTATGTTCCAACCTCTCTAAAATAAGAAACTGTAAGACCTTTTTTTGGGGGGGGGGAGGAACAACTAGTCTAGCTGCTAGGTTCCCACCTCCTTAGGTAACTATCAGCCACTCTCTAATCTCCCCTTTCTAAGTAAGATCCTTGAATAACCTTACTTGTAATGCAAAACAACCACATTTATTGGATGAAATTTATTACTTGGACCCATCTCAAGCCTGATTATGGGACAGAACAGCCTTAGTTGCCTCGGTGGATGACCTACACTGGGATTTAGACAGGGGGAGTGAGTCCTTATTGGTCCTCCTGGATCTTACAGTGGCATTTAATACCAACAACCATGGTATCCTTCTGGGTTGTTTGGCTAATATGGAACTTTGCTTTGCAGTGATTCTGATCTTTCTTGGCTCAACATTTCCAGACAGTGATGCTGGGGAATTATTGTTCAGCCTTTTGGTCAATAGCTTGTGGGGTTCCACAGGGCAGTCAATACTGTCCCCTATATTTTTCAGCATTTATAAGAAGCTGCTATGAGAGGTCACCTGGAGTTTTGGGGTTGAATATCATCAATATGGGGAGGATACCCAACTCTATCTCGCCTTTACAACTGATGCCAAGGATGCTGTGGTTGCACTGAATCATTGCCAAGATGCAGTACAGGACTGGATTTGGAAAAGACTGAGCCCATTGCACTTGCTTGGAGCCGAGCCCTCCAAAAGTGGAAAATTTGCCCCTTTGTTTCCCACCTGGAGATGACCCACAAAAACTAGAAGCTCGGGGCCAGGACCAAAAGTTTGGCAACCCTAGATACAGCCCCTTCCTGGATGATATCACTTCAGATTTCAAGTACAGAAATCACAGATTTTAATGCTTCTCAAATTTAAGCAACAGCAACTACTGAGTTAGAGATTTCAGGAGGTACAGCTCAAAAGAAAGTGAAGCATGTTACCAAAAAGCAAGACAAAAATGAGCAAATATGAGCATTAAATGTGCATATACTAATTATGTATAAAGACTCAGATTTAGAAATAATGGGCATGATTCTAGATCAGCTAATTATTTAAGTAACTATGTCAGAGGGGTTTTTCATTGCCTTCCTCAGAAGGTGAGAGACTGTGACTTGCCCAAGTCACAGTGGGTTTCCATGGGTTCCAGTGGGTTTCCATGGCCAAGTGGAGTTTCAGACCCTGGTCTCCAGAGTTGTGGTTCAGTGCTCAAGTCACTACACCATACTGTCTCTCCTTAAAATAACAATAATTATTACTTAAATAGATATACAATATTTTAATCTCAGTGGGATGTCATTAAGCGTAACCAGGGGACAGTGTGCTTGTTCAGTGTGATGTCTAGGCACTAACTAACTGTTCTTGGGCAAATTCAAGGTCAACACTCAGTCTTCTGTTGGTTCTTTCAGAGCTTTGAACTACATATATTCCAGACAGCAAATGCCTGCAAACCAGTTTAAACAGAGGACATTTTAACAGAGATCGGTCTTCACTAAAGCAATACTCTCAGCAAACCTATGCAGAGCATGTTTAGCACAGGGGCTCAAGTTTGAAAACTTGAAGAAATGTAGTCTTAAGGTGAAGAAAGGAATTCCAAGAAGAAAAGCAACGATCAACTTGGGGGTCCAAATCTTGCCTGGGTCACTGCTTCTGTATATTTGAACGGCTATTTATATACACACAAGCCTTTCACAATTGATGGATTGAGCACATATTTTGTGCTCCAGTATTTATAGCTCAAGTGAGAAGCTGCCCTAACTTTAAAACAGCAGAACTGTACTCTACAATCATCCTCCCAGCCCAATCTTTTGAAGACAGCATTTACTTCATACTTCTATCACTTCAAGAATAGGATCGACCTTTTACATGGTCTGATGAGCTGCATGGTCTGACAATCATCTGCTTGGTTCTTCAGGTTGAATGCTTTGTAGTAAGAGCTCTTGCAAAACCAATTTTCTCCTCTCTGCTTTCTCACTTTTCTTCTGCAAACATATAGAGATACAGATATATTGTATGTTTTTCCCTCACAAACATTCCAGACAGCACTGTTATGTTTAAATCTGCCATGGTGTTGTCCAAACCAACACAGGAAAGCTGCCGAATAAGAAGGAAATAATGTAACAGCCATACATTTTTGCCATTGCTTCCAACATTTTAATGAAAAACTGGGCACAATGTCTTTCCCAACTTCCAAAGTTTGCTCCCTTTTGTGAGAACCCAGTATGGTTCTTTGGGAAATCTGAGTAGTTGTCTATAACCACATAGGTCAAATTTTGGTTTGCTGGTTGCTATGTTTTGTAAAAACAACAACAATAGCCTGCATCATCAGAGGTAGCTACAACAATTGAGATCCATTGTTGAAGCTACTTTTGCCCATCCCACCCTCCAAAATCTACCTCTTAAGTCAGACAGCACCCCAGCTGAAGATTTTCTGATACACTGTAGATCAGGGGTTGGCAAATTTTTAGCTGATGGGCTGGGAGGGGGGGAAATGGCGCTGGGGGCTGGTGTGTGTGCGTGCTTGCACACGTGTGCGCTGCCCCCTGTGTACACGTCGCCATTTTGAAAAACAAAATGGTGGCCGTCACCCCCCTGCATCACGCATGCATGCGCATAATGGCAGGGGCCCCCCAGGAGGGCTCCCTCAGCCGCGCCGGGCTTCCAAGAGGCCCATTGCTGACGCGATGGCCCCCCAGGAAGCCTCCCTCGGCAGCGGCAGGCCTCCGAGAGGCCCAGCGCCACCGTGGGGCCCCCCAGGAGGCTTCCCTCAGCAGAGCCGGGCCTCTGAGAGGCCAAGTGCCACCATGGGGCCCCCCAGGAGGCTTCCCTTGACAGAGCCAGGCCTCCGAGAGGCCCAGTGCCAC
>CM034708.1:17634969-17648961 GCA_020142125.1 Phrynosoma platyrhinos | reverse complement strand
AAAAGCAAGAGGAGACAGTGCATGTGTATCATTCAAAAAGCATGGCTACTGACCCACAATTCACTGGTGGAACCAACAGGAACAGGGTTTGTAACACCTTTGTTAGTCAGTGACAGAATATTCCTAGTCCATTAGATTTGATTTGAATCAGTAGAAGACAATGATTTGCCAGAACTGAAGAAAATACAGACTCCACTATTCCTGATATACTGGGGCATCTGGACTACACCTAGACTATAGTCTACCATTACTTCATATTTTTTATAGCATATGATTCCCATGCAGCACCATCACCACTGCATCTTCATGTTCTTACAGTATTTTTATTCTTTTTAAAAGAAATAAAACAAGACACTTGACAGACATGTATGTACTTATGTTACCATTGTGACATCATTATTAGTACACCAGCACCACAGGATCTATCTTGTGGTAAGCAAAGCCAGTGTAGTATAGTGGTTTGAGTGTTGGACTATGATTCTGGAGATCAGGATTCAAATCTCTGCTCAGCCTTGGAAACCCATTAGGGGACCTTGGGCAAGTCACACACTCACTGTCTCCAAGGAAGCCAAAGCAAACCACCTCTGAACAAATCTTGCCAAGAAAACCCTGTGACAGGTTCACTTTAAGGTTCCATAAATTGGAAAGGACTTGAAGGCACACAGCAACAAGGCAACACTGACCTCCCATTAGCCCTGGCTAGCCCAGCCAATGCTCAGGGTTCACAATTGGAAATTACAGTTCCAATGGCATCTTGAAGGCCCTGATACATGTATACACAGTTGTATAGACCCACACTCCCCCATATCCATCCTCCTGGCACAATTTAAGATACTTATTTAGAAAAGGGACCTGGCAAATGTTAGTGGGGGATTTTAGCTTCCTTTGGACTGGTATGGAGAAGAGTTGCCTGTTATTACTGCTGTATACCTTCAAGTCATTTATGACTTATGGTGACCCTAAGGCTTCCCTATCACGGTGCTTTCTTGACAACATTTTTTGAGAGGGAGGTTTGTCTTTGCCTTCCTCTAAGACTGAGAGAGTATGACTTACCTAAGATCACCCAGTGGGTTTCCATGGATGAGTAGGGATCTGAAGCCTAGTCTCCAGAATCATAGTCCAATGACGTTACAGTCCAATGCTCAAATCAGTATACTACACTGGCTGTATCCTCCTTATGCTAAATGGCCAACAGCAATTTGAGGAATATGAGCACCTTAAGTTGAAGAAATGGCTAAGAGGAAAGAACATCATTGCTCATAATGCTGAACATTTCGGAAGTTTGTTTAATAAAGATGTTTTGTGTATGTGTCAGTGGGGAATTTTAACTTTCTTTGAATTGGTATGAAGAACAGTTAGCAATCTCTCTCTCTCCCCAAATGGATGACCAAAAGCAGCTTCAGGAATGCCCCTGCTATTTTTAACTAAAGTGAATGGCATTGGGCTATTCAGTCATAGAACTCCAATACTACATTTGCCCTTAGTAATAAAGTTCATATTTTGCATAGGGAAGGCCATCCCTAGATTCAAGTCCTGGCACTTTTATTTAAAACAAGATTTCAAGTAAAAAAGTTAGGAAAGATCTCAGTTCTTCATGAAATACTGCCATTGAGGATAATTAGCTACATGGACTAACTTTGTCTCACTACTATAAGGCTAGAGGTGGGAAAAGTTACTTTTTGGACTGAGGCTCACAGAATTCCCCAGCCAACAGAGTCAAATTCCCAGTCGTTTTTCCAAGCAATGCAAAAGGTAGAGCCATCTATTATTGAGTGGAAGTAAAAACACACCTGTAGTATGCAAAAAGGTTAGAAAAGATCTACATTCTTCCTCACCCAGAGTCATCCAGATTTATATCTGAGAAAAAAAACACCTGTCCATCTTCTGAGCCTATTTCTGTCTCCACCCTAAACTGGATACAGGAGGCCAAAGGCTACAGCAAGTGGCAGAAGAGAAAATAACCCAGGTAACATAATCCTCCATAAATATTACATCAAATGCAAACCTCATAGGAGCGAGGCAGGATCTAAGAGCCCATAAATGAAGATGACTCTTTCAAACAAGAAAAGCAATCGTGCCCCTCTGGATGGGGTCTGACCCTTTCCACAACTTCTGGCTACACTTAATTAAACAAATGCTCCCCATAGAATTATGCGATCTTTAGGGCTCTAGGCAGAGTGATTCCACACCTCCCAGAAACCCAGGATGCCTTTTATTTCTAGCCTCCTACCCCGCACAAAAAAGGGGACTCTTTACCCTCTTCTTATCTAAAAACTGAACCCTGACACAAGCTCGGGGCAGCTATTATTTAATTCTTAATACATTGAGCTGAATGTTGCAGTGGCTCCTATTTCACAGCCAGGGGCTGAAAACAACAGAGAAGCTTAATAGGATGTAACTTACTTAAACAGAAAAAAAAAATCTGTCTGCTTTTTTTAAAAAAAAAACACTCCCACCCCCCCACCCCCCCACTGAATGGCTTGATGAAATACTTCTGGAAATGTAACAGAAGGGCGGACTAGAGACAAGATTCTATCACCCTCCCAGATTCAATTTTTAATTCCTTTGATAAGTCATAATGCACAACTAGCTTTACTATCTTGCCCACCATGACATAACTTTTCTGCAGGTATATCCTCCTGGCATTGTATTGCTGTTCTCCAGTGTGATCTAGGTGGCCGTCTTCAAAAGGGATAATATAGTGCTTTAAAGTATGTGTGTGTGTGGGGGGGGTTGTTAAGCACACAAAGGGCAACCACAATGAACATCCTTTTTACTGGAAAAAGATAAAGCATGGGGGGGGTTAGTTTAGGAGAACAACAATGACTAAAAAAAAGTACTACTGTCAGATTTCATAAAATAATGAGCAATACAGAAACAGTGGACAGAAATTCTATTTCTGCCCTAACTCTACATCATATCAGTAGCACAGAACTTGGAAATTTACTTTTTCAAAGTAAATTAATATACAAGTTATTGTGGAGAAACTTGAGCCCCTCAAAAAAAATTAACTGCTTGCAATTAATATAGGTACAAAACTTTGACCTGTTGTGTTTCTCATTGATTTTTTTCAATACTTTTTCATTCCTGGAATAGGGGGATCTACTTGGGGAAAATGCTTTACAATTTGGGGCAACTCACAAAATGCCCCCTAAAAAAGTAATGAGAAAAGTAATTAGTAAGTGCTACTCATTACACAGAGCTGTTAATGATATTTTGCAAAAGGAATGCTGTTATGCCCAGCTTATCCTCAAAAATAATATGCTTTCATGTTAGCAACACAGCCAGTGAAGTTGAGTGCTAAACAATTCATGACCAAGACAGATGAAACAAAGGACTTTACACAATGCACATTGAATTTGTGCAGTTTCGTATCACAGTTTTGGTGCTACTTTAAATGGTTTTTAATATTTGACAAATGTAAATCATGGGAACATGTGACTAGTAGATATTTAATGACTGCAAATCCCATCATTCTTCACCACTGACTATGTTGGCTCAAACTGATATGAAATGCAGTACCACAACACCTAGAGCAGGGGTAGGCAACCTTTTTGAGCTGGGGGCCGGGTTGCTGTCCCTCAGACAATTGGGGGGGCCGAAGCACCAAAAATAAATAAATTAATAAATAAATAAATAATTCTAAAAATTTTTAAAAATATGCATGCACACTCTCTCAGTCCCAGAAAAGCCATGGCAAAATCCCTGTGGAGATTTTGCCAAGAAAACCCCAAGACCAAGTAATAACAACAATAATCAATATCATCATGGCGGGGGCGGCGGGGGCGGCAGGACCGGCCTGGGGCCAGTCCAAAGGCCTTGGGGGGGGTGCATCCAGCCCCCGGGCCTTAGGTTGCCTACCCCTGACCTACAGGATCAATCCTGCTATGAAAAATGGGTCTGTCAATGACTGCTATCAATGGCAAGTAACTAGAACCTCTTAACATGTCAGTTCATGGTCAACAACAGTTAGAAACAAGATGCTACACTAGACTGTGTGATCCTGAAGGGCTCATGTATTCTTAACAAACAATATGTTCTAGAAACAACAAATGTTTCCACATTGGATGCAAGCATGTCTTATATGAAATGAATAACTCTTCCTAATACACAAGGAAGCCAAAGGAAAATATTTGATTCTCCCTTCCTTGTAGACCATCTTCAATCCACACCCTTGATCATTAGAAGATCTGTGGATGCACTCAGCTGTGATGGAGGGAGAGCCAAGAGAGCCCCATTACAAATTCAGAGTTTTGTTTGATGTATTTCAATACAATTGTATGTTAAAATTAGTCCTCGGGTACATGTTAGAATTGTCACATGACTTTCTTATAGTCCTATAGTGTTCTCCACAGTCTGGTTTAAAGCTGTAGAACAGGGGTAGGCAACCTAAGGCCCGGGGGCCGGATGCGGCCCAGCAAGGCCTTTGGACCAGCCCCAAACCGGTCCTGCCGCCGCCGCCCCCCCACCGCCGCCACCCCCCCATGATGATACTGATTATTGTTGTTATTACTTGTTCTTGGGGTTTTCTTGGCAAAATCTTCACAGGGGTTTTGCCATGGCTTTTCTGGGGCTGAGAGAGTGTGCATGCATTTTTTAAAAAAAATTTAATTCTTTTTTAATTTTAATTTTTATTTATTTATTTATTTATTTATTTATTTATTTTTGGTGCTTCGGCCCGTCAATTGTCTGAGGGATAGCAACCCGGCCCCCGGCTCAAAAAGGTTGCCTACCCCTGCTGTAGAATCTTAAGAAGGAACATCAGAAGTTTTGAATTTGTCATTTGTACACTTAGCACCTAGACCCCAGACTAAACAAGAACACAGTTCTCCTGGTCACAGTGTTCCCCATTAGATTTATTATGTGCTTTTATTTAATCCTGGGTAACCATTTCTGAATGTACATCTATGCACATAAATTAACATAACCAGATTTTTTCATCTTGTATTCTCTTTTGTCTCTTCTTATTTTACATGACACATATGATTATGCTTTTTTAAAAGAACTGCTAATGAGATTACACCAAGATTGTGGGACAATTTAAAAAATGAAAAATTGCTCTTTGCCCACTATAGTTCTTGCTACATTTCTTGCTGTTCATACCTCCCAGTATTTGACTTCATTTGACAATTAAAAATGTAAAGACATATGGGAAGCTCATATAGAGGTATGCCTTTGCTTGTAACAACAAACAAAGGCCTATCCATGCTTTCTGTTTTCTCTTTCTGTCACCTTTTTAACAGTTTATACACCACATATTTACAACCAATCCTACCCTGATAGGGTTAACAATCTGCCTCTGAAAAGTGTAATGACTCACAACTCAACAGTTTCTTACTGAGGAAGTGATTAATGGGTCAGAGCTCAGATGTGAAGTGAACTGTTCCAAACTGTATTCAAGATTTGTATGAATGCACCCATTACTCATTTTCTTTCCTTAACAACAACAACTGAAATGCTTTTTAATAGTTTTTCATCTTGATCCCTAATTTAAGTATGTTGATGTTACTATGAGCCTATACAGATGTATGGCAATCTTAGCATAGGATTTTATTGGCAAGATTGTATAAAAAATTGGAATGGTTTGCAGTATAGTGCAATGGTTTGCATGTTGGATGAAAACTAACAGGCCAGGGTTCAAATCTCCACTCAGCTACAGAAACTCAGTGGATGTTCATGGGTAAGTCATACTCCCATGACTGAATCAACAAACCATGCCACCAACCCAGAATTAGAAGCCACAGTTTCCAATCACTGTCTGGGCTATATGTGATTTGGAGTGATTTTCAAATTAATAAACCATGGTTTGCAACTGACCTTCAAAGAGTATTATAAATGGTTGTGGGGGGGAATATTGTACTCTCAAGTACTGAAAGCCCTTTTAAAAAAAGAAGCTACTTGAATAAATGCAACAAGTTTTAGAAATAGCAAAATGGTGTTACAAAAGATAAGAGGTAGCCTTCTTTCTAAGGAGGTTCCCAGGAATATCTATTTCCTCCAAATTAAACAAAATAAAACTTTAGGAACTTCATCAAATACTGATTAAATGTCAACACACATGCCTATTACTATGATGACACATGCACTGTCCAATACGTGCTCATCAGCTCCTCAAATACAGTATAAAAAGCAGTATCAATAAGAAAAGGAATGGAAATAGGACAATATGAACCCACAACACATTGAAACCTCCTCAGTAAAACTTTTCTCCCCATAATTCTAAATGCTAATATTAGCCAATCCCTGGAGAAATGTATGGAAGCCAAGGTCAAGCGTTCTCTTCTGCCACAGAAAAGAAAGGCATTCAATCCAAAAACTATTTGTGGAACAGAAGAACTCAAAGTCACTATGTTCAAGATAGAGTGCCGCTGTGACATGCTTACTATATTCATGACTTCAACTGTCTGCTTTAATCTGCACTCACCAGAGCTCAAGGGTAATTAGCTTAGTGTTTAGGACTCTGGCCAATTGTGATATGCTAATTCCTTTAAATTCTGGCTAGGTACTAAATATGCGATTAAGGTTTCTGTGGGTCTTTTGGCAGGAGAGTTTCCACTCTGGAGTGGCAAGGACAAATCAGGATTTTTGGCTGAGTCATATCAGACCTTGTTCCTCTTCCAATAACTCTTGTTATAACATCCCAATTCATGCTAATTTTGTAGATTTTTCTATCAATTCAGTTAAAATCAGAGATATCCAGATGAAGAAAACATAATAGATATATTAATGGGATTTCTCAGCATACAAATCCATAAAGCTCAATTAATTTCAAGAAGTGATGTGGGTTTTTTGGAAAAGGCAGAACTGGCAAACTTTCTGGAACATTTTCCACTATGCTAAAAAATGTTATCTAATTAAACATGTTTGGTTTAAATATTATATTCAAATAAACTCTAAGTTTTATGTGGAAATGATTTTACTGTAATATTTATGATAACCTAAATATACGGAATCCAAGGAAATAGCATATACTTCCCATATATTTCACAAAAACTGACTACACCTGAAGGAACATTATTTTTTCTTAAGACACAAAGACGAAGACAGCTGTACTTGACCTATCAACAATTTAACTTTACTTTGCTGAGGTACAACTGCAGTACCCTCAGCTTCATTTGCTCACTCTCTGCACTACTAATCAATTCCACTTCAAGTGGATTAGAAACCTAATTCAATACAATAAATTTAACATTATGTTTCTCTAAAGAATGAATGTGAATCTGTGAGCACAAGCAACATACCACATTTTATCTTGACCGTTGCACTTATAACTGATTGAGAAGCAAGAGATTTTGTAAAATAGAAACAAACTTAGTAGTGCATTTGTTAGCCTGTTCCTCTGAGCACTAGGGGGTTTTAATGGTCATCTCTGTAGAATTTGCAATTAGCTAATTGAGATGAGTGATTGCAGTTAATAAGCAGCCTAGACAACTTTGGATAAATGTCTTTCTCTCTTTCTCTCTGTCTATCTGTCTCAGGGGTAGGCAACCTTTTTGAGCTGGGGGCCGGGTTGCTGTCCCTCAGACAATTGGGGGGCCGAAGCACCAAAACTAAATAAATAAATAAATAAATAAATAAAAATAGAAATAAAAATAGTTTTTTTAAATTAAAAATTAAAAAAAATATGCATGCACACTCTGTCAGCCCCAGAAAAGCCATGGCAAAACCCCTGTGGAAATTTTGCCAAGAAAACCCCAAGAATAAGTAATAACAACAATAATCAATATCATCATGGCGGGGGGCGGTGGCGGTGGCGGTGGTAGGACCGGCCTGGGGCCGGTCCAAAGGCCTTGGGGGGCTGCATCCGGCCCCCGGGCCTTAGGTTGCTTACCCCTGATCTATCTGGTATGAAAAATTTACCGCGGAAAAATATAGTGCTGGAAAACTATTTAGAAAATTTATTTCTAATTTGCTCTGATTCCAAGTTTCTTCCAATATTTTTTACTAATAACATGATGATGTTGATGATAAACTAGAAGAGATATTAAGAAGTTGAGTATACAAAAGTTGGAAAAGTTATAATATTTTTTTAGATTACTTTCCCATGCTAGCTGGACAATTTGGGCATTTATCTTTCCCAAAGAGTAGCTTTTCCAAGCTTTATTCCTTCTCTCACTAAGTATGCCATGCAACTCACACAATCAGTAAAACAGAGATATTAGAACAATAAAATACTCATAAAGCATCAGTAAAGCAATGATGTCATAGTAATAAACTCCCATAAACCAAGGGAGCAACGGTGCTTATGAGTCAAATATATGACAGATGACAAAAGTGTATTTATTCAGTGTTTCACTCTTGACTTCAGTCAACTAAGAATGTTGTTGTTATGGATGTATTCTTTCAAGTCAATTCCAACTTAGGGAAACCCTAAGGAAAAACTATCACACAGTTTTCTTAGCAAAATTTATTCAAAAGGGGTTGCCATTTGCCTCTGTCTGAGGATGAGAGAGTGTGATTTGCCCAAGGGCACCCAACAGTTTCCATGGCTGAATGGGAATTCAAATCCTGATCTAGTCCAACAGTCAAACTGCTAAATTACATTGGCTCTTCATTAGGAATGTTGTGTATGCCTTCAAGTCACCTATACCTATCAATTTATGGTGACCCCATGAATTTCATAGAATTTTCTGAGGCAAGGAATACTCAGAGGAGGTTTGCCATTGGCTTCCTATGAAATACAGTCAACAGCATCTGGTATTTGTTTGCAATATCCCTTCCAAGGAGTAACCAGGGCTTACCCTGCTTAGCTTCCAAGATCAGATGATATCTGGTGCCTTTAAGAATGCTAGGATTGTTAAAACAATTAAAATGAATGAGAACTGTTATACTCTCACTCTCATACTGTCTGCATTAATTTCAACAAGACTGCATAAGAGAAACCTTCCGACCAATTGTGTGCTATTTTTGATTGATTGGCAGTTGTGCTGACCCCTGCAGGAAACATAACAGCATTCAGGATTCATCTAAAATATCAAGTATTGAAAGAGCATATAATTGCAAAACTTCATTCAATGGAATACAGAATTTGCACCAAGTAATAGTAAACAGCGGACAGTAAGTCACTTGGCCCTTTCACTTTCGCTTTTCCACCTGAATTGGAGTAATGCCAGTACTAACATCAATGAGTGACTGGTATCAAACTGAACTGTGCACAGTACGACTTATTCCTTAGTACCTGAGGGAAAAAATCAATAAGGCTATTTAGTTTAACAACAATGAACTATTATCTGTTGCTCCCTATTATAAGTCAAGGGGCAAACATTTAGTTTCCTACAACAAGGTACAAAGCATGCTCAGAAACGGCCTGTAAGTAAAATGCAAATTATTGATATTTTTGCTTCCCCTCTGCTTGAGAAATACCTCAAGGCCCTGACCTGAAAAAATAGATGTCTAATGAAGTGCAAAGCTACTGATACAACCCTGAAATCTCTACAAAAATGAAAGGATTGAGAAATTCAATCTCTATGAATTCCTATATGAAATGACCCAATGTACATGCCCGAATTAATATGTGGACTGGAATTTCTTTCCCTCTGCCTTCCAGACAGCTCCGAATGTTCTTGACAATTAAAATATACTTAAAATATTTAAGGAGGGTGCTTCTTTAAATATGTGCTCTTCCAGATGATTTTTCCCCCCTTCAAATTACAGAATGGGGAAAAAAAACAATGATTAGCGCTATCAGTGAAAACCAAAATACCAATCTTATGTCTGCAAGGAACAAGACTGAGGGTACCGGTAAGTATCCAATGCCTTGAATGCATATGTTAGTTTAAACGTGGATTTAAGCTTCTCTCTATGTCATGAGGCACAGGTATGGAAGTCTAAAATATCTTCACACCAGGGATAACTCTAGATCATTGTGTGTGTGTGTGTGCATGCATGTGCAAATGTGGGTGTGACAGCCTTCAAGTCACCTGTCAAATTATGGTGACCCCATGAATTTTATAGGATTTTCTTAAGCAAGGGATATACAGAGGTTGTTTTGGCAGTTCCTTCCTCTTAAATATAAGGACTGAACACACTGGCAAAAAGAGCCAGCCTCCCGGCGGCTGGGGCCAGGGTGACTACACACCACACACCCTGACTCTGCCCCCAAGCTGGCATCACACAGCCTGCCCAACCAGACAGCGGGCAGCATTGGGACATTCCTGCGGTGCAACAATCACACACCACAGAAGAGCCGCAGAGGTGGCATAAGGGGTGTCTTTTTTCCATCCCCAAAAGAAGCTGTGTTTTGCCACGGGGGAGGGGGGCTGGAAAAACACCAGATTGGGGGCCCAGCGTGCGATTGCTGTAGCTCCTATCCAGTGGTCAAAGGGGTAGCCAGAAGCCACTTCTTCAGGGCAGTCTGCTTCACCCCATAGTCTACAGAACCTGGTATTCATTGATGGTCTCCCATCCAAGTAATAACCGGGGCTGACCCTTCATAGCTTCCAAGATCAGATGGGATCTAGTGCCGTTAAGATATTTAGGCTCTCTGGACCACACTCTGTTCCCAATTATTTTTCAAGGCAAGGTATAGTTCATAAACACAGCCCCTCTCATTCAGTCCAATGGGTGCAGCAAAACCCATTTAAAGTGATTCAGATTATGAGGGTCATAAGGTCAGTGAAGGGCTTCTGTGAATAAAAATATGATGAGTAATTTAAGAGCATTTTATCACCCTCCAATAAGTCTTGAAGCCACTATAAAGATGCAGAGTAGCTTCAAGCCTTGACTTCCAAGCAGCAGCTGTTCAGATCGTGAAAATTCAAATGTAATGAGAGTAATGTATTGTATAATCACAGATAAATATATTTCTTCAAATCAGGATAATGTTGGAATAATTCTTCTGAGAAGCGATTATACCATACAATATATTGTACTGTCTGTTTCATCGAGCATAAACTGCCTTTTAAAAACCCAATTACTTAATTTTTTAAAAAAAAATCAAAATGACATAGAAATAATTGTCACTCCTTTACTTTTCTATTATAATCTGTCAATAAAATTGTATGTAAATTTGTCCTTTGAATTAGAAATGTGTGTCTGCCTTAACTAATATCTGGAATCAAAAAGGAA
Source organism: Phrynosoma platyrhinos (assembly GCA_020142125.1). Classification (NCBI taxonomy): domain Eukaryota; kingdom Metazoa; phylum Chordata; class Lepidosauria; order Squamata; family Phrynosomatidae; genus Phrynosoma; species Phrynosoma platyrhinos. The sequence goes on along the minus strand of CM034708.1, from coordinate 17,637,894 downwards.
GGAAGGAAAGAAGGAAGGAGAGAGGGAGAAATTTAAGAAATGATTTTTTCTTTATTATTCCAGAATTTGTTCATGACTACTAGAGAGTTGCATCTGAAAAAACCCTCTTATCAAATCATGATTGTGTGTGTGTGTGTGTGTGTCCGCACATATATGCACATACATCCATTATATACATAGGAGTATTTTAAATGCAATGGTACAGAACAATAAAGCTGAAATCAATGCAGTACACTACTCTATCTTCCCATAGAAGTCTTACAATGTCAAGGATCAATGCTTAAGGTGCAACCCATGTCTCAGAAGCAGTGAAGTGATCAATACCATGGGCTGAATGAGCATCAAAAGGGCTATTTTAGGAAGATTAACTCCTCTGAGTGGGACACAGACAGAGATTTCTTGATTAAAATTTCAAGAGGCTTTGTTTATTGTAGCCATGCAATATGAAAATCTTATTCTGTTGTTGCCCTATAATATTCACACACAGAAAGAGAAAGAGAGTCCTATAGAAAATTTAAAATGGAATTTTACTTTCTGAAGATATCAATTGGAGTCTATATCACTGTCAGCCATGATATAAGTATTTTGCCTCTAAGAAATGCAGTTATACAGATCAATGAGATCTCACATTATAAAAAGGCATGTGTCTGATGACACACACATTTGAAGTCATATTGTTCACTTTCTTTTTGAATAATAGACATTGAGCCTCTGCAGATGGTGCAAAGTGCCGTCTTGGAGGCAGGGAAGGGGAGGGGCAGCCGCACAACGGCCGCCTCAACCCCTCTCCAAGGAGGTCATCAGGGTGTGCACTGTTACACATGGCGAGCGCCCTGATGACATCCTCCTGACGGAGCGTCTTCACACACTGCATCGGAAGAGACACAGAAGAGCATTCCTTTCCCAGTCGCCAAAAGGGTGGATTGGGGCCAAGGCATGGGGCAGCCTTAGCCCAAATCCTCCCCTTCCCAGGTCAGCCCATGGCCACCCGTCTGCATCTCCCCATTGTTGTCAGAGAGCAAAAAGCAAGGGAGAGAAATGATTCCACAAAGGATAAAGAGCCCAACAATCCTTTGCTAATGTTACCTTTATTGCTGCTTTTGTTGTTGCTTTAAAGAAATTGCCTTATGGGAGTTCCTCATAGTGCTGGTTTGGTGCCTTTGAACCAGAAATACTCCTGGCAGTTCTCAACAAAAGTTGGATGTTATAATTTGTACAACATTGCCCTGTGTGGTGAATCAGTGTGTGCTGATCTCACAGTTCACAGGGCTATGGGCCAGTTCTTACATTAAAAGAACTTCGTGGTGATACAATGTACACATTTTCCATGCATAATCTAGGCCCATGGGATAGCAAATTACCCATCTGTCATTCTAACATACTCTATGGACCATTTATATAGTGTTTGATATGTAAACAGGCAACCATTGTTCTTATTTCTTTAAATCAGAGATAGACAGGCTTCTGAGCAGCTCAGAAATAATTTTTAAGCAGGACCCTACAATCCAGCAATCTTTTGCCAGTGCTAAAGACATACACACTATGTGTCTGTGTGTGTCTCTTTGTGCATGCACATAGGCACTTTCAAGCTATAGAAGTACTATTACAAATTAAAGCCAAGAGCTGAGCTTCAAAAGCAGCAAAGTCAGGGACTGAATACTAAAAGAAAAATCAATTTTAAGAAAGAAGCTTTTAATTCTAAAAAAAATCTTCCAGTTATGTAGATATACGTTTGATTCAACAACAATTATTATTATTATCCAGAAGAGGCTACACCTGCACTGGACCAGCCTAATGATGAGGAACCAGATGGCATGCAAGATGCAGAGCCAGGTATCCAAATTCAGGTGAGAAGGTCAGAACACTCCAATAAGGGTGTGCCACTTGACAGATTCTCTAAACAAGACACAGAGGAATTAATTCCAAAAACCTCTGATTGAAAGAAGATCAAGGGAATTCCAAAGACAGATTCTGAGAAGTGGATGCAAGCTGCTAGTGAGGAAATGCAATCTTTATATCAAAACAAGACTTGAACTTGGTCAGAATTGCCAGAAGGAAAAAGGGCAATTGGCTGTAGATGAGTCTTTACAACAGAGTTAGATGCAGAAGGGGAGAGTCAAAATACAAAGCAAGCCTTGTTGCTAAAGGCTATACTCAAAAGTGTAGTGAGGACTACAATGAAACTTTTGCTGGAGTAGTCACACACGCAGCCATCAGAACTCTCCTAGCTCTCGCAGCTTACAAGAAAATGAACGTTTAACATCTGGATGTTTGCACAGCTTTTCTGTATAGCAATCTCACTGAACAACTTTATATGGAACAATCTTCAGGATTCCAAATATCTGGTAAGAAACATCTTGTATGCAATTTACAAAAGAGCATTTATGGCTTAAAACAGGCCGCCAGACCACTGAGTGAGAAACTGAACCAATTTCTTATCAAGGAGGGGTTCACTCCAGGCACTGTTGACAAATGTATATAGAAGAGATTCAGAAATAATAAATGGAATTATATCACAAGTTATGTGGATTATGTAATCATGTGCAGTGAGAACAAAGCAGATAGTGAAGAGATGATCCAAAATCACAAGAAAGAGATCGATATCAAAAATTTTGGAGATATCTCATTGTATCTTGGACTGCAAATACAAAGAGGCAGTGATGGAAGTTTCTTCCTGAATCAAAAACAGAAGTTACTGGATCTTCTGGACTGTTTTAGTCTGAAAGACGCAAATGCTATGCAATCTCCAATGGAAGTAGGATTCTTGAAGGACATTAAGAAATCTAAACCTTTACAAAATGGAGGCAAGTATAGGACTGTAGTTGGAAAACTCCTGACATAACAAATGCCATTGGCATCTTATGCAGAATGGTCAATTCTCCTACTGAAAAAGATTTCATTGCAGTGAAGAGAGTTGCCAGATAC
>CM034708.1:17597701-17610845 GCA_020142125.1 Phrynosoma platyrhinos | reverse complement strand
GGCCGGTCCAAAGGCCTCGGGGGTCCGCATCTGGCCCCCGGGACTTAGGTTGCCTAACCCTTATCTAGACAAATAGGGCCTAAATACCACAAAGGTACAAATCCTGACTGATCTTGGAAGCCAGGGTCAGATCTGATTAGTACTTGAATGGGAGACTGCTAACAAATACCAGGTACAGCAGGCTACATTTTAGAGAAAAGAACTGACAAAAGCACTTCTGAGTATTCCTTGCCTAAGGAAACCCTGTGAAATTCATGGGTTCACCATAGTTGACAGGCAACTTGAAGGCATATACACACAACAGAGGTTTACCACCCCATTTATCATTTGTGAGAGCTATAGTATTATTCCTCATACAGAGAGAGAGATGCTTTCAAGTAGAGAGGGTTTGTCACAGGTGTTTTCAGATGAGAATTTAACATGCCTCCTTGGCTCTGCCTCCACTACATCAGCATGCCTCCTGCATGTCACATCCATTGAACTGGCTGTTTTAATATTTTATCACTCTTCAATGTCATTGTAAAAGGCGACTGAGCTATCACCCAGACTTTGCCCTCTGTTCTAATAATCCAGCTTGTTCTCTCCTCTTTTATAAATCACATACATCAAAAAGCCATGATTGAAGACAAAGAGATGACCTCTTCTACTTTGGAAATTAGAAGCTGAAAACTACAACTACAATTTGCAATTTGAACACAAGCTCAATTATCCCAAAAACTACTGCAGCACAGAATTGTCACATCCAACATATCAATGTAAGTGTGCAATCCTAACTAATATATATTTATATTAGACACCAGCTATGTGTATTGAACAAAACCATGTAGCATAGACTGAATCACATCTGTCATCCCATTAGTTAATATGATCACAATTTTTCTATATTCTTTTAGTGTACAACAGGTTTAAAGGTAAAGGTAAAAGTATTCCCCATTGACAAGGTTGTCAAGTCGTGTCTGACCACAGGGGGTGGTGCTCATCTCCATTACTAAGCTCTAGAGCCAGCTTTGTCAGAGACTACTTTGTGATCATGTGGCCAGCATGATTGCACAGAATGCTGTTTACCTTTCCATCGAAGTGGTACCTATTTATCTACTTGCATTTGCAAGCTTTCAAACTGCTAGGTTGGCAAAAGTTGGGACTGGTGAAAGGAGCCGACCCCATCACACAGCAATTGGGCCTTGAGCTGCCAACCTGCCGATCTTGCAATCAACAGAGTCAGCAGCTTAATCACTTGAGCCACTGCATCCCTTACATTAGATGTACTGGCCTTAAAATAATTCCAGTCCTTCGAGACCACTTTTGTTAACCAGTGAGTTCCACCAATAGCTAATAAGTTTATCTGTTCTCAATTTGTTGTCACACTGATACAAGCATATTAAAAATGATCATAATTAATATGATACAAGTTCAGATACTGTTGGCTAAATAGCAAAACATGTACAACTTTTTAAAGAGTGGGATAGAGTGGAGATTCAGTGGCTGTTTAAGTTGCTTCTTGTTGCAACATCCCTAGAATGTTGCTTTTTTTAAAGGTGGCATTATTCTTCAAAGTTACTCATGCCATACTCATTGTATTCCACCAAAAAACAAAGAAACACCTATACCCATAAGAGAATGCCAAAAAATAGCACCTAGGAGTAAAAATCCCTTCAAATTTCTCCTCAAAGAATGATGTCCCTCAAAAAGGACTAATTGAAAGCAATAAATGCTAAATGTGTGTGTGTGGTGGGGGGAATTACAACAGTGCCAGTCATTGGATTATATTGGGGGTGGGGGGATGTTATTCCTCCCTAGTAACCCTCTCAAAAAATCCCAGGCATCTTCATGATACATAATGTGTTATTTCCATGATTAGGTCCAACCAAATTTCATGTCCACCTCTGCTGATGAAATTAGAAAAGACAACTGAACACAGTGGAGAGGACCTCAACATACACAATTGACTTAACGCATGATCCTCTCACACTCCTGTTCAGTCTTTTCCCACTTGTCCCATCCATTTTACAGCTTATTAGAAATCAAAGGTATCCAGTTATGGGAATGAAGATAGAGGAAAATGTTTTGGTTTTAAAATCACTTACATCTTTATTTTGCCTGTCTTTTAATTGTTTCATGGATTTCACAAGTGACCAAAGTAGCTTTTACTGGCTGTATCTTTGGGATTTGCTACCTACATAGCAAAAACACTGAAATGTTTTCTACGCTACACAGCTGTGATACTACAGTTGCTAGACTTCAGACAAAATGGACAAAAGGGCACTGTTTTAAAAGTTGTCAATTGCTTATAGACATAAATATCATAACCACTAGTTCTATAAAAGACAATACAATTTAATAACATAACAAAAATGAATGCACTGACATTAACCTTTCACATTCATGACTGTTTTCAGTCTGCATTTATTTTATCTTGTCATTAGTGTTAATGTGAAACAGATGAGGGTATATTCATTACATTTTTATTCATTTAAAAAAAAATAAGGCTATGAACGATAAGGGTAGTACAGCGTTTATGCCTCTCCCGAGACAAAAAGCAGCTACTTAATCCCCATGCCACCCCATCCTTAAAAAAGTAATTTGTGCAATTTTTAAAGGGTGTGTGTGCCACAACTGGCAGTGCCCTTCTGGCAGCTTTGAGGCACTCTCTGGGAAAGCCAGGGATTAAAAAGGTTATTTTCTTGAATTATAGCAGCACTAGAAATCCCCTGGCTTGCAGATACTAAATGGGATATTTGAGGAGCCAAAGTCTTTAAAAGTAACTTTTACAAGTTCTGGAGGAAGGTTCTATGAGAGCTCTTCATTCAGATATACTTTTTTTAAAAAAAAAACTTAATTGGGATGAGTGAAAGTTACTTTTGGAAAACTCACTCAGAGGATGCCCTTTCTTTTTTATTGTATTTTATCAGGAGAACTTTTATCTCACACTCTGATGCGTACACACTACTTATGGCAATTAAAACCACAGCCAACATAGTCCAAATATACCTTTTCCAAGCTCTGATTGCAGTATTATATGGGCAACACCATTTCTATGTACTACAATCAGGGGATTATTTTGTGATATATTAAATTTTAGGAAAAGGGCACTAATATGCAATCCCTTTTCAGTCCCTGACTTTCCCAGAGAGTGCATCAAAGCCTTCAGAGGGGCACTGCCAGTTGTGACACACGCCTCTAAAAAATTGCATGAATAAACAACCTGTATATATTACAAACACATTTTTCATACAACCAGAAAGAAGGCTACACACATGGACATCACCAGATGGTCAACACAGAAATCAAATAGATTATATAAGCAGAATTAAAAGATGGCGGAACTCTATACTTGTGGCCAAAACTAGACCAGATACTGACTGTGGCACAGATCACAAATTACTCATATCAAAAATAAGAGTAAGACTCAAGAATAAAACTAAACCAGTGATTATACCAAAATATGATCTAAATAATATCTCAACAGAATTTATTCACAATATAAGAAACAGATTTGCACTGCTAAGCATAATAGATGAAGAACCACAGGAACTATGGTCTAAAGCCAGGAACATAATAAAAGAAGAATGCAGACACACACTTTCAATAAACAAAAAGAAAGAGAGAAACCATGGATGACAGAAATAACACTACAAGCAATAAAGGAAAGAAGAGAAGCAAAAAAAAAAGAGAGAGAGAGAGAGAGAGAGAGAGGAATAAACTAAGAACCATGAATGCAACAGTACAACAGTTAGTGTACAAAGATAAAGAAAATTACTATAATGACCAATGCAGAGAAATAGAGATTTATAGGCCAAGTGTGGAGAGTGCAGGTATGGAGAACTGGGTTGGTCTCAGGGAAACACCTTCGTAGGTGGTATGAGTAAAGATATGTCTTCCCTCCCCTCCCTAAAGTCTCATCCACTGGCCATTTCCCCTCTCTTCATGCAGAAAAAGGCTGAGAGTAATGACTCTAAAATAATCTGTGTCCTTTAGATTCTAAACCATAAAGGGCAGGGGTCACCAAGGTGGTTTATGGTGATATTATTAATCTTCATCAGCCACCCTGGCAGCCTTTTGAAAGCTATCTTTCATACCATCATTCCTTTTGCTTCCCAAGACCCTGGAGTGAGTGTTGTGGATGCACAAGGTGGAGTACTCATTTTGTTCAGGGAATCATCAAGTAAGCTCAGGTGGAAGGAAAAGATCTTTTCAAATGTAAAGGTTAAATCCCTACCCTGTCACTCAAGAAAGAAGACTGTATTTGTGTGAAGAGGAAGGAATAAGGAAAAGGCGGGATGGAAAGAAATGGAAGACAGATAACACTGAAGACAGAGTTCAGGCTGGATGACCACCAATAAGTACCTCCAAAAACAGCTTCCCATCTGAGATGAGTGAACACTGAATGCATTGATTGGGTTGGATGTGTAGGAAAAATGGATCTAAGGGTAGAGGGGCAGGTGGGGGGTAGTCTTCAAAGGTCTCTTTTTTTTTTTCAGGAAGGATGTGATGCTGCCCTGCTCTGGACACTTTTCCTATCTCTACCCTGGGAAGAGATGCTTAACAGCTAACTTCATACCATCAAGGGCTTCCCTTTCTGATGTAGTGAAGCTTTGTTCTTCCAACAGTAAAAATATCCAAAGTGCTAAAACCTCAAAAATAGGTTCAGAACCTTGGACAGCTCAGACAAAAATCCAGATTGAATGCACTGCTCCAGTGCCATAGTAACCACTACCTGCCAAATCTGGTCAGTCTGTCAATACACAAAAGAAGATTTCATTATTTGTAAATAAGAAATTTACAACTGTAAATCCTATTTACAAATAATGAACTTGCTCTGTTTGCCTGGATCATTACATAGCTAGATATAGAACAAGATATGCATTAGAGAGAAGTATCAGAAAACCCCAAGGTATAAACAACTACCGGGGGGGGGGGGGAGCAGGAAAATATGTTAATAGTGGGAAGGAGCAAAATAAGTTGATGAAGACTCTGTGACTGCTTAGTGGACACAGAACAGTGAATGAGAGGAAATGGAAGGTAGGGGAAATTGATCAAAAAGCGTATATCTGACAGGCACCATGGCTGACAAGTACTTTCCCAGTTCCAATGAAGCACAGCCACTCATCACCAAATATATCTCCAGGCAATAGTTGGCAACAGTCTTTCTATGCATTGTCTGACTTGACTGTTGGTGTTTTCCCATGCTGGTATTCAAAACATGTCATCAGGAAAAACTGGCATACACACTCAGGTGGGGCTCATGGACTAGGTGGTGGGGATAAACATTGCTGATGCTAGCATTCTATACATGAAAAACATGTTTACGGACTGGTGTTTTGGAGAGAAAGGTGGAAACCCTGTAGTTTCTTCAGAAAGGCTCTGGCTTCAAACACAGGAACACATGAATTCTGGGAAAACTAAGATGACTACATGAACAGCTACCTCAGTGTTTCTCTCTACAATTTTGAGCTGAATGCTGCCACTCATTCCTGTTGTTATTCACTACATTCTCACCAACTACTCTGCTGGCTCCTATTAAGCTTATGGAAGGGAAGAGGCTCACCAAGCTATTTCAGGGGAAGAGAGGGCCACTTAAACCTTGTGGTCACCAGATTCTTCCCATGACTTATTACCTGTTAAAACATCTTCCGAAGCTCTCCCAGAGGTTTCTGACTAAGGTAGTAACTGGCTACCTCCCACAAAAGGTTTTGGGAATGGAATTAGAAAGTCTTCCAAAGAGAAATCCTTACTGTGAAAAAAAACCCTTCTGTGTTATCTTGAAACACAATGAATAAAAATGACAGTGAGTCGATTTATGACTCAGTAGGGGAGCATCTTTCATAAAACATGAGCTTTCACTAGAAAGATAACTCTGATCCAAGCAGGAGATATCCCTTACTCAGCAGAAATACAATTCATGTTGTGACAAAGTCTTTCATTTCAGGATATGTTGATGCCTTCTGAGTAGAAGAATTTTGAAGAGCAACCTGGCAATCTCATACATGCAGGCTCACATTTTTTGCTTAATGCAGGGATTCTTAAAAATAAATTTCAGGGCAGGGGACAGGGAAAGCTGTACAATATATAATGAATGAGATGATACATTTGGTTCTGTGTTGCTGTTTCAACCATGATTTTAATTTCTCTTCTTTTGCCATCTGGCTATCTATCTATCTATGTATACACACACACACACACACACACACACACGTGTGTGTGTGTGTGTACTGTTGCTTGGGAATAACTGAGCTAATACAAAGTGAAAATCAAATTTGTATAGTCTGCTACACTTGGTCAATCTCCACATCTCCAAGTAATGTGCCAAACAGAACTGTCATTCTTTGATGTTTATGCACTGGGGCAATGGGAAGGAGAAAGGGGAAAGGAAGGAAAAATCCTATAAATAAAGACAAAAAGCTGACAATATTTAACACAGACTGGGATCTGCACAGAAGAATACTTAACAGGTTTTATTTTGTAAATGCTCCTAGTTTCCTCCCCAATGGAAACCTATCCCTCAGAATCCTCTTCTGATTTAAATGGCAAAAAGGAATGAATGCAGGGAAGGTAACAAGGAGTAGCATTGGATATGTATTGATTCCACAGCATTTCATCAGAATGAATAGACTTCTACATTTCTGTTTTCATATTGCTATGAACAATCTTTCTGATTGATTCGGATCAGTCCCCACAAAGCTGTAAGGTCACCCTATGACATTCACTTGTCACAGAATCACATCTGGAGGGGGAAAGAAGCTGAGGCAAGTAAACTGCCAAGAAGGCAACTTAATTTAGATGACACATAGAGTTTAAGTTAAACAAGCATAAAAAAATTACCCAGAAACCTATCAGAGTTCAGAATGAAAAAAAAAAAACCTTCTGAGTGGCTCAACCATTTTTTTTTTCAGTTAGACTAGGAAAAGGTTATTAAGATTTCATTATGAAAGTAAAGGCAAAGCCATAATACTACAATATTAATGCAAATTCAATATTAATATCCTGTCTGAACAATCAATGTAAAACCTCTCTGAATCTCTTCACCAGATTCATAACCAACTACCCCCAAAGCAATTTAAAATATATGGGGTACCATGAACTGGCTGCCACTGTGGTTGAGCAAACTGGACTAAGAGTGAGACAGGGAAACTTATATTTCATATCCAAACTTAGCTGTACATTCAAACAGCTTCCTTGGCCAGGGACCCAATGACAGCATTCAGCCCTACAGCTGTGGGTCAGAAACAGCCCCACGGAACAGAGCCTACAGAAAGTCCAGCAGTTTTTTTTTTAAAAAATAAAGCCCTAAGCATCCTGGACAGAACAAGTCTCCAGCAAGAATCTATTGCACACTTTTCCAGCTCTGTTACCTAAACAGGAAGAAATCTACAGCAAAAATCTATTGCACACAGTTGCAGCTCTGCAGTGTGGATTGACAAGCTAGAAAAGGTATAAAATAGATCCAGCATGTCAGGCATGCAGATGGAATTGTAGGAAATGGGGAGAAATGAAGAGAAGACAAGAAAAGCATCTTTCTTGGAATCCTAACCAGCACCACAATCACTTGGAGGTATTTGACCCTTCTATTGCACAGTCCATCTGGATTCCCCAGATGCCTTCAAACAGAGCTGGACCTAACATTAGACAGTGAGGTAGTTGCTACAAGTGGAAGATGCTAGGAAACAACAACAAAGAAAGGAGAAGTGTTTGTCATTCAGCTTGCCATGGCAATGCCCCTCAGTCTGCTCTTTTAAGTACAATGGAAAAACTGCCCCATCTCCAGCACTGGGAAAAAATTAAACTGTCAGCCCCACTCAGATTTTGTAAATGGAGTGGAAGGAAACCCCATCTTGTTTATTGCCTCTGGCAGCCAAATATGGCTTTGCTTGCTAATCAGTCCCATAATAGTCCCAGCTGCCAATCATGCAGCAACCACTTTAAAACAGGTGGCACTAAAGCATTGAAACACACAGGTCTTCCAAGGGATTATACAGCAACAGTTTTTGAAGTATATAGTACTACAAGGCATGAAAAACTATGGGCCTTTACAGACTGCCAGAAATAATGCAGCTTGAGGCCAATTTAACTGCCCTGGCTCAGTGCTAAGGAATCATGGGAACTGTAGTTTATTCTGGCACCAGTGCTCTCTGACAGAGAAGGCTCAATGTCCCCAAAAAACTACAATTCCCATGATTCCCTAGCACTGAGCCAGGACAGTTAAAGTGGTCTCAAGCTGCATTATTTCTGGCAGTCTGTAAAGGCCCAAGTTATTTTATTCTGGACTTGGTTTTATCCTTTGATCCAAATCTTTGGTTTTCTATTTCTACTAGGGACATAGTGCCCTATGGGAACCTATAGCCATTTTTTAGCATGGAATGTCTTTTTACAAACACACTATGGTGTGATTTCTTCAAGATCCTTTACTCTGAGACATTACATGATAATCCTAAAAGTCACTTCAAGTTCAGCCACAGGTCTTTCCCATCTAGTCCCCATGCTTTTGGTGTTCAGTAGAAGATTAATTGTGTTGGAATATCCACAAAGCCATTTATGGCTACTTGTCCCCATATCTTTTCCCATAGACCTGATAATGGGAAAAACTGAAGATTGATATGTAACTGAAAGAAACTGAGCCTGATGGATTTTCAAGATTGAAGAGAGATGGACATGGGCATCAAGACACAGATTTAGACACTGCTTTACTGCAAATGTTGACATCACTCATCTCCAGGAAGACAAATCTGCTCTGTGAATATTTTCCAAGACTGAGGGCTATTGGATACCACCTTCTCATGTGTGAGGGAAAATTACTCACGGGCTAGATAACACATCTGTTAGAGTTGAGAAACAGATCTTTTGAGATATGTTGTATTGGGAGAGGCCTCTAGTTTGACAAATAACACTGCTGTCAAGCAATTAAGCCACTCTCTGAGGTATATGTTCGAATGTCAGTTTAGATCAAAGATCATATATATAAAGTTATACTTTCCAATAGGTCACATAAAATGAGAAGCAGTTTCTCTATGAACTGCTATGGCATGATCTATTCTTTCTCTTCTCATGTACACTTCAACAGAAGTTCTTCTCTGCTGGGTTATTTGAAATCAGGACGATTGTCATTACTAGAATTACAGAAGGTTCAAATATGCATATTGTGTATTAATTACTGTATTTTATTAATGAATGTGTTGATTTACACCTCACAGTCTATTTCATACAATGAAGGCTTTTTCAAAAAATAATAACAATGAAAGCCTACGCATTTTTTAAACTAAATCCTATTTAGCCTGTGTATGACTGTTATAAATACAGAGCATGGAATCAAGGTGTAGGTAAAGTCATGATTTCTAGCTATATGACATAGGTGGGTAACATGCAGTCCTGCCAGTTTGTGCATTGCAGGTTTACTATGGAAACACCCAGATTCAGCCACCCATCCATCCCCCCCCCCCACACACACACACAAAAAATCTATAAAAGTGAGCTGTTACTTTTGGAAGTCTCCAGGTGTGGTGATTTAAAGGACACTTCCTTTACATTGTGTATGGGGGAGGGGGTTGGGGGGGGGTTTCCAGTAGCAATAAGGAGCCAAGACTTCCTTTTCCTACTAATCTCTGGCAAAATAGATTCTCCTAGGAAGAAGAAAATGAGTGGAAGAAGATGGCCAACTGTTTCCATGTCAGCAGGACTAGTGAATCTGCTCTTTGTTTTTCTCTGAACTTCCCTTTCATGAATATCAGCTGTTATAGAAGGCCAGCAACCGGCAGGCAAACACCCCATGTGTTGTTCTGATGTGCACATTTTCAAACTGAGAGCAACACACTCACACACACCATTCCTAGTCCAGCATCTTCCACTGAGTCATGTAGATCAGCTGGGAGGGGGATACTTTCCCAGTCGAGTAATGATAAATGTTCCAGTTCTCATTCTGAGCAAGGAAAGGATATAATCTCTGATCTCCCACCTCTGTGCTGCTTCCCATCTATTAGTCCCTCCTTTTGTGCCCAATCTGCACCATCACCAAAAAACAGAGGCAGAGCCAAATTCTTCCATCTCCTTTCTTCAGTCACTCCTTGCTTGAAAGGGAAGGAGCATAGGAAGTGACAAGAGAAAAGGAGGCAGCAGTGAATACAGATTTTCACAGTGGGCCTTGACAGTACATGGGGGTTGATAAGTGCCAACCAACAGAGGTACTCTGGGGATATCACTAAGCCTCATCCCACCCACCACCCATCCTAGTCCTCCTCTGCAAATGTCTCCTTCCAGTGCTGCACTGAAATAAAGGGTGATAAATAGGAGTGAAATCTAACACTACTCCTGACTAGAGAAGACCCACTAAAATCCATGAGATTTGACTTCGTTGTGACAGATAAATCCCATTGAGATTAGTCTAAGGGGTAAAGCAGACCACCCCAAAGGAGTGGCTCTGTACTGCCCCTTTGAGTGCTGGATTGGGGCCACAGAAACCAATCCAATATTTTTCCAGCCCCAAAAGAAGCACAAAATGCTGCTCCTTTGGGGGACAGAAAAAAGCTGCCTTTCCGCAGCAGCAGCAGCTCTTCCGCATTTCATTAGTGCAGCATGTATAAAAGTTGTGTCACAGAAACATTGTGATGCTGCCTGCCATCTGATCAGGCAGGCAGCATGTCACCAGCTTGGTGGCAGAGTTGGAGCATGCACCGTGCATACACACCACACCACACCTCCACTCCACCCCAACACTGGTGTTTCTTGCTGGTCTGTACAGCCCCTAGCTCTAGGTTCAGACTAACTTTGGGTTTAATCCTATGACTTCTTGATTTTCACCCACATCACTATCATTAGCATTGCAACCTTCTCTTGCAAAGCTGAGCCACAGACATTTGAGTGTCATAGAAAATAATTCAGAACTAAATATGTAAAAGCATACTTCAAAGATGTAGGAGGGACGATCAATCTATCATACATAACACATATCTGTGTTGCTTCTTACATATTATGCACCAGATGTTTAATTAGTATCCTTGAAGAAAACCCAGGTGCCTAAAAATGTCATAATGAGAAGCACATGACAAGCCCATAAATGCATGCCTGCCAACAATGCAGCTCTTTACAGCAAGTTTTATAGCTTTCCAGCCTGACATTTCAGTACTTATTTTTCAAATCTCACCTCCTCTGGTTTTTACCAGTCTCTTCATTTATAGACGTTAGATTATATCAGTAGAGGCAGATTCAATGTTAATTATTTGCTCTATGATTTAGTTTAAATATAGAATGATTTATAGCAGGGTTTCAGATCAATAGTGAGGGGGGAGGAAGCAGAGAGAGCACAGAGAGAAAGCAAGCAACCATGAACAGTCTTGTGTTCCTTCACCAGCATCAAGCGGCAACCTTGATTTTAATAGATTTGTTTTTAAAGAGAATGAGGCACGGTTCAACCATATATGACGCATGGATTTACTGTTCAGAAAGCATACAGCACTTCTTAAGTATGACTGTATATTGCTGCATATACAAGGAAAAGGGGGAAAGTAGTCTAAGTGTTAAGATGAAATGGCAAGAATGAGATGCCCAAGAATGTTGTGTATTCTGCTAAAACATACAAATGCATGTGCGCATATTACATGCACTGATCCATCTAGTCCAATATTATCTATCTATTCTGACTGGTGGAAAGAATAGATATAGAAGCTGGTACGTGTACTGAATCAGGCCACGGGTACAACTAGTCCAGTATTACCTATCTATGTATTCTGACTAGTAGTAATAATAGACACGGAAATTGGTGTAGTAAGATGTCTCAAGTACAGGTCTTTCCCAGCCTTACTCAGGGCTGGCTGAATTTGTTGATTTTGGTTCCACTCAGTTCGTCATTTTTTTTACCCTTACATTTATTTCTGTCTGACAAAAAAGCATATCATTTTTGTATGTTCTTTTTATTGTAGGTATCAATGTATGCACTTCTCATCCTATGTGAATTTTTGCAAGCAATTCCTCTCCTGTACACTGCATTTTTGTAATCAGAAATATACAAATGACTGAACACACATTATCCTAATGTATACATTTTTGACTGGAGAACTGTACTGCAAAAATCTAGCAATTATAGTTGTGATGGGATGTTTCATTATTACTAACTAGTTTCCTCCATGTTTTCAACCCTGAACTGACGTCTCATATTTATACAGACAGACTTCCTCATAACTTCTCACAGAACTGACAAGTTTCCCCCTCAGATTATTCTTTGCCCACCCCACTACCATGCCTGAAGCATGAATTTGCAACAATCAAACCACTTACATGACTAGAATGTCTTGTCCAAATATCTCATGCTCTCAGATATAATATTATTTGTCTGAGTATTTTAAGACATTCACTGACAACAAGATTGAAGGAATGTGGTCAACACCTACCTGTCTCTTTTAAATTTATCTATTCAATCATTATTCTTACATTTTGGGAAGTTTTGAAATTTAACAATCAAAACCACATCACACAACAGGGTGTTTTGTTTTTTTTTCCCAGAAGTGGAAGGCAAGAAGGCAAAGAGGGGAGAAAACTTCATATTACAGAAATCTCACATGAAATAGGTTCAGTGAGGGAGGGATATCAGCCAGAGAATAACGCAAACACACATGCGCACACAAACTGAGCATAACTTAAGATATGCCCAGAGTTGTGGATTGAGACTGTTTTTGTATCCATGGTTCATTACATGGCTTGTAATCATTTGCTGGAGTTGTCTTTTGAAGTTTAAGACCTCCATGAAACTATTAAGTCTTTCAAGACTTTAGACTTTTTGTGTAAAATCCATGGCTGACATTCTGTATAGCACTCAGGGATCTGTAATCTAGAGTTATGGTTATGTAACTGCTTTATACAGTTATCTGTATCTACAGATTCTTTATCCATGGATTCAACCATCCATGGCTTGAAAAGATTTTAAAAAAATATAAATGCCAAAAAGCAAACATTGATTTTTTTTTTTTGGTCATTTTATATCAGGGACACAATTTTACTACACTACTGTATACAATAGGACCTGAGCATCCACGAATGTTGGTGTTCATGTGGGATCCTGGAACCAAACCCCAGCAGATACTGCTGTATTTAGTAAGACTGCATAGTCTTACTGTAGGACTATGGGCCTTATCACATGGGGGTCCAAAGCAGAAGGTATCCAAAG
>CM034708.1:17575501-17597601 GCA_020142125.1 Phrynosoma platyrhinos | reverse complement strand
TGGCTGGAGGGCTGGCAAGTGCCGGAGGGAGGGCGAGGTGTGGGAGGGAGCCTTTCGGAATCTGTCTACTTCACTTAAACTTTGCTTATACTTCGCTTGCTGGCCAGCGTTTGATAAGGTCCTATGTGAATGTTCTTCCCAGCCCACCTTAACCAGCAGTTACACTGGGTGAAAGAAGTCTGTTCAGTTGCCAGCTGGGCCAGAAGCATGACATTTTTGCCCCTCTAACACCAGTAAGTGAGACTGTGACAATCAGAAACACCACCATAATTCCTCATTGCAGTCTCACATACCAGTGCTTATTCATGGTGGTCTGTGTGTGTGTCACAAACAACCTCCTTCTTGCACTCAATGCAGCAGCTTGATGTTAAGTTTGGCTATGGAAGTCAGGTCAGGAAATGTTACATATTTATGTATATGTAACCAAGTAACCAATATAAAATGGTGGCACCCTATTTTAGGCCCTGTAGAGTAGAGGATTTTTCATGCCCTTCTCTTTAGTTTAAATTTTACATCCATATTGAGGGCCAGTGTGGTGTAATCATTTGAGTGTTGGGACTAGAACACTGGGAGACCAAGGTTCGAAACCTTGCTCAGCCATGGAAACCAACTGGGTGACCTTGGGCAAGTAACACTCTTCCAGCCTCAGGGGATGGCAATGGCAAACCACTCTGAAGAAGCTTGCCAAGAAAACTCTATGATAGGTTTGCCTTAGGTTCACCATAGGCTGGAAACAACTTGAAACCACACAACAACAACATATTATACTGGGTTGCTATGTCTATTTTTTATACTGGACATTATTATGTTACTATATTTTAAACTGAATAGAGCCTAAGACATTAATTTTACAAGGTGTTTAAAAAAATAAAACAAAAATAAAGTATACAACAAAGAAAGGCTTTAGTGAAGATGGATCCCTGCTTTGCTAGCTTTCTGCCAGTGGGATTGTTGCTGGATATTTTTTCAGTGTAATATAGCATTAAAGCAATTGCTCTCCCACCTGCAGTTTGAACTGGCAAGTCTAGTCTATCACATCAAAACTCTATCATCTCATTGTACTGCATGTGTGCACGAGGCTTGAATTACTCCCTGATAAGCCCTTTAACCTCCTCTGTCATACATCCTGCATATATTTCCCTTCCCTACTGGAATGCTGCCAGAAAAGAGAAGCTTAAAGAAAATTCCACCATCCATCTTTTTTTAAAATAAGAAAAAAACATAAAGGCCCTACCAGCTATCACTGGTCTCACCTCTTCTGTTTAACCTCTTCTTACTAAACTGAATGGAACAGTCTGCAAATAGGCCAGGTACTTAAATACTTCAGAATGAAAGTATTTACTTTTTTCCCTCCATAATATTGAATAAAGAAAAATGTTTAAAGACAAAAAGTTGACTATGGCAGAATTGTTTTAGTACAACATGGCCTCAGGAGAAGAAGTCATTTCTGTCTTAAGGTCCCACTGTAAACAAGGAGGATACAATGTGTCTATGCCATTTTACAGATTTTGTTATTGTTGTTACCAGCCATCAAGTTGATTTCAATTTATGGCAACCCAATGAATGAGAAACCTCCAAGTCACTGGATCATAAGCCACCCTGTCAAGGTCTTGCAGACTCAGAGCCATGGCTTCCTTGATTGAGTTGAGCAATATTTTATATATTTATTTATTTACTTATCTATCTATCTCAAATGTGGTCCTCTTTTCTTGCTGCTTTCCACCTTACTAAACATTATTGTCTTTTCTGTTGAATCATGTCTTCCCATGATACAGCTAAAGTACATCATTCTCAGTTTAATCATCTTGGCTTCTATGAAGAATTCAGGCTTGATGCTCTAGGATCCATTATTGGTCTTTTTAGCAGTCCATGGTATACACTGAATTCTTTCCCAGCACCAGTGGCATCCCTAGGGTTGGTGCCACCCGGTGCAGTCACTCATGGTGTCACCCCCATTGACTTCCTCCCATTTCACACCATCCAGAATGCTTTTTTGCACTCATGTTAACTGTAAATCATCATTTACATCTACCACTGAATGTTGTACTAATAGTAGTGATAGAAACAACTAGCAAAATTAAAATTAGACCTTCAAAGTACAATATCATATGCACAACCTAAATATATATACATATGCATTGGAAAGATGTAGTTATATGGTTGTATTTTTAAAGAAAATTTTAAAAGAATTACAAAATTCAAAAAAATCAATTTTTGGAAAATTTAAAATTTCAATTTTAAAAAATTCTGGAGCCCTTTTTCCTCCCATTGAGCTTCCCCCACTCCTACCATCTCTTAAAGCATTTTGAAGGGAAGCATATGAATGCTACAGCCCATTTCTGCCAAAAAGTAGATGTCTGAGGAGCAGTAGTGTTATCCCCCTCTTAGGGTGTCATCTAGTGCAGGCAGCACTCCTCGCACCCACCTAGTGATGCAACTGCCCAGCACCACGTTTCAAAAGGGTTGATTCTCTTCCTATCAGCTTTCTTCACTGACTAGCCCTCATAACTCTACGTACAAATGGCTACCTTGAATTCCATTTTGGAAGAAAGATGGAATATCAATCCTTTAAATAAATTAAAAATAAATAAAAATGAGAAATACAATGGCATGGATAACCCTAAATTTGATATTCAATTATGTATCTTTACATTTCTGGATCTTGTCTAGTTCCTTCATAGCTGCCCTTCCAAGTTCTAATCACCTGATTTCATGACTGCAGTCTCTATTCTGGTTAATGACTGAGCCAAAGTATGGACAATATCTTGATCGTCTATTTTAAAGTTATGTACCATATATATTCCATTATAAACTGACCTCATGTATAGGTTGAGGGTAGATTTTGGGGCCAAAATCATAGATTTTGATATAACCCGTGGATAAACTGAGAGTAAAAATTAGAGGCATGTAACAAAAGATGTAAAGCAGGGGTAGGCAACCTTTTTTGGTCCTGGGCCAGTCCCCCAACATCCTCATCTCCACTGGGCTGAGGGGGGGGGATGGTGGCGCGCACATGCACACACCCCGCCACCGCGCCCCCCTGCGCGTGATGCCGCCGCCGCTGCCACGCACGCGGCCGCCACCACCTCCGCACACCCCCGCGGCTGCCATTTTGAAAATCAAAATGGCGGCCACGCCGCATTTGCGCATGCAAAGGAATACTGTGCATGCGCAAATGAGTCACGGCCACCATTTTGGAGAATTTTGTTTTGATTTTGATTTTGAAAATGGCGGCCGCACGGAGGAAAAAACGTGCGGCAGCTGGAGGGATCGGCCTGGGCCGGTAAGTCCGGCGACTTGGGCCGGAACCAGCCCGGGGGCCGTAGGTTGCCGACCCCTGATGTAAAGGATGAAACAAAGGAAAACAATGTCAAAGAACTTACAAACTTTCAGCAGTTATAAATGCTTATGGTCACACTAGAGGCTGGCTAGATGAGAGAGAGTAGAGGGTGGTCAGTGCTTCCAGGACAGATTATATTTTTCCAGGACAGATTACCTTTCACCAGGGGATGGTTCCTTTTTTTGATAAGCATTAAAATACAGTACTTACATTGACCTTACATAGATAAGTCGACTCAGTTTTTGGGGTCAATTTTTTGACTGAAATTTCTAGACTTATACATCAGTATATACAGTAAGTCAGCTGTGGTAATTATTTATGTTTTGTTTTGTTTTAATGTTCAATGGTAAATCTGGCTTTGCACTTTGTAACTTTACTTTCTTTCAGTAATTGTTCCAAGTCTTTGCTATTTATGATTCTTTTGCATATCTTAACTTGTTTATTTTACAGAATATGGGGGTGGGGGATATTGCAAAAGCCCTTATTCTTGCCACTTCTTGGGGACACTCAGGTCAAGACACCACTCTACAGATTTAATTCTTTGATATTTTTTTTCCTTGAATGAAACAATGAGTGACTTTAGCAGTTTTATTCTTATTGTGAGAAGGTCTTCAAAAACCACCTCTTTTGATGACTAGTCACACTTTGGGTCTTATTCAGAAAATAACAGTTTTCTGTGGTGAAAATGCTGTCTCCTGCAAACAAAATGCTGTTTTCTGTGCAAAAACAACCACATGTAAATTTTGCATGGAATAGGTCCCACAGTGTGAAGATGCAAACTGCATCAGTCCAAGATTCATCTCATCAATACTCACATCTTTCCCCACCATTTTAAAAATATTTTGTAATATTATTCCCAACCCTACACCACACAAATAAGTATCACTTGGGTGGAAATATTAACAAAAAAACAACCACTGCCTTTCTCTGTATTCAAACATTTCAGGCAAACTTTCAGGAATTGATTAAGGGAAAACCTATGTGCTTGGAGTGATAAGTGATCAATGATAAGATTGTGATCAGAGATGAACAGATTTCTCTTGTCAACACTAGAGGAAGGCAGGTTCCTTATAAATAAGAGAGATTCTGGTGGTATAAGTGGACAGGGCTTCAGAAGGAATTCCTGATATCATGATGATTCTGTGATGCATCCTGGGAGATAAGCTTGCCCCTAGGACTATATGTATGGGGGTATATATATGGGTAGAAAATGTGTGAATGTTGTGCAGAATGAATCTTACACTGCAAAGGTTCTCATCAATTCAGGAATCTCCTCATCAGAGTTTCTTAAAACCACCCAACCCAACCCCCCCCCCGGCCCACATTTTTGACCAATTTTTGGAATGTTTTTTCAATATTCCTTCCATCTCTAGTGGCCATGTTTGACAGAGGATTCTGGGTTCAAAGAGTTACCTTTACCAAGGCTCTGCATATAACCAAAGCTAGAATGTTATCAAGATACATAGGAAAGGAGAATGCCCAACAAAACAATCCAGATTTCCCACTATTAAATCTGAGCTGGATAGTGAAGAATTTCTTTAAGAATCCCAAAATATGGTGCTCAGTCAAACAATGCAAATGGGGGGGGGGGGAGAGAAGCCATCCAGCCACATCATCACTACTCAATTAACTACCATACTTTTAAAACAGATTAATTTGTCAATAAAAAATGTGGTGGCAGCCTTTCCTTCCATACAGGTGTATTTAATGAAGATAACAATTTCTTCAGACTAAATGATCCAGACAAGGCATTTATTGTTTGGAAAAATCTTTGCCTGATGATGCACATAAATTATATATACCAGTGCCATCAGCACTCAATGTCGTTTTCACAGGGGACAGCTCCAATTAAAAATCTACCATTTAAAATGGTGAATAATGAATTAATTGATTAATCACACCAATAAATCAATTAATGCTCTCACTGCTAGCAATTACATAATGCATGCAAATTAAAAGGAAGAATCATAGGTCCTTTTCCTTATAACACCAAGGGCTCATTTACACAGTTAAAGGCATTTATCTTTGTATCCTTGTTTTGCGATAAACCCTGAACACACAAAAAAGTAATTCAAGCATTTGCAAGCCACAATACTTTCTCAGTGGTAATTCACATCTCTTTTCTCTGTAGAACTACAGTATATTATTTCATTTTCTCTGCAGAAATGTCAATTCATCTTTTAAAGGTAACAAACTAATGCTTACACTATAGATGTGGTCCATGTGGCCATCCAGTAGCAGTTGGATCTCAGTTCACTTCAGCTCTCACCATTGGCTAGGTAAGGCTTGGGCTGATGGGAATTTCAATCAATTAACATCTGTTTCATCACACTCTTGGTGTACATGATCCCTTATCCTGTGATACATGAGGTGATCCAAAAGCGTGACTTTACAATAAGTTGATGATTCACTTTAAAAGACTTAATTCCTGAATGCACTCCTTCGCTACATTAACACACTGGAAACTGGGGTGAGGTTGAGAGAACAAGTATGACTGAAATAGCTGTGTTTCAAAATATCAGCTGGAATTCATGAGTACATTTATTAATGCATAACTAAAGTTGTGCATCCATAACTGATTTGTATTCACAATCCCTAATATTCACAATCTTGACAATAGTATACAAATCATGTAGGGATTGTAAAAGCCCCCAAATCCACCCTTACCAGGCATTAGTCACTGCAATCGAGGTCGGTTCTCCTACTGATCAGGACACAGCATGCACAGAAAGCACTTTTTATCCCTTTCTACCAATAAAGGAGAAGGAATTACAACAGGGTTTCTGTTTATGATTGTCACACCAGAGATCAATGTGGAAACATCAGTCTGCTGCACCCCGACTGACAGGAAAACAGGCCTCTACTGTTCCCAGCTGATACTGCCCACTAAGGCAGGAATGTGGGGTGGTCAGGCCAGGAAACACTACTTTAGTTAGATGTACTAAGTAGTAATCTAGGATATCAGTACTCAGTAGAGCCTAGAAAAGTTCCTTTTTTGTACTATAAATCCCAGAATTACCAGCACTCCGAGCATGTGCCATAGTCCAAACAATAACTTTTCCATGTTCTGTTTTTTTGGACATGATAACAAGTTTCTGATATGTGCTTTCAGTAGCCCTTTTTCATTAATAGCTAGCTTCAAACAAGACTGCTTGCATTCACATCTTACCCTCTAATCTGATTGTTCATACTCTGCATGTGCACAGAATCATTCCTTCCATAGGAAATAAGTGGGATTTTAAAATTATTACACATGTCTCAGCCAATTCATCACTTAGGTTTCAACTTCTCAGTTCAATGAACTTGCATGTATTTGCACAGAACAGTGGCCAATAATGCTAAAGAGAGGGGAAGCATACTTTGTTTTGATAAATGTGCCTTAAATAGGCTCACACTCAAAAGCGGAAAAAACAAAATTCCCAGAGAAAGGAAATTTTTTACAGGAAACAAAACAGATTAGCAAATTGTTAAACAAATTGTTAAAACAAGACAGAGCTAAAAACTGGATGACAAAAAGTTAAAACACAGTTCAGCAAGCTATCATATTAAATCTCCATTAGTTTTAAAAGTGCAAAATCATTTAAAGATGCAACCATAAAGATAAAAATACAGTACATGCACATATAAAAAAGGCCTTTCAGCAACCAATTAATCATCAAATGCTTTCTTAAATTAAAAAAAAGGTCTTTTATCTGCTGACAAAAAGGAGAGCAGAGATGGAAGAAGTCTAGCCTCCTGTAGGATTTCCACAGCTGGTGGGACCAAGAGAAAGCCCTCCCCCTGGATGGGATAGCTTCATATAGGGAGATATACGGCCTATACAGACTGCCAGAAATAATCCAGCTTGAGACCACTTTAACTATCCTGGCTCTGCTAAGGAATCATGGGAACTGTAGTTTATTGTGGCACCAGAGCTCTCTAACAAGGCAATTAACAACAACAACAACAACCAAGCTTTATAGGTTATAACCAGCACTATGAATCAGATTCATAGATTCTGCATCCAAGGAATTCACCAATCCATGGCTTGAAATGTTTTTAAAAATCCAAAAAGCAAACCTTGCTTTTGCCGTTTTATATAAGGGACACCATTTTACTATTCCATTCTATATAAAAGGACATGAGCATCCACAGATTTTGGTATCCACAGGGGGTCCTTAAACCAAACCCCAGCAAGATACTAAGAGCCCATGTACAAGATTTCTATCAGCAGTGTACAAATCAAACATAATCCACCCAACATGTGTTTTACCAAATCGTGCTGTTTCCTGACATTGTTTCTCATCAGTGGATTTAGGGTAGAAACTATTATGCACAGTAATACCTATCTTTCTGCAGTTCCTGTGAATACAAATCCCCTGATACTCATCTGTGTACATACAAGTGGGCTTATTTTCCCTTTCGTGTGAATTCCTTTCATCCTCACCATCCATCACTTTCAAAAGTATCACAATATTTTCCAAAGACAGATACATAAATATCTCCATATACTGCGAAGGCAGCAGAAGCTCCCCACCTGTCCACAGATCCCATTGAGACAAGACAGTCTAGCATTGTGAGGCTGCTGTGGCTACAGGAGGAGCAAAATGAGGGCATTGTCCCTCCCACTCAGAATTCTGCCCCAATTCAAATTTTTTTTCTTCTCAAATTTAGATACAGGTTCAGGAAGGTTTTTAAAAAACACTCTGTTGTTGTTGCTTTGTTGTTGTTGTTGTTGTTGTTGTTGTTGTTGTTGTTGTTTAAGAACACAAAAACAAGGAAACACCTAGCCTGCCTTCCTCCACCACTGTTATCTTTGCATGAAAAGCAGCACAACTGAATGAGAGAGGTTTCTGTTACTGCGGTAGCTTTCTGCATGACCAAGATCCCTGAATTTCAAGGGTCCTTTGCTCACATGTAGAACTTCCACATCAAGGCTGTAGCTATAGGGGGATAAAATGAAGGCCTGTCCAAATAAGAATTGTGTCCTCTCCCCACAAGAAATTTTCCTTCAGTCCTCATATTTCTAGTGTTGCAGAGACTGACGCTGCTGCCAGAAATAATGCAGTTTGACACTGCTTTAACTGCCATGGCTCAATGCTATGGAATTCTGAGATTTAAAGTTCTGTAAGATATTTAGCCTTCTCTGTCAGAGAGCTCTGACGCCCCACCAAACTACAAATCCCAGGATTCTTTAGCATGGTGGCATGGTAGTTGAAGTGGTGTCAAAGTGCATTATTTCTGCAGTGTGTTAGCAGCAACATTTAAAATTTGTTCACACAAAGCACTTTTTTTTTGCTGTATTCAATTTCCTTGGTGATTACACCTTCCCCTTTTCTTTGCATGCCTAAACTCTATTCCTAAATGCTCAAATAAAGTTTTAAGTTACCACAGTATTAAAAATGTGGGTACAGAAGGAAAATTTCATTGAAGAAGAAGAGAATGGTTACTTGGAATTTAATTCTTGTAAGCTGCCCGATTAGTAAAGGGGCAGGATAAAAATAAATTTTATTATTATTATATTATTATTGGAGGGCAAAATCCCCAAAAGCTATACGTCTGCTGCTATCCATGCTAGAACAGGAAAAATCTGGTACTGGCAGATTCTGTGGCAGATTTTGCCAGCATCCCTAGTTGCTATACATCATATTCCATCTGCTTTTTCTTCTCAAATTGACCATATCATGTAGGGATCCTATTTTTGTGAATCTCCTTTTTGCAGTGGGGAAATAGTGGCAACAAGGAAGAGAGAAGCCTCAACAAGTCTTCCATCCTTGACAGGTGAGACACATGCTTCAACCAGGCAACACAAATGTCCTGCAAAAATCACTTTCCTGCTCATTAGAACACCTGAAATGAAGGAGATACTGGCTTCTCCTGGGAAAGAGCTAATGAGGGATAAAGTTCAACAGCAAATTATGTGAGAGTGAACAGAGACCCAAATGCTTCTCCCACCCCTTTCCTCAGTGTTTGCTTTGCATTTTGTGCCCAGGTAGGGGGAGGTAACATAAGCAATGCAGACTGAGAAAATAAACCACCTCTGGGAAAAAGGAACACAGCAGAGATGGAGAGAGAGACCTCACAGCCCTGTGAAAACATTCAGGAAGTATAAAGATGGACATATGGAGTAAGGGAATAGTGGTATGCCTCTTACTGGAGTAAGCTCTGTGAAGATGAACAACTGCATGCAGAGGTCTTTGAATCCCTGGGAGGAAGGGTTGAAAGAACTCTGCCTTGAAGTCTGGAGCAATATCCCAAAGACAGGAGATGAGGCAAGGATACCTCCCAGCCAGTGTGATAATGTGGAGGACCACTCCAATGGCCACCTGCAAAGGAAATTACATATACATATACACACACTCTCACACGAAAACACACATATATATTGTTTATGCATTATATCACTTGAATATGTATTTATTTATTTCCTTGAGAATGATTATTGGGAAAGAGGCAGGATATGAATGGAAGAATGGATGAGTGGAAAAAGGAAATGTTTCTCAGTGTGAGCAAGACCCTCCTTGTGGGGAGGGCATCTGCCTAAAATTGCTGAAGTTTGCATGGAACTCTGGAAGTTCTGACTCAGAAATTTCTGAACAAGGAAGGCTGCTGGAACTAATAACTACATGTGGGCTCTCACATTAACTAGGCTCCTTGACATGGAGACACTACATAATTTCAAAAAGAATACTGATTGTTTTACTATATACAGGTTTTAACTGGTTTATGTGGTTTTTTGTGTGTTGTATTTTAATTTGTTGTTTAATCAGTCCATGAAGAGAAGTGGGTAAGAGGAGATGAGAATGGGGAAGATGAGAATGACAATCACTGTATCACCCTCTCCCATGAGCTCGACCCTGGAATGCCTCTGACTCAGTCTGGGAACTGCCCTCTTCTGAAATAACTGTTCCATGTTTTTCATTAGCCTCTGAAGTACTTGGACCTTAACCTTGTGACTTGACCAATTTTGGACAGTTTACTTGAACCAGGATCATGTCAACTGTCCCCATCTCTATTTCCATACTTCCATACTAGTGCAGACCAGCATGTGTCAACAGATAACGAAAACAAAACGATGGTCAACAGATTGGAAGCAGTTAATACACATCCCCATCCACAAAGTACTCGGTGCATGAGCAAACGAGTCGCAGTTGCCATTTTGTTTCCCGCGCAAGGGCGGGGTTGGCAGGGGTGGTCCAAAGGTCTGGGAGGTGCGGACCTGGCCCCCAGGCTGTAGGTTGCCGATTCCTGGTCTACTTCAAAGCATAGCAATCAGAATCTTTTGATATACAATAGCAACTCTTCGCCTCAGACTAGGATTAAGGGTATAATGCTCCCCAAAATCTCAGGCACATGGGTTCTGGATAGATTTCATGGTGACACTGTGACACTGCAAACTCTGACTAGAGTCCCTGGCTCTATCCGTTGTCCCTTCCCTTTCATAACAGTTGAGGCTATCCCTCTTCATTCATTGGAGCAGCTTCTTTCAGGTAATTATCGTCATTAGAAAGCCTTGTGTTTCCTATCCAAGCTAACTACTTTACTCCTGCGTTCTTGTGTGTAAGATTGCATATTAGAGTGTCTTTGTATGTTTGAGTCCCCAAATAACAGATCATTGGAAAGCTTTGGGCCTTTGCAGACTGCTAGAAATAGTGCAAATTGAGTCCACTTTAACTGCCCTGGCTCAGTGCTAGGGAATCATGGGAACTGTAGTTTATTGTGACACCAGAGCTCTCTGCCAGAGAAGGCTCAATGTCTCAGAAAAAAAAACAATTCCCATGATTCCCTAGCACTAACCCTAACCCTTAAAGTGGACTCAATTTGCACTATTTCTGGCAGTCTGCAAAGGCCCTATGGGCCTTGGCAGACAGCTTAAAAAGCCGTCCTCGGCGCAGGGAAAGAGAGGGGCAGCTGCACGCTCGGCGCCCCCTCCCCCTCCCGAGGTCGTCCTCAGAGCTGCCGGCCCTCCGGACACGCTGCAACAGAAGGGTCACCAAAAGTGCGCCGCAACGTTTTACAGCGCACTTTTGGCAACATATGAAAGGAGGGCTATTTTAGCACTCCTTTCCAGGGGCACCGATGGTGTGCCGCTGGATCGAGGCATGGGTATGCCTCGGTCCCGCAGCGCACCTTCCTAGGGCGGCCCATGGCCGCCCGTCTGCTTAGGCCCTAAGTCTCTATCAGTCTCTTCCCTAGCCACCTCTTTAAACATAGGATAAAAGATCCCATAAACCACTTGGACTTTAGTAATTCCTAAAGTTCAAGGTCTTCATTACAGGCGGTTGGGGGCCACACTTTCCCCATCCCTTGTTTATGGTGTTTCAGCATTAATCTCAAGCTGAAGAAATCAACCCTAGATGTGTCTGTGCAAAAGGTTTTCCTGCAGGAACTTTTTGCAATCAATCCCAAAATGATAAAAATCATAAAAATATTCCTAAACCCTTGTGGTCCTAACCAGTGGAGAGTTAAAAAGTGAAATTCTTCCATGCAAGATCAAAATAACCAAATATTTACATACTGGTATTCAACCATATTTATGGTGAATTAAAATTTCTACCTTTTTTTCTCCCTGAAAGTCTCCCCATCTTTAACACCAAAGCAAATAAAACATGACCCATGCTGAGAATAGTTGTAGAGCCTATCAAATCTGGAGATGGGAAAGAAATTTACCAATTGTTGTTACTGTTGTTTTAAAGAAGTTTACCAATATTTTAGATTTCATCATATTCAGGGTGGAAAGAACTTGAGGTTTAAGAATGAAACATACACAGAAAACAGAACTGGCAAATTTTTCCATCCCTGTTTCTGATATCAAAACTGATCAAAACTGTTTTTGCATGGAATTTTTCCAAACAAACCAATGGGGGTTAAAATAATGTGAATCAGATATAAAGCTTATATCCTGTATTCTGTGTCTGCAAACTCTGAAATGTAACAGTGCAATACTGTTGCAAATGCTGTCTAAAATGTGATAGCAAAATGTCATGGGCACCAATGGAATTCTTCAAGATAGATTCATGAGTATATATTTCCCCAATAACTTCTGTTTTTTTTTTATTGTCTGTCTTGGTTTCTTTAGGAGTTCCCTGTTGTGTAACACTCAAATATTCATCCTCCAGGCAATGGCGACTCCTGGCCCACATTACTGGGGCAGTAAATCCGTTCTGAGTTTTACTGCAAATTTAAAATGAACCATGCAAGCTGTCAAATGCATTAATAACTCAGATTAACACCCAGAATGGATTCACTGCCACATTGACATGGCACACCAAATGAGCACTGTCTCCAAGCCAATCATTATCCCCACCCCCAGTTCACACAATCCCATTTCACCAGTAAGATTTACATTGAAGTAACTGTTTTTAATCCTTTGGAAATGTCATAAGTGCCATCAACTGTATCATAAATCTAGTCAGTGTTTGCCTGCTTCTTTTTAAAAAGGGGACAAACAGAACTACTGTACCCCCCTCCCCCCACCATCAATCTATTACATGCAAACAGAATCCCAAAGTATTGCCAGTTATCACCTAGGGAGAGTATCAAGCAAAGACTAAAACATGGTTATGGCACACTTCATCTAGATTATATGGGAAAACCCTCAAAAGCTGACTCAACTCCTTTTTTTCTCAATAATTAAGTAGCAATTCCTTTAGAGATCAGGAAAAGCAGAGCTGAGTACTGCCATCCGGCTTCTGTTCATAAATTTCACATCAAGCAAGAGAGAGCACCTTTGTACTCACAGCAGCCCAGACAAACAAGCAAGTACTAAGGATGGAATGTTGTCTTCTGTTATTTAGCTCCGAGGTTCTTCAAACCGCATTTTTTCTGTCATGCTACAAAACTGGTGGCTTTTCACTGAGTTAGGCAATAGAACCCACTCTCTGCTAGACTTTTTTTTAATCCAAAGGCCTTTCTCATTGAAGAATAAACAGCTTTCCTTTTACCTTTAAGTCTGTTCAGCTGTGTGATTAAGTCTTCTAATAGCCTCTGCCAGACAGTCAGTCAGTCTGCTGCCAAAAGGCTGGTGTCTCAACTCCAAGCAGGTACCCATCTGCACTGTCACAGAGATTACGAGTACTTAATCCACTTCCAAACCCCTCATCGCCTTCAAAACAGACGGCTGCACTCCCTCTCCCTCTCCCTCTTCCTCTGCACTACTGGGCATGCAAAAGCGATGTTTTCAACAATGAAGTAGGATGAACATGAAAGTATTTAGCACTGTGCATCTCAGGCATGCTTTGTAAACATTAATCTTCCCCCATATCCTTTTGAGACACATATCTCCATCCACGATTACAGATGGATCGTGAAATGCATTCAGAGCAGGGCTGCCACACCACAGCAGACCACTGGTCCTTCAGACTTGATATGCCTCTTCCATACGTGATGCTTCACTGCAAGGCCAAACAAGCCTGTAACACTGCTAATGTACTGTGAAATTCTATATTGGAGAATAGGAAAGTGGGGTGTTATTGGAAAGGGAGAAATGTTGGTTCCCTGAAGCAATAGGTCAACATGGTGCAATACGATAACTTCTATATTTTTCATGCATTACTGCTGAGATTGTTGCTACTTAGGAATTATTCACCGCTTTCCAATAATAATCTTTCTTCATATAAACCTTGCAGTAAGGCTGTCCTAAATATTTGAATTGCAAAAGAGTTTTTTTTTTTTTAAAAAAAAAAAAAGGAAGCAGCATTTCTTGTCTTGCATATTAGTTAAATTTTCATGTACCCATTCTTCTGCTGAAATATCCATAGTAACGTTACAAAAATATTGATGTAAAATGGTAATAAAACACAACAAGCCCTTTTCTGTAATGTCAACATTCATCCAAAAGTTATATTTTAAAAGAGGTAAGATATTAAAA
Source organism: Phrynosoma platyrhinos (assembly GCA_020142125.1). Classification (NCBI taxonomy): domain Eukaryota; kingdom Metazoa; phylum Chordata; class Lepidosauria; order Squamata; family Phrynosomatidae; genus Phrynosoma; species Phrynosoma platyrhinos. Next base: position 17,583,412 of record CM034708.1, on the reverse strand, counting down.
ATGTTAGCCTCCTATTATCCATCCAAAAAAGGTCTTTGTTATTCTTTATGAATGGTAAAAGAAGTTGCCCCAGTTGAATTTACTTGAGGAGGGTCTTATAAAACAGGAGTGCCATCACCAAAAATCCCCTATTTCCATTTACCACCAGATTACCTCTGAAGGGAGGTGTCCTAAATCAAGCACTTTAAAGACTTAAGGAAGATTCACATAGGATTTCTTGTTCATACTGATAACAGAAAAGCTTAGACTATTGTATTTATCCCGCTCTCAAATTAATCTCGTAGCTATTTATTGAGACACAATTTCCTTTCAAAGCAGCAATGTTTGGTACACAAGGAATTATGGAACAAGCAGTACATTAGGACTAAAGAACAAGTAAGAATAAAGGATAACCCAGGAGACAAGATGAAGGAACAAGCACGGAATCAGCCTCAAAGCACCAGTGAAAGGCAGAGTAAACTAGGAAGGAGGATTGAACAACCACCAAAGAATTTATGAACACAACACTGCTCAAGAACACTATGCTGAAAGAAGAAAGTCTTTATACTCTTTCCAAAAACCAGCCTGAGTGGGGAGAGTATGCCCAAGATCTGAAAGTACCACAAACACTACTCTGCGAAAGTGGCTTTCTGCAATTCTGTGGCGGAGAGGACGTAAATGAAGACCTAGCACAGCGGACCCCAAACTACGGCCCACAGGCCGGACCCAGCCAATCGAGGCCCTCCTACCGGCCTGCGGCTGGTCCTGCTGCCCTCGCCGCCACTGCCACCGCTGCCACCACCACTGTACCACCACCAGATGCCATTTTGTCTTCCAAAATGGTGTCCACAGTCGTGTACATGCGCCCAGCGTCGCGCGTACACGCACACTACTCAGGCACCATTTTGTGTTCGAGAGTCATGTGCATGCACGCACACGCATGCGCGCACACCTCCACCCCCCCCCCAGAAGATCTGGGGGCTAGCAAACCAGCCCCTAGATCAAAAAGTCCGGGGACCCCTGACAGGTCACCTCTATTTCTGAGAAAGTTGGCAAGGTTACCTGACAGACGATCCTTTAATTATAATGGCTGTCTTCCTCCACCATGCACAAAATGTAACATAAAACCCAGGTACTCCATATGATATCCTGTATGCACGCCTCTCACCCACCACTCTCAAAATTCTTGAGCCACTATGTTTTCTACAGAATCACTACAGAATATGGCTGTATTTTGATTAAATAAATACAAAGTAACAATTTTTCAGGCCCCACCTGGAATACTGGGCACTACAATTCCTAAAGGATGTTGAAAAACTGGAGAGTGTCCAGAGGAGGGCAACTAAAATAGTGAAGGGTCTGGAAATATGCCCTACAAGGAACGACTTAGGGAACTGGGTATGTTTAGCCTGGAGAAGAGATGGTTAAGAGGGGATATGATAGCCCTCTTCAAATATTTGAAGGGATGTCATATTGAGGAGGGTGCCAGCTTTTTTTCTGCTGCTCCAGAGAACAGAACCCAGAAAAATGGATGCAAACTACAGGAAAAGAGGTTCAACCTCAACATTAGGAGGAACTTCCTGACAGTGAGAGTTGTTCGACAGTGGAACACAATCCCTCGGAGTGTGGTGGAGTCTCCTTCTTTGGAGGGCTTTAAACAGAGGCTAGATAGCCATATGTCATGGATGCTTTGATTTTGAGTTCTTGCATGCCAGGGGGTTGGACTGGATGGCCCTTGTGGCCCTCTATGATTCTATGACTTTATGAAAAAGTGGGCCACAACACTGCTGTTGTCATTTCTGTTCTGAAAATTGTCACAGCAGAAGGAAAGGAGAAAAGAAGACAGGGGCATGAGAGTGATTGGCTTGGCCTCCCTTTCGTTAGCCTCACTAAATTTGTGCTTGATGTTCTCACTAGAGAATTTCCACTTAACCTTGATACATATTAGACATGTACGTACTCTCTTAATTCATGGGAACTTCTGTTCATCACCACTTTGATCCAAAACTGTATAAGAGAGTTTCCCATCAATTGAGTGCCATTTCTAGTTGTTATCTTATCTATGGACACATCCTTTCCATACAGTAAAATTATTACTCAACTGATCTCCTCCTTCTTATTAGCCAGAGCCAAAGCCTGGCAGAGTGTCATGCAGTGATTTTGGGGGGTTGCAGACTGCCAGAAATAGTGCAAATTGAGTCCACTTTTAGGGTTAGGGTTAGTGCTAGGGAATCATGGGAACTGGGTTTTTTTCTGAGACATTGAGCCTTCTTTGTCAGAGAGCTCTGGTGCCACAATAAAATACAGTTCCCATGATTCCCTAACCCTAACCCTAAAAGTGGACCCAATTTGCACTATTTCTGGCAGTCTGCAACCCCCATTTGTTGCCGCTGTTCAGCTTGGATGATCTGTGGAAGCAGAAGGAATAAAATCAATGGCAGATTTGTTACCTCTGCAGTGGCAAATCCACTGTATGGCCTCCCTGATGTCACGGATCTATAGATCATGCTACTGAGCTATATTTTGGTTCTTAATCTTGGCCTAGGCTCTAGAGAGACCAAAAATCTCAAATCTTCATCATTGGTAAGATCTCCAGGGAGGAGAGGAGAAAAGACCTTCTCTTGCTTGAACCACCCAGGGGTTTACCACACAATGGTAACATAGGTATTCCAGAAGCTGCTGCCAGGAGAGAAAAAATATATATTGTGAGCAATAAGTGTAGACATGCATTTTAATACTCTTAAAATTGTAGTGACTTTGTACATATAATAAATGAGACAACACTTTGACCTCTCCATTCTCAATTAGAAATCTCCCAAAAATTGTCTTCCTTCTATAGTTTGTTTGATTTCACCTTTAGCGTTCAATGAACTGCTGAAAAGATTTTAGAAAAGATTTTTGCCATGTACACACAACTAATCTATACTGCAGAGGAACAGAAATGTAAATGTGCATTAAATGAAGTAAGTGATCATCCGCATGGTTAACAGCAGGTTCTTTCATTTTGCCTGATTGTTGAAACTGCTTAATGGCTCCTGAGTGTGCACAATATCCTTCTTTATGTTAACTGTTTTCTTGGGAGCTCTTAGTACAAGTATGTAGGAGGAAGGAGTGGTACTAAGAGTTTTGGAGAATCATGGCATTAAAAACCAAATGGAGAAAGATCCATAACAGAACACTGGCTGCCACTACGATAAGGCTTTAGTGTAAATCACTGAAATGCAGTTTGCATGGGCCTCAGTGAAATTTCCTCCCTTTATGAGTCTGTAAATCACAGTATATGAATAAAAGTAAAGCCAGCTGGAAGAGGAGGAGGAGGAGGAGGAGGAGGAGGCTGGGCCAGAGCCTCAAATGGGACCTGTGTCTGAAGCTGCAGTGGAGCCTGACCCTGAGCCTGGCCCTAGTGTGCCTCTGCCAGCTCCAGCAGAGTCTGTGACCTCCCATGAGGCTCAGCAGCCAAGCTTCCCAGCAGCAGAGCCTTCAGGCATGGAGGGCACAGTACCTACCTTCAGCCAGAGTCAAGCAGAAAGGGAGGGCCTTGGCATTCAAGGAGGTTTTATGTGAAATACTGAAGCAATCAAGATCAGGTGGGCTCCTACAGCTTGGGCATTTAAACAGGTGCAGGATGCCCAGATCAGCATCAGAGATTATCTGAGCTTCCTAGTGAAAGCACATTGATCTTGGCTCTCCTTGTCTGCTCAGCTGGAAACTCTGATGCTCAGATTTCTGGTTTGCCTTGTCTCTCTGGACTCCTTGACCTTGGATTGCCTACATGACTTGTCTCTCTCTAGAACCCTGGACTTTGCCTAGTTATACCCTTGATTTGTTGCTACAAAGCTTTTGCTTTATGACTGTTTATGTGTACAGAACTCTTGACTGCCTTAGCTCTGCACACTGTTTTGTTTTGTAACTATGACTATCAGTATACTTGGCTGCTTTCCTGGACATTGTGCCCCACATGTCCTCGGCTCACCACCCCCAGTCAGAAGGGCAGATGGAGTGCACCAACAGCCCCTGGAGAAGTTACGCCAGCTACCGGCAGGACAACTGGTCAGACTTGCTCCCGTTGGCTGAGTTCGCACATAACAACTCAGTCCAAACCTCGACGCAGCAGACTACTTTCTTTGCCATGGGCTGCTTTCATCCTCGGGGGTGCCCTGCAGTCGCTCCTATCTTGTCAGTCCCTGTCACAGATCAGTGGCTCCAGGAACTCCAAACCGTCGAGAGGCTGTTGCAGGAGCAACTCGAGGTGGCCAAAGAGGCTTACAGGAAGGGAGTGGATCATTGGTGGCAGGAAGGACCTCCACTGCAGGTGGCTGTCAATGTATCACCTCCCTCTGCAGCAATTGTAATGAAAGTTGGATGCCCAGTTTGTCAGACCCTACAGCCCAGGTCAATTCAGTGGCCTTCCAGCTCCAACTGTCCCAGACATGGTGGATCCACCCTATCTTTCACCACTCCTTGTTGCTCCTGGCCTTGGGATTCAGCCAGACCCCGGCCCAGTCCCTCCACCCAATTCAATCCTGGTGGATAGGAAACAGGAGTTTGAAGTGGCCAAGATTTTAGACTCCCATCACCGGAAAGGTCGCCTCCAGTACCTCGTCAACTGGGTCAGGTATGGGCCAGAGGAGTGCTCCTAGGAGGAGGAGGATGACATCCATGCTCCCTGTCTGGTCCAGGCCTTCCATCGCCGCTTTCCTGATTGGTCTCGCCCCCCTCAGGGTGAGGAGGAGGGTAATGGGAGGGGAGTGATGTCATGCCCAGCCAGCTGGAGGAGGAGGAGGAGGCTGAGCCACAGCTCCAAATGGGACCTGTGTCTGATGCTGCAGGAGAGCCGGGCCCTGAGCCTGGCCCTAGTGTGCCTCTGCCAGCTCCAGTAGAGTCTGTGGCCTCCCATAAGGCTCAGCAGCCAAGCGTCCCAGCAGCAGAGCCTTCAGGCATGGTGGACACAGTACCTATCTTCAGCCAGCATCAAACAAAAAGGGAGGGCTCCGGCATTTGAGAACGCTTTATGAGGAACGCCAAAGCAATCAAGATCAGCTGGACACCTGTAGCTTGGGCATTTAAACAAGTGCAGGACACTCAGCTCGGCATCAGAGATTATCTGAGCTTCCTAGTGAAAGCATGTTGATCCTGACTCTCCTTGTCTTCTCAGCTGGAAACCCTGATGCTCAAAATGCTGGTTTGCCTTGTCTCTCTGGATTCCTTGACCTTGGATTGCCTACACAACTCGTTTCTCTCTGGAACCCTAGACTTTGCCTAGTTATACCTTTGGTTTGTTGCTACAAGACTTTTACTTTGACTGTTTTTGTGCACAGAACTCTTGACCGCCTTAGCTTTGCACACTGTTTTGTTTTGTGACTATGGCTATCAGCATACTTGGCTGCTTTTCTGGACAATATTCCATTTTCACTTGAAATAATAAATAATCTTAAAAGTTTTCTTCACATTGAGGCTACAGGAATATTTGTGCATTTTTTATGATTTTCCACATTTCAAGAGTTATTTTGTGAAAAATCTGAGCAAAAAATCCCATGCTGAATGCAACATTTGACATAGACAACAGTTTATTTTTTTTAAAAAAAATGTTTTTTGTGTTAGAAAGTTGTTTTTTGTACAATTTTGAGCAATTTTTCTTCAAAGTCAGACTGTTCCATGAGGTGTCTCAGTATGTTGAGAAACCCCTTCCTATGGAGGACAACAACATTTGTGAGTTGTTACATTCTTAAATAAAAGTGAAAGAAATTAGTGAAGGGAAAAGGGGAAATTTGTCATACTAATGATGAAATACTTTAAAGCATCTTGGGGAAAAACAAGCTGTTCACTCAGTTCCATGTGGAATTAGATTTGTAAAAATCACAACTAAAATATATGTAAGCAGATGCTGGTTCTGTGTTAGGATAAAAATTTATGGCTACAGTCATAAATCATCAGGTAAAGTAGATTGCCAAGAAAGATGTACATATTTGTTCTAAGTGACTATCTAAAAATTCTAGTTACATTCCTGTCAAGGATATTTTAGGCATAAGTATCATGCTTAATGAAACAACTATTTATTCATGTATTCTATATTTCTCAAAGCACACAATTGATTCCTCTTAAATTTAGGTAAGTCTTCCTTTTCTCAGAGAGAGAAATGTCTCAAGAGTCCCCATCAACATATCTATCTACAAGAAAAATTTCTTTGCAGTGATTCAATGGCCATGGCTTTCCCCAAGCTTGGAAAGATACTTTTAAGAACAGGCTTTAGTAGTTATTCACCATTATTATTACAGCTTTCAAGAAATAACTGTTCACTTTCATGTTTCTCAACTGTTATTAAACATCTGCTTTAAAAATATCTCGATGCTACAAACCTCTGGGCTCCTGCTGGCCTCATCACTGTGGCTTCAAAACCCACAACAGAACAAAAAACACTGCAGCACTGGCAATGACCTCCCAGAGAATTTTTTCTGCTACAGCCCCTAAATTGTGGAATGCCCTGCCAGAGGAGATCTGTCAGATAACCAACTTAGATGCCTTTAAAAAGGCCATCAAGACAGATCTCTTCCAGCAGGCGTTCCCAGAATAATATTACTTTTCAACTGGCTCCTCGTCCTCAGATTGTCTCCCTTTTCCCCCTATTTCCCTAGAGTGCCACATGTTTTAAACTGTGTGAGATGTTTAACAACTTAATGTTTTTCATTAGATTTTAATGTTGATTTAATTTATTTTAAAGGGGGTTATATGTTGTTGTATTGTTTGGGTTTTATGATTGATTTTGAAAGTAAGCCACCTTGATAGCCTTGGATAAAGGCAGGGTATAAATAAAAATTTATCATTATTATTATTATTATTATTATTATTATTATATAACAGCTGGGATTTGAATCCATCTTCCTTCTCCACCATTTTCACAACCCAACTGCCATTACTATAACCGTACAACAGAAAATGAATGAAGTTGCACCTCATTATTTTATAGTTGTAATGAAATACTTATGCCATAGTCATGGTGAAAAGAACTAAACACAATAAACTAGTTATTTCTAAGTAGTTACTTCGTAGTTCTGGGCTTCTTACACAAGGTGCATCTACACTACAGAAATTATGCAGTTTGGCACTGCTTTAACTGCATCTTACAGAATCCTGGCATTTGTAGTTCTGAGAGGCGCCAGCACTTGTTGGCAGAGAAGGCTAAAGACTTTATAAAACTAGTAATCTCTGGGTTCTACAGGATGGAGTTACAGCACTTAAATTGGTGTCAAATGTCTACAGTGTAGATGCACCACCAGAATGCTGACAACTGCTGGGAATGTTCTGCAAAACATCTTCACCACCACCACCTCCACAGAACTACAACCTCTACAGCTCTCAGTGGAGATTAAAAGACTATTAAACAAGTTAACTTCTGTGGTATATTGATACACTCTGAAAGTTAAAGAGAAGTTTTCTACCCCCTTAGTTACATGCAATGATATTGTTACTGATCCATAGCTATTCACACAATAAAGATGGAAATCTATATACATTAGTGAATGTCTTTATATTAATGGACTGCTTTTCCCCCCTTCTTCTTCAAAGCAATGGAAACTAAACTACTACTATGAGCAGCTTATATATCTACAAAAGGCTGCCAAAGCTATTGATTGCTCGGTTACACTGATTGACAGCTAAATAAACAGTTGCTCCAAACAAATAGCTATGATTTTTTAAAGCAATTAGGATCTCTTGAATGTACAGCTGTAGAAATGCAGTTTGAAAGAATAAGTGTGGATTTGAGGGCACAGAAAAAGCCAAATGGACACTAGCAGGAAGTCCACATGTAAGTTATTCTATTAATAACATACTATAGAAAATCAGTTCTTATCAACCATTTTAGCACTACACTTTGAGCCAGTGGTGAAGTACCATATTTTTCGGCATATAAGACGCATTTTTTCTTCCTCAAAA
>CM034708.1:17557209-17575401 GCA_020142125.1 Phrynosoma platyrhinos | reverse complement strand
GCGTCTTATATGCCGGAGCGTCTTATATGCCGAAAAATACGGTAGTAAATTTTGAAGTGCAGGCCCCCATCATTACAAGCTCATACTGCCCAACATTTCACAGATGAAAAACAGGACATGTGTTGCCTAGTAACATCAGTATGTAGTCAAGAGTGCAAAGGTTATTAATGAGGAAAAGCACACTTACTAGGAGAAGCTGCAGCAATTTGCTTTTGTCTGAGCCTACTGGAATGGCATGATTCCTCTCTCTCTTTCTCCTCTCATCTCCCCCTTGCTGAGTTAACTGAGTACAAACTACCTTTGCACTTTGGACTCAGTTTGTAGCTACTGAAATAAGCTTAGGACAAGGGGGGGGGGGGACAGGGAAGGATAATACAGCAACCGGTACAATTTTTAAAGCAATTTCAAAGATGGCAAACAGAGGGTTCATCACAACTATCCCGGCCCAATGAAACATTTGAAGGATATGCAATCCTGATGGTGAAATCTTCAAAGCATCAAAAATGTATAGATGAAAAGGAGGGAGGGAGGGAAAAGAAAAGGCATTTTAAGTTTTCATCTCTGTCAGATGCAGGCTTCCTGGAAAACTAATGGGTCTTGCACATTCAAGACCAATCTACAACATATTACTTTGGATGACAACAGGACAGGCCGTAGCAATGAATTGTTACTGGGACAATTAATTGCCTCTCCAGTTTCAGTTTGGATTTCAACTGAACTCAAATGGAACAGAGGAGCCCACAGAAGTGGCTGGCTCACAGTCCCTTCTAATCAGAGTGTCCTTTTCTTGAAACCTTGTGAGTCCTGGCTCCATTTCACTACTGCTTTTGGCTGCAGCCAAACAGACTTCCAGTAAAATATGGCTGTACTAGGCTATAGAAACACACATGCATCCCAATACCAGTTGTGTAGTTCAAAAATCACAGAGCTCTCTTGGCCAGGGATGGCAGTCAGAAATTACAATATCAGGGTTCTCACAGAAGCTTGTTTTTCTTCACACAAGTTTCTTGCATAAGGAAAAAATTACTCCACACAAAGAAGATGCTTTACTATAGCCCAAAACACACTGCAGAAATAATCCAGTTTGAGACGCTTTAACTGCCTTGGCTCAGTACTAGGGAATCCTGGGAACTATAGTTTGCTGTGGCACCAGAGCTCTCTGACAGAGAAGGCTAAATGTCTCACAAAACTACAGTTCCCAGAATTCCACAGCATTGATCTAGGGCAGTTAAAGCAGTCTCAAACTGGTATATTTCTGCAGTGTTTTGGACCTTTGTTGTCAAAATGATTCCCATGCATCTTATAAACGAAATATCATAATCATGACACCACCAAGTTTTGGCATTACAGTATTTGTGATCACTAACAGGCTGCTCTTTTCTGGAGTCTACAAACTTTCATAGAAGACTCAGAATGAGATAGATACTCAAATGCCATTAGTTCTTGCTTCAAAGCCACCCCCTTCTATTTTCCACTGCAACTAGTCAAGCAACCCACAGCAGCAGTCGATGGATCAGGTGGCTTAGTAGGATGTCTGTGCAGACAGCCGTGAAAGTGTGGGAATGGAGGGCTTCAGTTCTTCCTAGAAGATCTAGACTAACAGGTAACTTTTTACATATGTGTTAAATGGGAAGAAGTATAACCTGATTCTGGTGCAGAACATGCCAGACATCATGTGGGCTGCTTGCACCAGAACCAGGGTTTGGGTTGGGATGTGCATTGTTGGAACAGGACAACACCAGGACAGGGGGAATCAGGCCTTTTTGCCCATTCAGGCATGACCTTAGAGTGCATCTACACTGCAGAATTAATGCAGTTTGACACCCCTTTAACTGACATGGCTCAATGCTTTGGAATTCTGGGATTTGCCATTTTGTGAGATAATGAGCCTTCTCTGTCAGAGAGCTCTGACAAACTACAAATTCCAGGACTCTATGAGATGTTGCCATGTCAGTTAATGCTGCAGTATGGCAGCAGCTCATGTAAGTTAGGGAGCAAGAACATGAAAGTCAGGAGGCTTTCGGGCTCAGCCATGTTCCCAACCACATCACTGGGCTGAGCTGAAATCATTTCAGTATGAGTCCCAATCAAATCAAACACAAAATTATCTTTGACATCAAAGGCTAAGAAAGGGCTGATTGCCAGGGAGGGGAAAACAGTTGCCATGGTGACTGAATTTGTGGAAATGTGATTTTAAGTGACATTACTTTGAGATACATCTGAATATGTGGCATTTCTCTTTAAAAAGGGCTTCTACCCACTGCATTGGATTACATTTTGTCACATAAACCATTTTTAGCAACCACTGAAGCCTTGCTCTTTCTTGTTTTGTGATACACAATGTAGGCATGGGCATTTACAATGCTCATCTGTGTATTCATAACCCAATGGGTAATCCTTTCATCCCCGTTAAAGTGCTGCAGATTGTAACTCATGTGCAAAAGAAACACAGTTCCCTCTTCTAAATTCAGGTACACAGGAAGCAACTGCAATGTGAGCTATAATACACAGGACTAATTTTTCTCAGCTTGAAAAGTTGGTGGAAAATAATCATCACTGCATCTGACTTCCCAGGAGATCACCATTTATCATTATCATCAGCTAATCAAGCTTTGCATTTTGCTTCTGTAAAAAGCTAAAAGCAAAAAAACCCCCCAAAAAACACTTTAAACAAAAGGACTAAGCAAGACTTCCTCCCTAGCGTAAAATCCATGCCTCATGCTTCACAAAGCAACTATACAAGGAAAACTGAAATTTCGTAAAAAAAAAAAAGCTTTCATTTATACAATAATCAGTACTTCTACAGCAGTTTTATAAGGAATTGAAGCATGCACATGCAGAATTTCAATAATCTTTATAGACCTATAAGGTTAGGCCTGTATCATTATTAAAACATTGCCTGTGTGGAGGTGAAATTGATAGCACAGCACCTCCTGTAAGAGTCGCCCAGTGAATTCATGCCTGGGACACAGTTTTAAGGAGCCAGCATGGTGTAGTGGTTTGAGTATTGGACTACAAGTCTGGAGACCTGGGTTTGATCCCCAGCTCAGCCATGAAATCCCTTGGGCAAGTCACATTCTCTCAGCCTCAGGGGAAGGCAATGGCAAACCTCCTCTGAACAAATCTTGCCAAGAAACCCCATTATGGCGACCCTTAGCGACATAAGTTGGAAATTATTTGAAGGCACACAATAGCAAACACTGCTTTAACCAGTTATTTTATTATTATTATTATTATTATTATTCATATCAAGAACTCACTGTCACAAGATTGTCAAACCAGTCCAACTCCCCCGCCATGTAGGAACTCACAACCAAGGCACCCTGACAGATGGCTATCCAGCCTCTGTTTAAAAACTTCCAAAGAAAGAACAATTATCTATCTAGGAAGAGTCTTTCAAATTCCCCAGGATTAATAGTTCAGGGGCAACATACTGGCTGGAACCAGAACCTACATCTACACACAGGCCTGAACTCTGAGAACCCAGAAAGAGAAATAGCAGAATTGGAAAATATTTGTGATTTTATCAAAGGGGTTTCACTCACTAGAACCAGCATCTGCTGTTTGAGGTGGCTGCCTCACTGTGCCTAATGGTAGTGCCAGCTCTGAAGGCATCCAGGAACTTGTCTGTTTAGTCAGGAATGTTATATCAGAATTGATACATTTTAACTTAGTAGAACCAGAGCTATCTGCTCCATGATTCCATGGTTAAGACTTGTAAGTAGCTATCAAAGGGAGCATCTACAGTCTGATAAGAAAATCCAGCTTACCTTTGGGTTACCCTGATCCACAACCACAGACTCATCTACACATATCAAGGCAAGTTTGGGAGAACTGTCCACACACAATTTTCCCTTTCAAACTCACCCCTATCTGATAAATTGTAGCTGTGGCCTCTCCAGGTTTTTCTCATCCCCCATCACCGTCACCACCACCATACTGGTAAATGTATGCATTTCTGAACTCTTCCCTCTGGCCTCATTTCAATGTCACTACAGAGAGCAGCCCACACTCACATATGAATATCTGGATTTTCCTATTAAAACTGGGATAAATTCCCACTTTTTACCCTCTGGATTAAAGCCCTGAAGTGATAAAAAAGACCTAGATACATCTGCAATCATCCTGCATGTCATTTGGAAAGCTTACTGTGAAAACTATTTGAGACCATTTTATTTAGCCCATGTAGACAAGCTGCATTTCTTGTGGACAATGCATTAATTGCAAGCTTGTGACCACTATGTATCACTTGACTACATAGTTTAGTAAAGTTATTTGGAGGGCTGGCCATTTTGGCTGGGGAATTAGGGACAATGCAATTTGGAAAAGGATTTCATATTGTTTTAAAGTATTGGTGTTTTTATACAGTAGCTAATTAATTATTTTTTTAAAGAATGATTACTGATTTTTTAAAATTCATGCACCTGGTTTGAATTCATCTTGTCAGCTACATTGGGTACCATTTAGGAGAAAGACAGGATCTTACTGGCCCAAGTGTTTTGCTAGTTCATATACATAATTTTAATTTCTCTAACTCATCTCCTATGGGAAAAAAATCCTGACAATCTGATATGTACCCCACCTCAAAAGATCTGTGACCATTTTAATAATTTTGCACTAATTTGCAACATTAAATAAGTTTTGATTTCTGTAATTTTAGAAGCAACCCAAACATTTGATAACTGGGACACAGTTCTTTTCTATGTTAAAACTGGAGATGTGCTTCACTCTTACACTGAAAAGTATGGAGGGGGGGATTTTTCTCAAGCAGCCCTGAGAACAATGGGCAGATTTCCTCTTTACAACTGCAAGCACAGAATATCCCAGTCCTTACTGTTTCTCAGCAGCATCTCAATCCCACCTTTACAAAATCAGTTTCTCCTTTACCCAATCAGTCAGAGTTTGGGGAACAAAAGAACCTAAGAATAGCCATGCTGGATTAGACAAAGGCCTATCTACTCCAGCACAACTGTTCATATAGTAGCCAATCAGTAGCCTATGGGAAGCCCACCAGCAGGACATGAGTGCAATTGAAACCTCCATCTTGCACTTTTTGACAATTGATATACAGAGACACCCTTTTACAGGTGGCACTAAACTTGCAAAAGTCATGTGTGTTTTCTGAGCAGTGACAGATCTTCAGAAATTCCATGGTGTCTTTCTACTGTTACAGAGGCAAGTAGAAACATCATTCCTACTGAATTTCTCAGGTTGATGTTGCTTCCAAGTAACTGAAGGCAAGTCTACACCAACCAAATAAAATGTTCTGAACTAGTTTTCACAGCAAGCTGTCCAAACAACATACAGGATGATTCAGGTTGAATCCAAGCCTTCTCACTACCTCAGGACTTTAATCTGGAAGGAAAAATGTGTGGATTTCTCCTGCTTTTGAGTGGAAAAATGAGATATTTGAACCCATATGTGGACTTCACTTTGTAGCAATGTCAGTCTGAGGTGTGTGTGGGGGGGTGGGTTCAGAAATACATACATTTGTATGCAGAGGGGTGGGACTGGAATATCCATGTCTGTATCACTACACATATTGCAGTTTATCACCCCAGAGTGTGTTTGAATAGGAACACTGTGTGACCAGGGCTCCTGAACTCACTGTGGCATGTGCTGTGATCATTTGAGCAAGTACATGGTCACTGCAAGCCAGGCTCTCCCAGCCTCAGAGGAAGGCAATCCTCTTCTGAACAAATCCTGCCAATCTGTGATAGGTTCACCTTACGACTGCCATACATTGGAAACAACTGGAAAGCATGTGTTGTTAACTGTCCTAGATGTTACCCCAATTCATGGAGACCCTGTGGATGAGGCATCTCCAAGACCCCCTGTCCTCTATCCCTCTGCCCAGGTCCTGTAAATTCTGGCCGATGATTCCCTAATTGAGTCTATCCGCCTGTGGTCTTCCTCTCTTTCTTCTATCCTCTACTTCCCTAGCATTATTGTTCTCTAATGATTCAGGCCTCTCATGATATGGCCAAAATACAATAGTCTCCATTTGATCATATTGGCTTCCAGGGAGATTGTCTTTTTGGCTGTCCACAGCATCCTTAGCACTCTTCGCCAACAGCACATTTCAAATGAATTTATTTTCTTCTTATCTGATTTCTTTACTGTCCAGCTCTTCTATCCATACATAGTGATGGGGAACCACAATGGCTTGGATGATTCTAACTTTAATGTTTATCTGTAAGTTTTTACACTTTAATAAGATATTTTCTAGCTCTTTTATGGATGCCCTTCCCTTTCCTAGTCTTCTTCTGAGTTCTTGGCTGCAGTCTCCATTCCGATCGATGTTTAATTCAAGGTATGGGAACTCTTTTACTATTTTAGTTTCCTTATTGTCATGGTTTAATAACAACATTAAACATACAAAAAGCAACATTAAAAAACAATTACATACTGCACCAAGTGAAGTTCCCAAACACTGTTCAAGAGTTGTCTCATACAGAGCTCACTGAAGTCATTACAATGCAATGAATGACTGTTGCCATGTCAGGTTAAGGAAAGACTTTAGACAGTGCATAAAGCTGTGCAAAGCTCTTCCAACTACAGGTGCTGGCAAAATGTAAACAGTGTGGGGCTGAGGCTTGCTAGGGATCTGGGGACAAAGGAAGACTCTGGTCTTCTTTTCATATCATTGCAATTGCTTGGTATTTAAATACTTGAACAGAGCTCATGTCTTTTCTATACTTGTCATTATTGATTATTTTGAAAGAGAGAGAGAGAGAGATGGGATGCAATGGCTCAAGTGGTTAAGATGCTGTCTCTGTTGATTGCAAGATCAGCAGGTTGGCAGTTCAAGGCCCGGGTGCTACATGATGGAGGTGAGCTCCCGTCACTAGTCCCAGCTTCTGCCAACCTAGCAGTTCGAAAGCATGCAAATGCAAGTAGATAAATAGGTACCACTATGGTGGGAAGGTAAACAGCAGTCTGTGCAATCATGCTGGCCACATGATCACAGAGTAGTCTCTGACAACACTGGCTCTTTGGCTTAATAACAGAGATGTGCACTGCCCCCTATGGTTGGACATGACTTGACAACCTTGTCAACGGGGAATACCTTTACTTTTATCTTTTATATTTATTTAACTAAGGTCCAAAACACACTGCAGAAATAATTCAGATTGAGACCACTTTAACTGCCCTTGCTCAGTGCTAGGGAATCCTAGGAATTGTAGTCTAGTGTGGCACCAGACTTCTCTGACAGAGAATGGTTAATGTCTCACAAAATTACAATTCCCAGGATTCCCTAAGATTGAGCCAGGGCAGTTAAAGTGGTCTCAAATTGGATTGTTTATGCAGTGTGTTTTGGACCTATATTTATATTTAACAAAACTATATTTATATAGTACAGAAAATGCCTTGCTGAAAAAAGCTGAGGGAGCGCTTTAGCTACCTTGAGTCCCTATATTGGGGAAAAGGTGGGATATAAGTAAAATATTAACATAAATAAATAAATAGTATAAAATATAACTATGTAACTGTGGTCACAATGCAGTACTAATATAAGGAAAGCAAATACAAAGGAGACTTCTAATTTGAGACTCAGCAGCCTGCTAGTGGATTGTTATTTAAGCACAATGTACACCAGCCACAGGATAACAAAATATCCCCAAGTTCTCCTGCAGTACAAATGAGCATTTACTCTTTATGACAGTCATATGCAAATAACAAGAACAAAACATGCAGATGAGTCACTGTTGATATGTTTGTGGAGATGTGCAAAAGTATATGTATGATTGTAGAGCTCTGTTCAAACTCTGCTGAGATGCTTGGGGCATCATGACAGATGGCCATGAAATTTAATGGAAATATGTTTTAATGAAAGTAAAACTAGGTTTCCAAGTGACCAAGCTTATCTTAATAAGCTGCAGCAACAAGCTGGCAGGAAAAGGATATCTGATTTCTCTAACCCACTTTCTCCTCCCCAACAAAAGGGCCATGCTCCACTCAACAAACAGAAATTATACATTAATTATACATTAATCCTTCTATCTTTTTTGCCTCCTTTTATGCTTCATTTTCACTGCCCATGTACATAGTTCCATATAACTAAAGCAAAATTTTAGCCAGGTACGGGTCACTGTGCTGGGAATAGCTGTTTCTACTGTATTTGGCCGAGGCAAGTGGAGATCAAATTTTGTTTGAATTTGTTTTAAAGAACTGTCAAAAATTTCATCAAATTTCAGGTGTCTTTTAACATTTCAATTTAAAGAATGAATGTGATAGAAAGCAAAACTCATAGATTCCCCCTAACCCTAATCTCTGGTTGGGATGCAGCAAAACTATGCAATGTTTTATTGCCAAAAACATCTACAACTATATAGAACTGTGCAAAAGTAACCTAACTATACTAGTGGATATCTAGAAAGTTATCAAAAATCTACTAACCTTGTACACTGCCTGATCTATGAAGATGCTCCAACTGGGAGCACTGGTAGTAGAGCATCAAATGAGACAACTGTGGGGAAAAAAGCACCAACGGCCAATTCTGTGTCTGTCAAATTTCAGATCTTATTAATCTAAAACATCAGTCAAATGTCTTCCTTTCCTATCTTTATTTTCAAACATGGTAATTACTTCAGGAAACCTTTTTATCTTTTCAAAAAAAAGTAGTGTCCATTTTCAATGGGACAGAATACTGGGAATTTATCAAAACGAAGACAGGACCATCACCTTAGCCTCTGTCTGAAAGAAGCCTTCAAACACCTCATTCGTCCTCATTCAAAACTAGTTTGTTTCCATGGGAATGCAGCAATCCTGTTTCTATTAACATCAGTTTCAGGGTTTTGTTAGATTTCATTAGCATGGATTTTCATTTGATTAAGTATTTAAAACCACATTTTCTAAAATCAATATTTGGAGAAGTGAGGCAATGTTTTTTTCAGTCTCAAAGTCATTAAAATATTCATCTTTTCAGCTCTGTCATTCGATATGTATTTCATCCAAGGTTTTCCCCCCTCCTTTCCACTGCCCTTTTATTTAAAAAAAAATCATGTTGCTAAAGAGCAATGAAGAACAGATATAGAAACCACATGAAAGAGATGGCCTTAGTCCAAAAAAGTATAGTACATCACCCTATACTATAAATATTAATTTAATTGCAGATTACATAATTAAGCTTGCAATACTACCCTATAATGCTACAGAGCATAGCTTTTAAGCATGAAATCAAACTGCAGATACAACTCCTCTGCTTTAAAACCTTGGAAAATTAGGTATAATAAAAATGAGAGTCCATTGACAGCTCTTTAAAAAGCATGCCATATGCTCTCCATTGCTTTTGGCAAAGTGGGCCGACACCTAGACATTTCTTAATGCATTCCATTGTGCCAAGTTATTGGACAACATATGGGCTGTCTGTTGTCTAGGAACTATGATTTGTTTCAAGAGACATTCTTCTCAAACCATTTTAGCACGTAAATCTCCTAGGGAAATGTTTCTGTCATTAGGAAAGGAAGAAAAAGTAGATACTGCATAACCCTAGGCTTATCTAAACAACTCCCTTCAAGGGAAAGGCATGTTGGGAAATCACAATGGCTTCCTCAGTGGTCATCTTTCAAATGAAATTATTCTAGTGCAGGGACAGGCAACCTTTTTGAGACCTGGGCCGGTCTCCCATAGCCCAGGTCTCGCGCACGCTGCCGCCGCGGCCGCTACCGCAGCCACCACCGTAGCGTGCGCGGTCACAGCCGCCACGGCGCATGTAGCACCCACCATTTAGGTAGTCCAGATCGCGGCCGCGATGCGTTTGCGCATGCACAAGAGTACTGCGCATGCGCAAACGCATTGCAGCCACCATTTTGACTTCCAAAATGGTGGCCGCAGCGAGCGCGGCTGAAAACACGCCCTGGCAGCGGCGCATGGCAGTGACGCACGGCGGCGGCGGCAACCTTCGGTCTGGGCCAGTAAGTCCGGGGCCCGGGGCCTTAACCAGCCCCCGGGCTGTAGGTTGCCGGTCCCTGTTCTAGTGGCTAAGATTGTCAGATCTCAGGGCCTGGCCATGGGTCTCCAGCTTCCATGGGAGGAGGGAGGAGACAATGTTGCAAATTTTTCAGTTTTGATGGATTAAGATCCAGGCAAGAAGAAAGGGGAATATACAAATCTCTAATTCACCTGTTAGAGAATCAGCTTACTACAATTTCAGTGGCTTCATTTGTTTTTGCTACAATTTGCAATGACTCTCAGCTGGGGGGCAGGCAGTCTATGTAGTCACTTAATTAGCACATTTTTTTCCCTCCTGGTCATTGTGATGCCAGGGCTTATCCTCTGCTCTGCTCTGTTGTGCTCTGCATTAACCTTCTGGCTAGAACCAAGTAGGATAGATGCAATGTTCCTTATTCCATTTCCCATAAGTAAGTGAGAAAGAATAATCATCTCATTTTCCCTAGATGTGGGAACAACCTATATAATGTATAATGCTTAATTGTATCACCAAGGATCATCCCTAGGTTTCGGGTTTTGGCCCAAAAACCCAGGGCCTGGGATGATCTTTAACTACTAGTAGCTGAATAATGCAAGAGGTGTGGCCTAGACAGGAAGACATGAGACCTTGTCATAATTGCAGTTCAGGTGTCCATGAAAAACCAAATGAGAAAAATGGTAGCCAATCTGTGACTTGACATGGGGGGAGAATTCTGATGGCCGTAGCAACACACATGGATATTCAAGTCTTTAGCCTACATCATTTTCATAGTTAAAATCACTTTTATCTCTCATGTTGCTGTTTTCTCCATGTTGAAAAGGTACTATAAGGTTTAACCCACACTCCACCTTCATAGCTCCATCTATTCCATCTATATGTAAACACCCATCCCTGGTTTACAGAGCTGCTTCATAAAAGGTTTGAAAGGACACTGATATTAGACACTGATATGGAAATGTTTTTCAAAGGCTCTTGTCAAGACCACAGTCTGCATTTCGAAGGAGTTTTTAAAACAAATTAGAACTTCCTGGAATGGCATGTGTATCAAACCCCAGCTATACTTTGGACTGCTTACATCTCTGGGGTTATTCAGATGCTGATGTTTTTTTAGCACAACGATGACAATCATCTCACTCATGCATTTTGAGCCTGTTATTCACATTATGGAACTGCATCAATGTGCATCTCTGCTAGTTCAGTTGCTCACTTGTGCAAGCGTTCAAATAAAGATGAAGTTGACAATGTAAATACATTCAGAACATGTTCAAGGCATGCAATGTTTTTCCCCAGGACTATTCATATCAGTTATTCACATTACTGGTGATGCAGATCTTTTTAAAAAACTCAGGGAAAATCCTGATATCGATTATCCCAGATGAAGTGATTTTTTTCAGCAGCCCCACCCCCCAAAAAAACTTAAAAGTTGCCTTTGGGGTGCATGTGAGCAATGGAGATTCAACCCAGATTCATCACAGATTATTTCCAGTGTGAATAACCCCTCATGATTTTGTGAGGCAATTCTTTGCTCAAAAATGTATATAGTATGGAAAATTGTGTAGAAAGATGCATATTAGGGAAAGCTGTATATGAAAATAGTGTGGGGAGAGCACATTTGTGTTCTTTAGGTTTTTTAGAGGCTGTATTAATAATAATAATAATTTATTTGTATCCCACTTCTCTGTGTAACACAACCGCGTGGCTTACACAATAAAACATACAATCCCCATCTCCCAACAGCCCATCCACCCCCCAAATATAATTAAACAATCACAGTTTAAAGCATACCTAAAAACGACAGATGAACAACAAGTGACAAATAAAATAACTAACAGAAATCAGGATCAGGCACAACTTTTTCGGTGGCCAGTTGTCTGCTCAAGAAAGGCCCACCGGAAGAGATCAGTCTTAACAGCTTTTTTAAAGCTGCTTAAGCTAGTAATGTGACAGATCTCATCTGGCAGACCATTCCAGAATCTAGGAGCAATAGCTGAAAAGGTCCTCTAGGCAGTTGCAGACAATCTAGTTTTTATAGTTTGCAATAAATTCCCCCAAGAGGACCTGAGTGTGTGGGGTGGATTATACAGAAGGAGGCGATCCTGAAGATAGATTGGACCCAAGCCATTTAGAGCTTTAAAGGTGATGACCAACAGTACTGTGCCCAGAAACTGATAGGCAGCCAGTGAAGCAATCTTAAAACTGGTGTTATATGGTCTCTCCTGTACCAACTGAAGTTTCCAAACTAAGCACAAGGGTAACCTTATGTAGAGTGCATTACAGAAATTGAGACGAGAGGTTACCAGTACATGTACCATGGTTTCAAGGTCCCTAACTTCCAGGAAAGGGTGCAGCTGGCATATCAGCCAAAGCTGATAACAGGTGCTCCTGACCATCACATTCACCTGATTTGTCATCTGAAGTGACGGATCTAGGAGCACACCCAGACTGTGAACACAGTCTTTGAGGAGACTGTGACCCCATCTAGGACTGGAGATTGTGCCCCAATACCTGTTAGCACCTCCATTTTGTCTGGATGCCATTACTGTTAGCACCTTCATTTTGTCTGGATTCAATTTCAATCTATTTTTCCTCATCCAGTCCTTTACTGCTTTAAGATATTCATTGAGAGGGGAGATGCCATCTGAAGTCAAGGCTGTAGACTGAGACATGGAGAAATATATCTGGGTGTCATCAACATACTGATAATACCCTGCCCCATGTCTCTAGATGATCTCTCCCAGCAGCTTCCTATATATGTTGAATAGCATCGGGGACAGGATGGCACCCTGAGGGATGCCACAATTAAGCTCCTTTTTCATTGGGCAACTATCCCTGAGCATCACCCTCTGGAATCTGCCCGAGAGAAAGGAACGGAACCATTGCAATGCAATGCCTCCTATTCCTAATTCTCTCAGACGTTCCAAGAGGATGTCATGATCTATCATGTCAAAGGCCACTGAGAGGTGCAGTAGCACCAACAGGGTCACACTACCCGTCGATGCCCAGATGAAAGTCATCAGTTAGGCCAACCATGGCAGTCTCAACTCCATAGCCTGTCTTAAAACCAGTTTGAAATGGATCCAGATAATCAGTTTCCTCCAAGACAGCTTGGAGATGAAGAGAAACAGCCCTTGATCACCTTGCTCCTAAAAGGTAGTAAGGAAACTGGCCTATAGCTGTTCATGTCCAGAGAGTCAAGGGAAGTTTTTTTCAGAAGCGGCCTGACCGCCACTTCCTTCAAACAAGATGGAACACAACCTTCCCTAAGGGATATATTGATGATGTCCCTCAGGAACATCCTCAAGGCATCTCCCCCCTGGATGGCCAGCCACAAAGGGCAAGGGTCAAGAGGGCAAGTTGTCTTCCTTACTCTACCAAGGAGCTTGTCCACATCATCAGTACTCACAGGTTGGAACTGATCCAGTATAATCTCATCAGTGGAGTTGCTAGATACCTCATCTATTGATTCTGCTATAACACTGGCGTTCAAGTTGGCTCTTATCTGAGAGATGTTATCTGTAAAGTAGTTGTTAAATGCATCACAGCAGGCCACTGTCGGGTTAAGTAAAGGGTTTTCCACAGGTGGAACCTGTGTCATTCCCTTACCACCCTAAACAGCTCTGCTGGACGGGACTCTGCAGACGCAATACGTGCAGAGAATTAAGATTTCCTCGCTGCACTCATTGCTTCTCTGTAAGAGCAAAGGAATTTCCTTGTATGTTTTTTAGACATAGTAAATGAGTGTGTATTTGTTTGTATGTTTATAGTTGTTTTAATACAAATATTTCAAGAAGAAGTCATCTAGCATTACTCAACACTGTTCCTTTAACCCAGAAACAGGGCACTGCCTGCTTTCCACCACAGTTTTCTACACATAAAAAGCAACATGTGTGAATGGCAGAGGTTCCTAATACTGTGGCAATTCTCACATGAGCAAGATCCTTGATTTTCCAGCACTGAGATACTGATGGTGTAAACTAATGCCCTTCTCAAATACAAATTCTGCCTTCCAAATGAAATTTTCCTTCAATTCCCAAACATCTGGCTTTGCAAAGAGTGAGATACTGGAAATCATTCACACCTTGAACTCTTATATTTGCTGTGTTTGCATCCCCTCCATAGGTTTCACTGCCCCTTTTCTTTGGATGACTAATCTGTATTTCAAAATACATGACTGAAATTTTAAGTTACTGTATTGCTAGAAATTTGAGAACTAAAGGGAATTTTTAATCTGGAGGTCAGAATTCATATTTGGGGGGGACACTCTCATGTTGCCCCCCTTCCCATAGCTACACCACTGACCCACATTCGAAAATGGGGAGAGAGGGTAGTGTCCAAACAGGGCTGTTGTTAAGTCATCTCTCAATGTACAATATACAAGATTTCTCTTGGAAGGCAGCATAGTAATAAAAGGTTGTGGAGAGTCATAGCAACCCTGTTCTCTCTCTCTCTCTCTCTTATTTTTTATTTTTATTTTTTAAGGGTAGTAAGGTTTCTTTTAGTTCTGTACTGGCCTTTCTTTCAGTCTTGCATATTCCACATATTTTGAAAGCTAAGACAAAAGCAATCAGATCATCTGCTGGTAGCAATATAGCATTATCATCATTAATTTCTAGTGTTCTTTGACCTAAATTATACAAACCCACATGCAGCTCTTGGTAAGTATTTCTTTTTACAGTGGTCAGCATATTTTCTACTTTCTGGAAATGTTCCTACTCAGGATGACAGTGAAGTAATGATAAACAACAGATTGTGTTGCTTGGATTTAACATACATACAGGCTCCCCTTTTCTTTAGAAAGTAAGTGCTAGTGGCATGCCCTTACCATATAATACATAGAGGGACACATTACTAATCACGTGCAAAGCATGAAACAAGCCCCATAAATCACAATCTAGCCCATAGCAAATACAATACAAACTGTAGTGACAGAAAGTTTTCCTTGTGCTGTTTATGGTTACTTAGCTGGTTTGTTGCAGGGAGCAGGAGGGGTTAAAATAATTAACATATGCAAGTCAAAAAGACCAGGAATTTTCATTATGCAGCAATAATAGCAGCAATGTGGTAGTTGTAGCTGAAATTTGGGATCCAGCATGGTGTAGTGGTTTGAACATTGGACTATGACTCTCGAGACCAGGGTCTGAATTGTGACTCAGTCATGTAAACGTACTGGGGCCTCATTCCCACTATGTTATAAACCGGTTTGCTAACCTGTTTGAAATTGTTTAAATGATCCTTGTTCACACTTGAGCCAAATCACTGAAGTAGTTTGGCAAGGGAGCCCCTGCGCTAGACCCATTTAACATGCGTCTTTTTGACAGACATTTTTTCTGCATCTTTTGCAACAAATTGATTCAGTGCAAGTGTGAACGAGATGTGGATCAGAATCGATTTCCTATGATGTGATCAACAATCAGAGACCCACTAAAGTGGGCTCATTTTGAATCAATTCATTAGTCAATGTGACCGACAAATGGGTTATTTTACAACAAGAAAATGCAATCGGGGGAAATGTGGTGTGAACCATGCTCCATTGTCAAATTGATCCATCAATTCAGATCACAAACTGGCTTATTTGTAAGTGGGAATGAGCCCTGGGATGACCTTGGGAAAGTCGTGCTCTCTCAGCTTCAGAGAATGGCAATGGCAAACCCATTCTTAAAAAACTTGTCAAGAAAACGCCAGGAAAGATTTGTCTTAGAGTCGCAATAAACTGGAAATGACTCAAACGCACATAACAACAACTATCTGAAATTCATATGCTGAAGATCCATGTATTCCTGTATTAAACAACTACAGAGTACAGAACTTTTACTAGATACTTTGCACAACTAGGTTGCCAATGGGGGGTTGCAGACTGCCAGAAATAGTGCAAATTGAATCCAGTTTTAGGGTTAGGGTTAGGGAATCATGGGAACTGTAGTTTATTGTGGCATCAGAGCTCTCTGACAGAGAAGGCTCAATGTCTCAGGGGGAAAAAAACAATTTCCATGATTCCCTAGCACTAACCCTATGTTCCAGGCCCTGATTGATTGTTGGGCAAGAAAAAGAAAGACAAGATAGAAGGTAAATGGAATGAGATGGAAAAGAAATGGAATATCCTGAAAAGGTATGGCTAAATACTCTAAAGGCACCAGATCCCATCTGATCTTGGAAGTAAACCAAGGTCAGTCCTGGTTAGTAGTTGAATGGAAGACAAACAACAAATACTAGGTGCTGTAGGCTATTTTTCGGAAGAAGGCACTGGCAAAATTACCTCTGAGAATTCCTTGCCTAAGAAAAACCTTTTATGTTCATGAGGTCACCATAGGTCAACAACAACTTAAAGGCACACACAGAGTTGGCCGACTAGCTTCTATATTATACCCTTTTGATACAGGTCCCATTTGTCATAGCTAATTCCTATTGATACAACTATCCTCCATGAATTTGCCTAATCCCTTTTTAAAACCATCTAAGCAATGAATTCCATAAATTAATTACACTATGAATAAGTATCTGTATCTACCTTATTTCCTCCCCCTCCCCTTCCCCTGGTTCTGTTCTTTTTTCTGCTGGGGCTTGGACAGAAGGCAAATAAGCTGATAAGCTATTTATAGTCAAAATCTTTTTCTCAAATTGCTCACAAGGTAAACACTTTTCCCCCATTACATTTATAACCAATCTTTCCTCCAAAAAGCTCAAAGTAGCATATGTGGGATTTTACAGTAACCCTATCAGGTAGGATAGACAGAAAGGGAGAAGGGCAGCTGGCTGAGGACACCAATTGAGGCTCATGGCTCAGTGAGGATTTGGACCAGAGATACCCCTAGTCTGATTCTTTAACCAGTACACCATACATTGCTCATGAGCCTTTGAGAGATCCACCCATGCTATATGCAAACACACTATGTGAAATACCTTGAACGCACCTTCCAATTTGCATGCAATGGGAGTGCTTGTGTATAGGCAGCCTCTGCCTCCCTTTTGATAAGGACATAGATAAGTCATACAGCTCATGAGATAAGACCAGGTGAACATCAAAGAGCTGACCAAGTCCAAGTCTGATGCTGCCCCTCCCAATTTACAAGGGTGAGAAATCCTTATTCAACTTGAAGCCAATTGTGGCAAGTCAAGGAGTTAAACCGTCTCTGATTCAGAACCAACAAGTGCCATTAATGCCATCATATATAAATAAATAAAAATACTACTGGAATCATTCATGTGAAAAGTTTCATTCTATTTTTTTAAAGTTTTCACTGCTGACAACAACAGAGGATTATTATTTTTAGCAGAGTAAGCTATCAGAAGCATCATCTCCCCTAAGGTTTTTAGACAAAACTAATAGCCTAAATACAGTACCGGATTCCACCTGATCTTGGAAGATAAGCAGGATCAGCCCTGGGTAGTACTTGAGTAGGAGACTGCCAATGATTAGTAGGTCCTGTAGGCTATATTTCAAAGTAAGGAACAGGTAAAAATCCCACAAAATATTCCTTGTCTAAGAAATCCCTATGAAATTCATTGGATCACCTGTGTAGGTTGGGAATTGGCAGCACTGTGTTGCAGTGGTTCCGCTCCTTCCTCACAGGCAGATCCCTGAGGGTGTTGCTCAGGGACAGTTGCTCCACAAAAAGGGAGCTTACATGCGGTGTCCCTCAAGGGGCCATTCTGTCCCTGATGCTGTTTAACATATATATGAAGCCACTGGGAGAGATCATCCGGAGACATAGGGCTGAGTGTTATCAGTATGCTGATGACACCCAGATATACTTCTCAATGTCTTGGTCTTCAGCTTTGGCTTCCGATGACGTCTCTCCCCTCAATGACTGTCTGAATCAAGATAAAACAGAGGTGTTAACAGTAATGGCGCCGAACCCAGGTATTAGGGCACAATCCCCAGTCCTAGATGGGGTCACACTTTCCTCAAAGGACTGTGTTCGCAGTCTGGGTGTGCTCCTGGATCCGTTGCTCCAGATGACTAATTAGGTAAATGCAACAGTCAGGAGTGCTTGTTATCAGCCTCAGCTTATATGCCAGCTGCGCCCATTCCTGGCAGTAAGTGTTGAACTGTGGAACACACACTGGTAACCTTTTGTCTTAACTTCTGTAATGCACTCTACATAAGGCTACCTTCATGCTTGGTCCGGAAAGTGCAGAACATGGCAGCCAGACTAATATCGGGCACATCCAGGAGAGAGCACATAACACCTGTATTAAGGTCTCTCCACTGACTGCCTATTAGTTTCCGAGCCCAGTATAAGGTGTTGGTTATTACCTTT
>CM034708.1:17536407-17548277 GCA_020142125.1 Phrynosoma platyrhinos | reverse complement strand
TTTCCTGCTTAGAAAGTCGTCTAATACGAAGGAAAATACGGTATTTATTTTTCATGGTTAGAGAGTACCATATTGTATCTGCCTGCCACGTATCTGTTAAAGATGAGCTTTTTACCCAAAAGAGTTAACAATTTATCACCATAAATAATGCAAAATAACACAAATAAGAGATAAGAATGCAAAGCATTCAACCCAATTGGGTAAACATGTTTGATTTGTGTTCTCCCATACCTGAATATCTATAATCTCCAATTCTATGGAGTTTATTACACAAGAGAAAAATGGTAGTTTAAACAGCAATTAACCTGTCAAAATCGTGCAGTCAGGATTAAAGCATGATTAAGATTTTCACACACAACACCCATTATCCCAGGAATAACTAGGGAGTAACCAGGCCAAAAAATCATTCACGGGAAAATCCTGTGAATGATTTGTTGCTGTTTATTGCCTGGTTA
The DNA here is from genome assembly GCA_020142125.1 of Phrynosoma platyrhinos. Lineage (NCBI taxonomy): Eukaryota > Metazoa > Chordata > Lepidosauria > Squamata > Phrynosomatidae > Phrynosoma > Phrynosoma platyrhinos. The sequence goes on along the minus strand of CM034708.1, from coordinate 17,547,822 downwards.
TTCACAGGATAATGGCACTTTTATTGCTTTTCTTTGTTACGTTGTGTGAAAACCATTAGTGCAATTGCGCAATTATCATGGGATATTCTCAGGATAATTGCACTTTGAACACAACATTGTGTTAAAATGTTAATCGCAAATGCACGATTTTGATGTGTTAATCACCGTTTATACTTCCAGTTGTCCCCATGTGATAAACTCCTATCTGTTGTTTATATAAAGAGACTTGCAAGGTTTTTTTTAAAAAAAAATCAGAAAAATAATTCAAATTGAATTCTCATCCAGCCTAATTAGCAATGGATATATATATATATATATATATCAGAAGATTTAATTGCAGATCTGCTTCACATTACATCTAAGTTCACTTTTCAGTTAAATCAGCAAGTCAAAGCAGAAATTCTGGTTTAATGGAGATGCTCAGCCCCACCCTAAACTAATGTCTGATGTAGGTCAGGATAATATACCTCAGAGCAGATCTGCATTCCATACATATGTGCATTTAAAAAGAATAGCTGCAGATATGTTTGTAAGAATGTTACACCTTCTTTTAGAAACATACAGAACCAAGCCCAGTTTATATAAATACATGCCATCTGACTAATTCTCCAAAGCTGCCAAATTTCTGACCTATGGATGAGTTTTTGCAGTGATTTTAAAAGCATTTCAATGAATTCTGGTTTGCTCAGCCTATAGATGTGTCAGCATTTTAGTGTCAAACACTTTCAAAAATTATTACCTGTCCTTAATTGTATCTCAGTTAAGCATAAATGGGTGTGGTAAACATAAACAAAAGCAATATTCATCTCAGCACTGCTTTCTCATCCCACCCCAAATGCTAAAATCCCTGCCTATTTCTCTGAGGCATGAAACCAAAACTAATTTTTAAACCTGTGCCTGCTTCCACAACAAAACAAAAATGCAGTTCCCTTTCTATATAAGTGGAATGCTTAAGTGGTTCTCACACTGTGTTCCTACAGATTAGGGGTCTCCAGATCCCAGAATACCTCAGCGTTGGTCATAATGGCTGAGGCTTCCAAGAGGAGAAGTCAAAAGCATCTAGGGTACCTCTGTGGACCACTGTCCTAGGGAATAGTTCCATTAACCATGGAATTGACATCCAAACTGAGCTTCCTTACTGCCCATGTATGGTACACACAAGTGTAACACTAACACAGTATCTCAGGTCTGATCTAATTTGACAGACACTACATGTACTATATTTTGGCTGAGATCCTACATCAGTGGGGTGTGTATCAGAAATCTATTGCATTGAATCAATGCAGTTCTTGCAGTGAAGGCAATGTTGTACCTACAAGTGCATCCACATACAGAACTCCACTTCTGCACAACTCCACTTCTGCAGCCTCAAAGGGAATATGGATGTTCCACAGTGGGCAAAATGTGTCTGACCACCTATGGGGTAACTTGTGCATGTGTGAGACACCAACACAAGTCCACCCTTTCGGTCATATAACAAAACAGCAGTTTATGAGAAGTCTCAGATACTAAAATAATTTCACTAGCCTGGGACATTTTCACTTTGAGCGGGTGCCATGTCTCAGGCAGCACACCAGTACTTCCCATGCAACAACAACCATGTCAGCATTGCAGTGATAGCAAAATATATATAGTCTGGTTTTATTTGCAATTCACTTTGCTTTATAAGCTGCCTTGAGTCCCTGTTTGGGGAAAAGGCTGGCTATAAATACATTGATATATATACTGAATAGCAGAACAATCAGTAATCAGACTTTTTCTTGAAAGAGTCATTTGTCAAGCATTACCAGTCTTTGGCAAGCTCCAGCAGCCAGAAAAAGGTGCATGCCAGAACCTAGGCATTCAACCTGAAGAATGTTAATGGATTTTCCATGGGGAAGACTAATGTTGGAATTTAGCATTCTAAATCAAGGGTAGGCAACCTTTCTCCTTTAAGGGCCGAGGGACTTCAGCTCCCAGAATCCCAGGAGCTATTGGCCAACATGGGACTATTATAGGCCAACATGGCTGAGGCTTCTGGGAGCTGAAGTCCCTCGGCCCTTAAAGGGGAAAGGTTGCCTACCCCTGTTCTAAATCCTATCATTAAGCCATCATATAGAGAGGGTGGGGTTGCTGTATTTTTAAACTTTATTGTTATGTTTTAAATGATTATACACTTTTTAAAGATGTAATGGCCTTTTAATATGATAACTTGTTCAACCTTGTTGTTATCAGTTTTTTTTAGCATTTTCCTGTTTTAGCATTTTTGCAATACAAAGCAACTTGGGCACCATGCTAGGAAAAAGGTGGAGTATAAAATAAATAAATAAATGAGAGATTAACAGTTCTCACTATGAGCAACTGAGCCGTGGTATCCATTACTTCAAGTTGTGACAGCATTAAGAGGCAATTAGACAAACTGGCTACCCTTATTAGCTATACTGGCTGAGTAGACAGAGAATATCAGTACAGCATGATTGCCTTCAAGTTCTGCCTACAAGCTTTCTGGGAACATCCTGGTAAACACTGGATGAAACTGGATGCTGGACTACACAGATCATTGCTCTGTTTTTGTCTGACAGATTCTACCGTGTACATCAATGCCAACGTCTCAGCAACATCAAAGTTCAACATGTCTAATGAGGGCCTCAATTCACCTATAGTATCTATTTACTTTATATCCTACCTTTCTCCCAGTACAGGACCTAAGGAGACTTACAATGTAAATTAAAACGATGAAAGCTTTTTAAAACACACTTATAATTTCTTTTCCACCTATCCAGAGAGCCAATTCACATCCAATCACTGAGGAAAATGATAACTTAACTTTATTGTGGAACAGAATAGCAGTAGCTTTAAAAGGAGTTAAAGAATGGAAAGATAAGAAGCAGGATGGGTGGAAACCCACAAGGGAAACCCTACATATGTTTCCATGACCTTAAAAACCAAAGCCTGGATAGAATCATTTTGGTGTATTATGCATGTATAAGTTCTCCTATCAAGTGCTTGGACATTTAGGTCTGATGCAGCTTATCTACCTCAGACCTAAAGTCCAGCCCAAGACATTTTGCTGATACAAAACATTTGTATTCAGATCAAGGTTGTTGAATGGGACTTGCTCAGGTGGAACATGCAAAAACCATTGCATTGTGCACTGAGTTGGCCACTAAGTTACAGTTCAACACAACACATTGTCATTCATTACAAGGGATGACATGATAGCCATCTTGAAATATTTGAAGGATCTTATGCAGAAGATGGAGCGAGCTTGTTTTCTGCTGCTCCAGAGACTTGAACATGTACCAATGGATTCATAGTACAAGAAAGATTCCAGCTAAACATCAGGAAGAACTTCTTTACAGTAAGAACTGTTTACCAGTGGAAGAGAGTGGTGAATGATTCTTTGGAGATCTTTAAAAGTGGATGGACACCATTCAGGAGTGCTGTAGTTCTGTATTCCTGTATGGCACAAGGTTGGACTAGATGACCCTTGAGACCCATTCCAACTCCAAGATTATTAATACTATGGCTCTGTGGTATCATTCCAAACATGACATTTCTCCACCTGCAAAGATTTATGCACAAAACTGTGATGTATCTCACCCCCACTAGTTCAAAATCAGACAACACTGAAGTCCCAAGCACATCTATGTGGAAGTAAATCTCACTGATTCCTATAGAGCTTATTTCCAAATGAGTGGGCTTAGGAGCAATGTGCCAACAAGCTTAAATGCAAGGGCTCAAGCTTCACTGATTTCTGGATTGGCCACACATTCAAAAACATGTTAATAATTATTTGTTTGGAGAGCTTTGATTATCATCTTATCTCCACACTTAAAAATAAATAAAAAGGATTAAAGTATTTCTATTTTATTTATAATTAATAAATAAATTAGTAAATTAATAAAGTGCACAATTTCCTTGGCTACACGAACAAACCTGCCACTCTAGGGAGAAATAACATTTCCTCTTTTAGAAGCAGCACTGTGGTTAAAAAAACTTCTTAAAAAAAACAACTACAAAGTTGTCCTTTAATTTCCTCATGTCTTCTCTGAAGCCTCTCATTTGAAAACTGCTTAGCAAGACAGAATCCTTTTGGTATATCATGCCAAGTCATCCAAGATGCAAAGGAAAGCTGCCTGCAAAAACAACCCCCTTGCAATGATATCATTTATTCAACAAGTATTTGGATTTGTACAATAGCAGTACAGTTTTTAGCAAAGCAGCTAACTCCAGCTCATTTCTAACTAGGGATGCAAAAATTTCTCAGCCTTGCTTGTGATCAGTGGCAGTTTGTGGTTTCCTAGTTAATGGGGCACTGAATCTGTTCCAGTTCTTCATCCAAATTTTAAAAGAGTTATCCAAGTTACTAACATTATTTAGAGGATGAGTTCTGCACATTTGATAGTGTCATTAAAATTCTGGCCAAGATCCAGGGTAGATTCACCACCTCACTTACCTAAGATGCTTCCAAGCACCATTGATTATATTGTGTTTCCCTGAATCCCACCCACATCACAACCCCATCATTTGCTCTAAGGATGTAATTCTTCACCATGTTTCTTCTCAAAGGAAGCAATGTGTCATTTTAATAACTTCCTCTTTAAACAGTTTTCAAAGGCTATTTGAATTTTAGGACTTATTCTGCACTAAATTTACTCCTGGTTGGTTTGCAAAGAAGACAGCATTTTCAGGACAGGAAACTATTTTCTGTGCAAGACATAATATTTATACACAGAAATATCTTTTTCTGCACAGAAAAAGCTTTTTTTCCTGTGTAGAAAATGTTGTTTTCTATACAAATCAACCACATGCATTTTTTTTCACAGAATGAACCTCCAATTACAGCATTTTCTGCACTGGAAACAGCATTTTCTGTGTAGGAAATAATATTTCTGCATAGGAATGTTTTCTGTGCACAAGATCCTATTTGCTGTGCAAAACAACCACATGTAAATTCTGGGCAGAATATGTCCCAAACTACAAAAATTCTTAGCAGTCCAAGATTCTTCTCAACAGGGTTACTCAATATTGGAAAAAACATGTTTTCCCAAAAGTTTTCCAAATATTTTCAAATATAATTCCTATCCTTACTTTGCTCATGGCAGGCTGCATCCCACAAAAAATGTGTACACAAAGACTTCATCCCACAAAGAAGTGTGTACACATTTTTACATGCATTTTCCCTAATATAAGCATTTTTATGTGTTTTACCATACAGATGAAACAGTGGCTCTAAATACTGTATGCATTTTACTGAGCTCCAGTTTGAAAATATCTGTACAACATACCACAAGCCCCATGCATGTCAGTCACAATCAACAAACTTAGGCAGGTGCAAAATGGATGCCCTTCTCGAGAAGCAGTGCTCAACAAAGTTCTAACTGAACCATGGTTTAGTGCTGAGGGAAAATGTCTTGGTATGTATTCCTCCTCATTCCACCACCTAACACATGTCATGTGAGCTTATTTTTGTGTCAGAGTTAAACACAATTTGTTATTAACATGGGGCCTGAACAGACTGCCAGAAATAATTCAGCTTGAAGCCACTTTAACTGTCCTGGCTCAGTGCTAGGGAATCAGGGAAATTGTATTTTTTCTGAGACATTGAGCCTTCTCTGTCAGAGAGCTCTGGTGCCACAATAAACTACAGTTCCCATGATTCCTTAGCATTGAGCCAGGACAGTTAAAGTGGCCTCAAGTGACATTATTTCTGGCAGTCTGTTCAGGCCCATAGTTGGTTCTGCCATAAGGCCATGTGGAGCAACCTCTTCAGACAGCAGTTGCCAGGGCATGTGAAACAATAGCAAAATGAAGGAGGATAAAACTGAGCACTCCACATGGAGGCCTCTCCTGCATCCATGAAGCAAACCTATCCATTTCAGGTGTGATTGTGGAGGAAGATACTGTCCCCTTGCCAGTGCTGAAATAAATCTCAACTGCCAGGCCAGTAGGTTTCTATACATTAAATGGGAAAGAAGACACCCTCTTGCCCTTTGTTTCAAGCAGTAAAACATCATAAGACAGTCCTCACCATTATATTCAAATCAATTTTGAATTGGGATTGGCTTCCAATCCTGCCTTGAAAGGCAAGTTTACAGGTGTGGCTGTAAAAGCAAAATATGGTTAGAAGTAAGATGGAAAGAGTTACTATAAGCAAAATGGACAAGAGAAGGGTAGATAAGGGAGGAAAGGGGGAAAACCAACCAAGGTTTGGAAATTGTTCCTTTTTGGACTGCAGTTCTCAAAGTCCCACAATCAATATGGTCGGTGACCATATTGACTGGAAATTTATAGGAGTTATACTTTGCAAAAGTAAAGTTTCTGAGTTCTTGAGGAACAACATGGGAGGAATAGCATGTTCACAAACTTCTTACAGACACCTGGAAGTGACACTTGGTGGCTTCCATGTCAGTGGGGCCATGAATCTGCTCTGTGTTCAACTCTAAACAAATTATCAATTCATTTATTTAGAATTGTTTATTGTGCAGAACTATGTTACAATATGGTTCAGCACCTTTAACAGCTCATGTAAAGTTCTGAGTATAAGCCAGAGCGAATTTGCCACCTCACTGACACAAAACTTGGCAACCCTAACTGATCATTGGTAAACCAGGCTGGCATGTAGAAATACCTAGATATGTTGCTTTTAATTACGATCCTCACAATTTTCATTCAGGAGATCCAAACTGACTAGATATCATTTTCTCCAGCGCATGAATCCTGACTATTTTCCTGCAGCCCTACAGAAATTATAGTGCAAAAAGCTCCCACAGGTTTTACAAACAATTGCAGGCACAAAATTACAATAGAGCAGTATCTATTCCCATCATCCATGCTTTCCATCTGCCACATGCTGTACGGTGGGGGACAAGATGTAGCACAGTTGGAAGCCAGCCATGAAAATTCTGGAAGCAAAGCATGGCTGTCATAAAAGGAACTTTGCCAAATACACATACCAGCCTTTCCAGAAAAATAGGAATGCAAATTCAAAACCTTTGCTTCATAGAGCTAAATCACCCTAAAGTTCTCAAGTTTCAAACTTTGTCTGTTCAGCTTTTACTGTTTTTACTGTCTGTTCAGTTCATTATGAAGAGTTGCCCACAACAAGTTTTTCATGTGTTCAGCACACATAGAAGGGGCTTAAAATGTACTTTTTTGGACTAAAGCTCCCAGAATGTCATGGTCAACATGATCATCATCATATCAGGTGTGGCCAACTATGGTCCTCCATGTGTTTTTGAATTACAGTTCCTATTATCCATAACTAGGGGTGCAAATATTCACTTATTTAATTCTTAAATTACATGAGGATTTGTTATTATTCTTGTATTCTTTGGACCTTTAGAAGGAAACTCATTTGCAAAAAATAAAAAATAAAAAACCTCATGCATAACACAACATTTCATAAATAAAAGTGCATTTTGTACAAAGCACACTGGTTTTTTAAAACAAATTTTTGGGATTTTTCACACACACAGTCTTGAAATCTGATTCCCCTGCCCCCACAACATTTTACCATTTTCTCAAAAGGATATCTCGATATGTCAGCCACTCTTTTCAAGGTTAAGAAGACTTTACAACCCTATTCCCCACTACTGGTTATCCTTGCTGGTTATCCCATTACCTTATAATGGGAGTTGTCATGCAAATACATCTGGATGACCACGGTTGTCTATTCCTGCTGTATAAAAATTATAAACCAGAATTATGATTGTAAGGATAGTAATTAAAATTATCTGAAAGATTTATACAACCAGGCTGTCACATGGCAGCTACAATGACCAGGTAAAAAACATTTCTAAGTAAATACATCATTTTGAAAAACGATAGAATTCTAATTCATCTGAATCAATATGGGGAGAAACAGTAAAGGGTAAACTGAAAACAGAGTTATGGAGAAAATCCCCTATGTCTAGACAGATATGGCCAAGAACCAGAGATTCCTACACTTCCAATCCTATTCCTGCAGGCAATGAATTTTATGAAAGGGTCTGTGAGCATTCCACCAGAGCAACACAAACATTCATAGCTGCTGCAGAATTTAGTCTTCTTTTTCAACTAAGGAGATTATCACACTACCTTTAAAATGCATGAAAAAGAGATGTATCTCACCTGAATCAAAGTAAAATTCAGGCTGCATCCAGATGCTATCATACAGATTTTCCCCAAAAAACTGCCATTGGAATGCATCCCGAATTCAGCCCAACTGACTTAACTCGCTTCGGCGGCCATTTTTCTAAGTCAGAACTTTTACTTTGATTCAGGCAAGGTAAGTCTCTTTTTAATGTGTTTTAAAGGTAGTGCAATAATTTTAAGTTTTTCAAAGTTGTATTTATAGCATGCCCAGATGATCACTTATGCAACTACTGACCAGACCAGGAGGTGCCTAGTTTTAGAAGGGTGCTTCAGAATACGTTTGCCAGATGTCCTTTATTTGAAGGCCACATAACTTGTCTCTTATAGGATTGGCAGGTGCCCCTTATGGGGATGTCCCCTATTTCAGAGTTAGAAATCTTTTCATTTTATATCAACTGACAAGCGGGGGGATACTGTATTTCTGAGTGTGTGCCCTTTATAAAGACAGAGATGTATAGAACATGTAATATATGAACGTGGACAATATGCTGATTTTACAGAGGCCTAGCTAGGTTAACCAAAATCAGTAACTTCATTTGCTATTTATGAAGATTACCAATTTGTTCATAATGAATTCCTGACTGTCAACCCTGAATGTTGATTGTCCCTTATTGCTATTTTGAAAATCTGACAACATTATTCTACAACCATACATGCATTTAACCTTGTACTGCATTATATGTTCTGTATCCTTCTCCTTCAAGCAGCAGCAATAGAGCACAATGCACAGGTTAAAAGATTTTGCCTGCATTTATTTCATCTGCATATTTAATATAGGATACAATCTCATTTTCTCCCTAACACAAAATGAAGAGTTGCTTTGTTTGTTTGTTTAAAGCCACAAGCACACATATCTCTGAGTAGTTCCAAACAATAGAGAGAATTCTACTGAAAGATATGTTTAGCATTTAGTCTTAAGCAGAGATTACATTACAGAAGACATGACAGATGTTTTCAAATATGCACCAGGCTGTGATAAGTAGGAAGGTAACCAGTTGCTATGCATTGCTACTGAGGATAGGAAAAGTAGTAATGAGCTTAAACTGCAGGGAGAAAAAGATTTAGATTAAATAATATCAGGAAAAAGTTCTACCCATAAGAATAGACTGTAAATTGAAAAATACTATCAGGGGAGGTTCCAGGATCTCCGACACACAAGTTTTTAAAATTAGTTTGGATATGTATCTGTCAGAAAGGATTTAGGTTTAATTAATCCTGCCTCCAGGCATGGGAGGTGGATTGGATTTTTTTCCTTAGCTATCCTTCAACCCTGTGACAATAAAACAGCAGAATATTGCAATAGAAAGAAAGTATAACCTACTCCTAAAGCATGACAGGATTGCACTGGTAAGTATGCTAAACATTCATTTGTCGTATTGGGACTCTAAAGCTGCATCTACAATGCAGAATTAATGCAATTTTGCATTGATTTTACTGCCATGGCACAATGCTATAGAATTCTAGGATTTGTAGTTTTGTGACATATTTAGCCTTCTCTATTAGAGAGCTCTGGTGCCACAACAAATCCTAGGATTCCACAGTAGTTGGCCATGATAGTTAAAGTAGTGTCAAGCTGCATTAATTATGCAGCACGGCAGCAGCCTAGATCCTTTAATGCAATGGTTTTTAAACTCATTCACCTAGCCTGCCACTATAGAATTGCACCATGGCAGTAAAAACAGTGTAAAACTACATTAATTCTGCATTGTTGTTATTATTATTATTTAATTGAAATATTTATATTCTTCTTGCTATCATGAGATGTCAGGATAGCATACAATTAAAGCAATGTAAACAATTGAAAATAATTTCATGTAAAAACAACAGAATAATTTAAATGGAATAAAAACATTTTATATAAATCACCTGCTTCAGACAACAGAAAAGGCTAAAACAGTTTAAAACATGTGCATGTACACTGTAAAAGGCCTGACTAAAAAGCCATGGTGTCTAAAAAAGTCCCAATGTCAGCATCAACTGGGCAATCAGGAAGAGGGCATTCCCTAAATAGGTGGCATGGCAGAGAGACCATCTCCCATGTCTTTCTGTGATGTGTCACTCCCACTAGCTGGACACAAAGCAAGGCACCAGCAGAAGATCTGAGTTAACAGGCAGGTATACATAGTATGAGATGCTCCTTCAAGTATCAAGCTCCCAAGTATTTCAGGTCTCTCAATGTCATCATCAGCACCTTGAATTTAGACCAGAAACATACTGCCAACTAATGCAGTTCATTTAAGACTGGTGTTATGTGTTGTCTATATGATAGTCCAGTCAATAATAACATCCTAGCTGTAGTGCACATCCTCTTCAACGGCAGACCGATGTAAAGTGCATTGCAGTAGTCTAGTTGGGAAGCTACCAATGAGTTTACTATTGTGGCTAAATCATCCCTGTCCAGGAAAGGCAATAGCTCGTGCCAAAAACTTAAGAGCTACAGTACTCTTGGGCCTCCAGTGACATTATGGATCTAGGAGTACTTCCAAGCTATGCACCTGCTCCTTCGGGACAGGTTGCTGACCTAATCCACATATTCAAGAACTACCAACCAACAAAGCCTCCATCTTATTGGGATTGAGCCATCAACAGCTGCTGGGAGAAACAGGAAGACCAACAGGATAAGAGTCTTCCCCCATCTTTCATACAAGACTGACTGCAGACATTTCTGTACCCTGTTCTGAAAGCAGAATGAAATGTGTCCATTAATGTTTGAAGCTGTCCAACCACCACTTGCTCAAATACCTTGCCCAAAATGGGGAAATCACCAATGGGGTGGTAGTTGGCACATGCCCAGGGTCCAGGGAGGTCCTCTTCAGGAAAGGGCATATCAGTTTCCTACAATGCAACAGGAAGCTCCCCCTGGCATAGTGAGGCATCTGCCATCCCATGGACCCACCCAATTAATCTTCTTCTGCTAGATTTTAACAGCCAAGATGAGCAAGGATCAAACTTACTTGTGGTGGGCTGAACTAATTCAAGTATCTTGACCACATCATTGGACTGTAACAACTAAACAGATACCAGGAAACCTGATCTGATGGAGCATGGAATACTTCCTCAGACTCTGAGATAGCTGTGGCATCATGTTTTGAATTAATACGAGTAACCTTCTCATCAAGTTACTTGACATTAAACAGGAAGTTGCTGCTTTCCATTTATTCCTTGTAGCTCTGCTGGAGGAGGAAGGGGGAGAATGTATGAATGTATTAATATTGTTTTAAGGGGTGGGAGGGTTGGATGGGGAGTTTAAATGTTTTAACCTGTGTATTTTAAATGTTGTAACCCGCCCCGATTGCT
>CM034708.1:17495459-17508718 GCA_020142125.1 Phrynosoma platyrhinos | reverse complement strand
AAAAAAAATTGGACAACCTGAAGTCTTCTTGGGATGTAATTCTACTTCTGCTCCCCAAATGAAAGAACTAGAAAAGATTCTAAAATGCAAAGATATGCAACTGAGCACAAAAGTTAGAATCATACAGACCATTGTATTCCCCATTACTATGTATGGATGTGAGAGCTGGGCTGTAAAGATGATAGGAAGAAAATCAATTCATTTGAGATGTGGTGCTGGAGAAGAATGCTGAGGATCCCATGGACAGCCAAAAGGGTAAATAAATAAGTCCTAGAGCAGATCAAGCTGGAAACTCCACTGGAACCCTGGTATAGAAAATGACATGGATGTGGCCACTGAAAGGAACTAGAGCAATGGTAACAGGATTACTACAGTTCAAGTGGCAGGTGCATGAGTCAGCATTTGGTAAGCTGTACATCAGTGGTCCCCATCCCCCGGTCTGCGGCCCGGTACCGGTCCGCAGAACAAATGGTACCAGGCCGCCCTGCTACTGCATCTTCTGTGCAGTGGCGGCAGTGGGTCCTGTGACTTTTGCGAGTCCTGCGAGTCCCGATAATAAGCGCAGGGATGGGACTCCTGCGTCTGCTGACGTGCCCCAGCCCAGCTGATCAGCGTGGGGGCGGGGCTTCTGTGCACGGCTTTAGTGAATGATGAGTGACGTCCCTGATGCTGTTCAGAGGAGCCAGTGGGCCACGGAAAAATTATCAAATGTTGACTGGTCCACGGCAATAAAAAGGTTGGGGACCACTGCTGTACATCATAGGAAGTCTGATGCAACATGCACAGTAGGTGAGACCAGCCAGGTATGCATCATGGGAGGCCTGATGCAACAGTCCTGATGCAATGGGCACTGGGAATGAAACCAGCAAGGTTTCATTAGTGCTTGGCTGTCACATGTGCTTAAGAAGACCAGCTATAAATGGGAGAGAATCAGAATCTCTGTTGTTAGTTAGTTGTGGCTGGTGGGCTGACGAAGCGCTTTGTTACTCTGTTTAGCTGTGGATATTCAAGACAGACATCTGGTAATCTGTGTATCTTTGTAAATATTTGCAACAAAGATGAAAACTCTCTCTGAGAGAAGTCTCACTAGGAAGCTATTCTTTTCTCCAAGGTGAAATCAGAAGCTGCATGTGGGAGGTTTTTTCCTGTGCTGTCTGGAGCAGATTCTTCACAGAAGACCAGCTTCTGGGCATTCCTGCCTACGTGCATCTATTCTGCATGTGTGTATGCTAGATCTTGCTGTCTGCATACCCCAACAAAGATGACCAAATTAAGACTGTCGTACTTCGGACACATCATGAGAAGGGGGGACTCATTGGAAAAGACAATAATGCTGGGAAAGGTGGAGGGAAGTATAAAGAGAGGAAGGCTGCATGCCAGATGAGTGGACTCTATCAAGGAAGTCACAGGTATGGGTCTGCAGGAATTAAGCAGAGCAGTGGAGGATAGGGGGTCTTGGAGATGTCTCATCCATAGGGTTGCCATGAGAGGAGATTGACTCAAGGGCAGTTAACAATAACATGATAAGTATGAAAATCTTATTCTAGAGTACAACAAAGAGGGACAACAAATGTTAAGCCACCTATTAACATAAATTACCACAGCCTTGTGGAACATACAGGACATTCATGCATTTGGAGCTGCTGGATAGGATGAGTGTAACACTGAGATGAGCCTCTTTGAAAACCCGTGAATGCCCTTGAACCCAGAAGTCATCCCATAAGTTACCACCACAGTAGGCAACCATCAAGACTTTTGTCCTTTTGAAAATAATAGATCAAGGAAAGCCAATGTTTGATGTCATTCACTGCATGTATATGCATAGGAAAAGAAACATCAATAGTGAAGCTATCTAGGATGGCATTACAAAGCTTATCAGACTTCCTGTTTCACTACACATAAACTGGTCACAAGCTGTGATCTAGGAGGGAGAAAAAGACATTTCTCTGACAGTATAGTATCAGTTGTCATGCCTTCCTCTGAAGTCCCCTCATTGATCATTGTCAACAATAAGAATGCTGTTGAATGGTTCCGTCCATTTTTGAATCCCTTTGTAAAATCCACAGGGTGTGCCCTAAAAGATAACTAGTAATTCCCTTTCCTGGGCAATTTGTCTCCCATCCGATAGGTTTTGGAGGGTTGTGTACTTCAAAACCTACAGAATCTATTTGACCAGATGCAAGAATGTTGTAGTAAAAATGAACTGGTAAACTTTGACCCAGCAGTTCTGTCATACCTGTACTGGATTTCTGAAAAGCAATTTATTGCCACCATTGCATACAGTAAAGCTGCTTAGCTCTCATTGATTTTAATGGCATGCCATGCCAGTGCCTAATTTTGTGTTCTATTCTACCATCATTATCTGTACACTGCCAGATAAGCAGATATGCTTTCCTTTGAGTTGCTCTCTATTCCAAGAGATAGCAGCTATTTCTTATTTACTGCTCTGTCTCTGGAGGGCCATCGGTAACTTGAATACCCTCAACAAAATCTGTTTCTAATCTAATTAGCATAGTGCCTGCTGCAGCTTTCTGTGTCTAAACAACAAAGCTGGCAGTGCAAGTGAAGAAGCGTCTTGTATAGTTGAAAAGCTTGCTTCTTCTTTGTTTAAAGCCTGCTTGGTCCCCTTGTTTTAGTTTCATGATGGGACATTTAATGTAAGACATTTGATGCATGGAATGAGCCACAGCAATCACAATGCAACCTCTTCTTCTGCAAACCCAAATTAACCATGAACAAATTAAACAGTTGAGTTTCCTGCATTTGGGGAAATTGCAAGAGGCAGTAGTGTGGGAGAAGAACAAAACAAGTGCCATCTTTGCTCTATTTTCTAGGAGGGACCCTGTTTTCTTGTGCTGTGGCTGTTTCTTCATGTAACAACATAGCCCTTTCTTGCTGGAAGGAATGGGCAACCTGGAGATCACATTCCACATGCAACCCTCATCTGAATTTCAAAAAGTCTCTGCAAGTGATCAGCCCACTAGTTGGGAAAAAAGGAGGAGAGAAAGATGGAAGAAGCAAGCAAGCAAAAATGGGGATAGGGTGATATGGATGGAGATCATAAAAAACAGACAGAAAAGGGGTGGAACTATTCATTTTTGTCCCTGACTCATTGCTAGCTTCCATCCGGGACATCACTAGCATGGGACTACCTTGAGACAACGTGTCCCTTGACTGAAGGTAAGTACTGTACATGAGAAATATAACAATGAGAACCATGTTAAAGAAATTGATGCATGAAGCTCTTCACTCCCACAATCTCCCTTTATCTTTAATTTTTTGTGTTTGTATTCTGCACATATTTGTTGTGCAGCAATCTACCAATTCTATATTACAGAGTATTCAGCCAATAGCTTCTTCCAGTATGAAGGGGCGGCAGCGAAGGAATATATCTCCCTGCTCTGGAATGTCACTGCATTATTTTGTTGTTAATTGCCCTTGAGTTGATTTCAACTCATGGTGACCCTATGGATGAGACATCTCCAAGACCCTCTGTCCTCCACTGCTCTGCTTAATTCCTGCAAACCCATACCTATGACTTCCTTTATAGCATGTGGCCTTCCTCTCTTCCTATTTCCCTCCAGCTTTCCCAGCATTATTGTCTTTTCTAATGAGTCCTTCCTTCTCAGGGTGTGTCCAAAGTATGACAGCCCCAGTTTGGTTCTCTTGGCTTCCAAGGAGGTTTCCAGCTTGATCTACTCTAGGGAGACTATCGCTCTACACTCTTAAAATGGGGCCAAGTCTTTTTAATTGCTCTGGCTGCCTCCTGT
Organism: Phrynosoma platyrhinos; assembly: GCA_020142125.1. NCBI lineage: Eukaryota > Metazoa > Chordata > Lepidosauria > Squamata > Phrynosomatidae > Phrynosoma > Phrynosoma platyrhinos. Next base: position 17,504,948 of record CM034708.1, on the reverse strand, counting down.
TGCATCTGGAACTTGTAGTTTAGGAAGAGGCATTTAGAATATTCAGCCAGAGAGCCTTTAAATCTAAGGGAGCTACAAAGCCCAAAATGCAACAGGAGGCAGTCAAAGCTATTAAAGCGAAATAGCCCTGTTTTAAGAGTGTGGTGCGATAAGCTCATAGAGCCCATTTGTTTGACTGCAAAAACTGAATTACAAACTGAAAGTCCTGAGTAATGGTAAGTTGCACCTCCACAAGCTGCATACATTTATACTCCTAAATAAACATTTTTTTTGTATCTTCCATCCACAAGCTTGGAAGTTATTATTTACAAACAGCAAACTATTAAGTAATGAAGGTAAATTGCATTACTTTATTTTTACCTCTGAATTACAGATAAATTCACTACGGATAAAAAGAACATTTGAAAATACTCAAATGTATTTGCAAATACTCAAAATAATCATAATCAAGAAATCAAGATGTGAAGAACTCTGGACTGATTAAAATCTTTGCAGTTTAATGCTTATTCTGACACACACCCCCCAAAAGAAATCACATGGTGCATTTTATACAGAACAGAGAATTTACTGAAAACATATCTATGCAGAAATACTGGCTGGAATCCTCTATTATGATGTACATTATATACTTAAACATACGTAGTTACTTAGTTACCTAGCAGAGGCCATAGGAAACCCTGTTTATGAATCGCAGAGATGCATCATGGGACACCAGAAAGAGTATCTTGATGCATTGTTGCTCCCTAGTCAGTGTCTCAATGCTCGACAATGCTCAACTGTATTGGTAACTTTGCTGGATCCCCTATATAGTAACATAACATCAGCCCTTTATTGGATACAGGTTTTATGGAATTGCCCAATTCTAATTCCTGCAGTCATAAGTCCATTTTGTTGTTGTTGTTGTTTGTGCCTTCAAGTCGTTTTCAACTTATGATGATCCAACTTATGATGATCATGGGGTTTTCTTGGCAAAATTTACTCAGAGGAGATTTGTCATTGCCTACCCCTGAGGCTAACAGCATGTGACTTACCCAAGGTTATCATGGGGATTTCATTGGCTGAGCTGGGAATCAAACCCTGATCTCCAGAGTCATAGTCCAACACTCAAACTATTATGCCACAAAAGATGTAAATTCTCATCAGGATTCCAGCTATTATTTTTGTTGCAGAAAATGCTATTTTCTGCCGCTATCTGTGCAAGAGAAGTGTGAATTTTGTACAGAATAAGTTGCCAACTATAGCATTTTCTGCACAGAAAACAGTATATTATCACAGAATTATTTTCTGTGTAGAAAATGCTTCTTCCTGCATGAAAAGTCTGTTATCTGCACAAAAACACCCCATGTGAATTTTGTACAGAGTAAATCTCAAACTGTGAATAGTGTTTGAAAGCAGCATAGTTTTCAAAGACTGTCTTTCAGTGGGAAGAAAATTGTAAAATTATTCATTGCTTCCTTCAAAAATGAAATTAGCAAAGAATTGCATCCCTACAATTCACTACTTGTAGCATTTGGTTATTTGTACAGGTATGGGAAGTTGACTCACTAAATAGTCAAGGAGGAAAATCACAGGAGTTAGGATCTAACCTAGCTTACCTAAGTGTGTCTTCAAACAAATATTTACTGTAGGCCAACAGTATCTAGAATCCAGAATTTTGTAAAAAAAAAAAATTAGTTTTAGTTACTTTTGAGAAAAAGTAAGTAAAGAATTGCTTTTAAAAATGGTGACTTCAATAGTAAATAATTACTTTGATCCCTCCATTACTTCTAAAAATTATCTTTCCCAGCTTCTGTAGCTAAACTACAGAAGATTATGGTGTTCCATACCTGGAATTCCCAGTATCTAAACTACAACTCCAGGATCTCAAATAAATAAATAAATAAATAAATTGTAGTCCACCCAATCACAAGGAATCAGGGTGGGTTACAGCAATAAAAATGCATAGAATACAATAAAATTCAAAATTAGCCCCTTCCCCACCCCCATTGGTGAGAATTCCTAGAGTCTCACCAAACTACACATCCCAGGATTTTATAGGATGGAATCTTAGTGGTTAAAGTCATATCCAACTGCAATAACTGGGTAGTACAGATACACTCTAATATTCAACAACCATTCACATTTATTTTATTCTTAACTACCACAGTTCATAGAAGGAAGAGGCAAAGCTCTTAAATTCAGGAATCCCTCTCCCATATGGCTAAAAGGCAATCTGGTCCCCCACCTCAGATCACTTGTCAGGCAGGAAATGAGGAAAGTGAGTACCACCATTCTAAAAGAAATTTGCCATGTGATACTAATGAGTTAAAAGCATATAATGCTAATTTTACCACTTCAAAGAATGCTACACATGGATTGCTGCTCCATGAACATGGGATAATGGATTCCCCAAATTAACAAGCCATGTCTATAGTATTAGGTAACTTTTCCTACCAATGATTTTTTTTTTCTTTTAAAAGACTGATCAGTTAAAAATAGGCATCCCCCTAAAACAGAAAATGTATGTTCCTGGATCAGAAAGCTGTACACTTCCATATTTAGATGCTGGAAATGTATTATTTTATTTTGTTGTGTCCTCTGTTTGTATGATGGAAGTTATTGTATCAGGAAAAAACTGGTGGGTTTCACTTCTACTAAGAATCTATTATGCAAGTCCACTGCTTCCATTGCAGTGGCTGAATGATATAAAAAGGTTTTACCTTGTTTATTAGCAAAAGAACATAGCTTGTTATGTAATTTGTTTTGTTTTGTTTTATAATACACTTCTGTGAGTTGTCATGCCAGCAAATATACCTGCTAAGACAGTGGTTGCTACCCTAACAGGTGCACACATAAGTGTAGGCAATTATGCATTGAAACATAGCTTTTCAAAGCACCTTTTATGCATAGCTCTCTGTCTTCTCTGCTGGTTGAATAATATAATTTGCATAGCTTTGTCTAGATCACCTTGATGCTAAGTATCATTGTTGGATGCATACAGTTGGGGGAAGCACAGACCTCCTTAGACTGCACCCCTGCAAAATGCAGTCATTCCTAACTTGAGGACATCCAGGCATTTTGGACTATAGCGCCTATCAGCTCCTGCTTAATTAATGATTATGGACACTGTAGTCAAACCATCTGGATGAGCCCAGGTTCTGGAAAGCTAGGGCAGAGGATTCGGCATCTCTTACTAAGAAGTATGTTTAACCAATTCCCAGATGAGTTAATTCCTATAAATGTGTGTAAACTGAAATCATGAGGCAAACCTTGGTCAATGACTCAGCTGATGCCAATGGAGATTTTTAAAGTCTAATGGCCATCTGAGAGGTGTTAATACACGGGTAGGCAACCTGTCCCCTTTAAGGGCCAAGGGACTTCAACTCCCAGAATCCTAGGAGCTATTGGCCAACATGGGACTATTGGCCAACATGGCTGAGGCTTCTGGGAGCTGAAGTCCCTCGGCCCTTAAAGGGGAAAGGCTGCCTACCCCTGTGTTAATATATGTACTATACTTTAACTCTTATTTAAAAAGGAGTCATCCCCTGGTAAAAGTCAAATATGTATTATGTACTGGAAGCACTGATCCTGCTCTATTTTCTCATCCATTCAGCCTTTAGGGTATGCACAAGCACTTATACCTGCTGGATTTTTAAATGTTCTTTGGTATCCCCCCCCCCCCGCTTCATCCTTAAGTTCCTTTGCTACATGCCTCTTAGTTTTATCCTTGACTTATCCATGCGTCATATAAAAATCTATAATTCTGACCCCCAAATTCTGCCCTTGACTTATACATGAGGTTGACTTATTGTCGAGTATATACGGTAATTGTTTATTTTCTTTTAGTTTCTTTCTGAAACATTTTGTTACTCTTGTGGCCCACTCTGAGAAGCCAGTTTGGGTTTATTTTTATATTATATGTGAACTGAACAGCCTGTCAGGCAGAGGCCAATACTTTGGTAGCCCTTCATGCAAAGGATTGCTCTCTGTAAAGTGGAATACCTAGTCATTCTAGAAAATTTCAGGAGAATGCTGCCTGCACCACCTATGTCATCATTTCCCAGAAGGACCTCCTCCAGATGTGTTGGACTACAGAAGCCAGAATCCCCTGGTTGCATGATTCTGGGAACTATAGTCCATCACAGCTGGAGACTACCTGTATGGTGTACTATGTATTCCATTAATTTCTCCCACCTCATCCTCCAAGGTGCTACATGTGATTTACTTCCAGAATTCTGTGGCCTTATATTGAGGCAGCAATGTGAATAACATTATTTAACCTTGCCCAAAATACTGCCTGCAGTGAAGTGAAGAACTGATGCCTAGAATAGTGAATCTGCTACCTCATTTTGTTTCCTTCCAGAGAATCAGAGCCAACAATAAATGAAAAATGCTGAAATGTATTTCATTAAGTGCAAAAGGACCTTTTCTGAATAAAAAGTCTTGAGGATAGGATAGGATGATGTATTTTTTTTTTTAAATGGCACTGCACATGGGGGCATAGAATTACACACAATAGAGATTCATTTTCCTGTGAATAGTAGCAGAATTTTAACTACATAGTTTCATTTTTCTGTGCTTTGCCTTCCTTCCGATAGATACGTAATCTCATATCATATAAACCACCAGGCTGTGTTTTCTGTCAATGCAAATCTTTTTCTTTCTTTTTTTAAAGTGGGGTGGAATGAGGAAGAATAGCTAAACTTCCCAACAGGGCTCACACATTGGAAGGTTTTTGAATTATCTTTGATAGTCTATGTTGTATTTGAATAAAACTGGAGGTTAGGCTTTTCTGTCAACCCTAGCCTTGCTTTCACACCCTAAACAGTGTGAAAAGGAGAAAATGGTGGCAGAAGTGCTAATGCATTTTGTTTGAAGTGTGGATATGAGAATGGAAATACAAGCTGGAGTGCAACTCTGTAGAAATGCAGAGAAACCAGCTTCTTGGCCTCGCTTTTCTTCTTTTAGTGAAAAATAATTATAACTCTTCCCTAAAGATAACAACAGCCATTTCCTTTATCTGACACAGATCTTGTTCTTATGAGATTATGTGAGTTATTTTTAAAAGAAAAAACCCTGATATTTGTAAATGCCAGTTACAAAATATGCTACCCAAAGTACTCTAAGAGGAAATCTGTCATCCTATGATTCACACATGGCATCCTGCCAGTAATGAGTGCCTGCAATTACCACCAATTTCCCCCTGTTTAATTAGTGTGAAAAAAAAACTTATCTAAAAGGACCACGTGTATTCTTTACATGGTGAGGAAGTTTCTGCCATAGATATGCCAGAGTGGGGGGGAAAAATCCAAGTTGTTTAATAATAATGCTGAATTGATCATTTAACAAGACATTCCTGAAATGATGACTTCTAGTGAAGATGCAGATGGAATTTGAATACTAAGAGTAAAGGAGCTATTGCACTCAACTTCAGAGACATCTGCCACCAAAACTCCTGCAATGAAAACATTTTTATTATTTAAATTTATATCCTGCCTTTTTACCATACAACGATGCCCTAGGCAGCCGCAAAGAACGTCAGAAAAAAACTGCAGACACATCTCAAGGTGCTCAGTGGATGAATGATTTATTGATGATAAGCCCAATGTCTTTCATCCTACATATTCTGTCAAGTCTTCTTCAGGGGGTCCATAAAATCATAAAAAGAGGCAACACATAAATAGACAACACAGGTCAAAATGTATTGCGCTTTTTATCAATAAATCATTCATATATCGAGTACCTTGAAATATATCTTCCTTTTTCCCCCCTGCTGGAGTGCTCCTTAGTTTTTGCTTCCTTTGAAAAGAAACCAGATTGTCACAATAAGAACAATCCTTTAATGGAGTCCTGGACCTGCACAGCACACACTGCTGTGGTAGAGGGGCCACCTTTGATAGCTTCCAGGGATGGAGACCAGAAGACTTTGCGTTGGGCATAACACACCTGGCATGCTGTGCATGGGGGAGGGCAAAGTTAGAGGTGTTAAAAGGGCCAGCCATCCCTTTACATACCTCTTTCCATGCATGGCTTCACAGGGAAAAGTACAGGGATTGAGCACAGTAAGATAAACCATTAGGCTAAGGGCCTCTACAGACTGCCAGAAATAATGCAACTTGAGTCCACTAACTGCCCTGGCTTAGTGCTAGGCAATCATGGGAACTGTAGTTTATTGTGGCACCAGAGCTCTCTGACAGAGAAGGCTCAATATCTCAGAAAAAAAATACAATTCCCATGATCCCCTACCACTAAGCCAGGACAGTTAAAGTGGACTCAAGTTGCATTATATCTGGCAGTCTGTAAAGGCCCTAAGTCTTTCTTTTATGTTCCCTCTTTCCTTTCCACTTGCCTTGTGGTGTCTCTGCTTCTCTCTTCTCTCTTCTTCTCATTGAGAATGGGATGGGGGTTTGGTTTGTTGGCATTAAGCATAGCAGTAGCATCCGACCCAGCAGTGTGTGTGTGTGTGTATGAACTTCTGATAATTAAACAGGATACATTGGTAAGGTAAAAATAAGATTTACTTTATTGTTACAAGGAATTCATCTAGATTCTAGGAAAGTAAGCAATCAGTAGAAAAAACCTATACAGTGGTAGAAGAGTCCCTACAGCTGACTCTTATGCACACAAGTATGAAAAAAAAAATATTTCCTGAGGGACAGTCTTATGGCTGTGTCCATCTTTGACCAAGGCATGAAGATGAGAGAAAAACAGAGTCATAAGACCATTGCAAACAAAAATTCCAAGCTTTCATACAATTAACGATTACAGAATCAATATTAAAACATTAAAATTAGAATTAACTAACTAAATAAAATACATACGTAAGCTTAAGATATATGTCTTGCATTATAAAACAGATCACATTGTAATAGCAAAGAAAGAGAGCTTATTAACCATTGGACTTAATAACAAAAAAGCATTTTATAGCCACATATCCTCAGGTTTCTATTCCCCTTTGCAGACGGCGATATCCTGTAAAATACAAAACATGTGAGATATACAAGAATAGAGTTAATGTGGTGTAGTGGTTTTAGACCACTAAAACTAGTATTGTGGAAATAAGGCTTTGCATCCCTGCTCAGACTACTAGAAATAGTGCAAATTGAGTCTACTTTAACTGTCATGGCTCAATGCTAGGGAATCATGGGAATTTTATTTTTTTCTGAGACATTGAGTCTTCTCTGTCAGAGAGCTCTGTTGCCACAATAAACTACAGTTCCCATGATTCCCTAGCACTGAGTCAGGGCAGTTAAAGTTGATCCAGCCCTAGTGGCGCAGTGGTTAAATGCCTGTACTGCAGCCACTCACTCATAGACCACAAGGTTGCGAGTTCAATACCAGCCAGGGCTGAGGCTCGACTCAGGCCTGCATCCTTCCGAGGTCGCTAAAATGAGTACCCAGCTTGTTGGGGGGCAATCAGCTCACAGTTGTAAACCGCTTAGACATCCCATGCACGATATGAAGCGGTATATAAATGAAGCTGCTTTGCTTTGCTTTGCTTTGCTTTGCTTTAAAGTAGACTCAATTTGCACTATTTCTGGCAGTCTGCAAAGGAAAACTCACTAGATGGTCTTGGGCAAGTTACTGTCTCCCAGCCTTAGAAGAAGACATTAGCAAAACCCCTCTGAATAAATCTTGCCAAGAAACTCTTTATGTTAGGGTCACCATAAGTTGGAGTCAACATGAAGGCACATAACAAAATTAAGATGCAAAAGAAGGAAGTCAAAAACCAATTTATAGAAAACCACAACAGTAGCCGATAAAATGTTCCTAGTGTGGGGAGAAAGAGAAGACCAAACAAACAAGAAAAATGTATAGTTCAGGCTCAGGACCTATCTACATAAAAAGGATTTGTTTGGTGCTGGAAGGTCACCAGAGAAGAATAAAATTATATGGACATCCATAAGAAAGAACTTTTATAGTCTGAAGGCAACCCCCAGAAAGATCCTTAAACAATTCTAAATGAATACCAGTAAGGTTTTTGTAGGTTTTTCAGGCTGTAGAGTGTACATCTGTTATTTTTATTTTGATGTGTTATGATATTGTATTTTGTTTTTGTTGTTGTTGTTGTCTGCCTTCAAATCATTTCTGAGTTATGGTGACCCTAAGGCAACGCTATCACTGGGTTTTCTTGACAAGTTTTTCAGAGTGGGTTTGCCACTGCTGTCCTTTGAAGCTGAGAGAATGTGACTTGCCCAGGGTGACCCAATGGGTTTATATGGCAGAGCTGGGATTTGAATCCTGGTCAGTTCAAGCAGGGAAAAGATCTGTAGATGTTATACAATCTTTTTACTATAAAAAAGGCAACTGTGCAGGATATCCTGGCAGCCTTAAAAATTTATAAGGTCAAATTAAGACTGTAATTACTGTATAGTATATTCACCTGGATTTCAGTCTTTAATGAGATTGAATGTTTGCAGACATGTCTCCCCCCCCACCCCGGAGAATATTATTTGTTCCCCCATGTGTACACCACTTGACTCTTTATGTGGAACTGGGCTTGAATTCTCTTGAAATGGAAGCCTGGCTGATGACTTACTGATCTTGGTTTAAGATCCATTTTAGGCCCAATAGATTTGGCCTTTTATGTTACCTTCTATTTGATGTTTATTATACCAGGTGTGCTACATCTTATAAAAGCAAAGTAATGTTTTTGGGTTCAAACTTTGACTCTCTCCTTTTATTACCTGAAAAGGACTGTCTTGAAACTGTCAGAATATGCCTAGAGGAGAGGGAATATCAGCTGTCATATCCAACACCTCCTAGGGTTTGTTCCCCATTGATGCTTGCAGGGTAGGATTCTGGACTATTTTCAAACTCTTTCATTGCTGGTGTCGAGGAAGGCCTTTCTATTTGCAGGGCTGAATGTACATCCCTCAAATGTGACTAGGGGCAGATATCTACAGGACCCTTTCCTGAATGGTACATGTCATTGTGCTCAAGCTCCTGATGTTCTCCATCACATTGTATTTTTTGCCCATTGTATACAATTCCTAGGGGGAAATTGTAAAGAAGGTTATCGGAAACGAATATCTGTTTGGATAGGTTATCAGTGGAATTCTTATTGGAAGATTGGAACCTGTATATTAGCAGGCTAATGGCCAATTTTCTGGTGGAGGTGACAAACTTATGGCTTAAATTTCGTAAAAATGATACCTGATGTTTTATTTTAAATATACATTGTTGTATGCCTAACAAAAGAATTAAAATAAAATAAAATAAATGAACCCTGGTCTCCTAGTTGGCTTCCGTGGCTCAGCAGGGATTTGAATCCTCGCCCCAAAGTCATAGTCCAATACCCAAAGCATCACACAATACTGGCCTAGCTATTTAATCTCCCCCTTGTCATGGACGGATCATTTCCTGATCAGGGTGGAGCTCAAGGCTATATCCTATCCCCCGGGGGTGGTGGACCTATTAGATTGGTCTGCCCTCGAAGGCTTCCAGAAAGCCTTAGAGGGCTTAATGGTTGGCAACGTTGGCGATTCTGTTGAAGCCTTGGTGAATACT
>CM034708.1:17449399-17461374 GCA_020142125.1 Phrynosoma platyrhinos | reverse complement strand
GCTGTTCATCCAATGACTATGCATGTTACCACCCAGAAGGTGGAATTTAAGGGTTGGGCTAAAAGTTCTTTGTTCTAACAACAGTTGTGTTCCAGTGTTTCATGTTTTCTACCTGCAAAGATGGATGTATATAGTTTTATTTTGTTTCTCTTGCTTTGCAACTTACAATAAAATCTTACTTGGAACTACTACTCTGTCTTCAAGCCTGGGAAAATGCATGGGGTTGCTACACTTCTGGGTAGTGAGGTAAATGGCTGTGGAACAGCAGCCAGGCATTTCAGTGAACTAAACCAGGGGTAGGCAACCTTTCCCCTTTAAGGGCCAAGGGACTTCAGCTCCCAGAATCCCAGAAGCTATTGGCCAACATGGGACTATTGGCCAACATGGCTGAGGCTTCTGGGAGCTGAAGTCCCTCGGCCCTTAAAGGGGAAAGGTTGCCTACCCCTGAACTAAACTCTGCTAACTCATAAATCACCATAAAATCAACAAGAGTATTGGCCAAGGCCTTCCAATTGCAGTCCCTGAGGCTCCCAGTCCAACCAAAAGCTCAGAGTGATCAAGATGGACAACTTTATTCTGAAAACATTGAACATTTATAGAATGTTTTAGCTCAAGCAAGCATTCATAAAATAAACATCAGCCATGAAACCAACACCCTTCCTTCCTCACTCCTTGCATGTCACCCCTCTAAGAAGAGGGTCTGCTTGACTGCTACAGAATATAGCATGGGCTAATCTCAGGGTCACAAAAGCTATCACCACTCTTAGTTAACTCTGAGTACAGACTTACAGTGGAATTTGAAATATCAGCAACTTAGCAATGACTAACAAATGTAAGCACAAACAGTTCTCTGTCCCTTCAGAAACTAACTGCAATAAAATGAAGGCTGCTTAAAATGTGGGATAAAAGACCCTAAAGATGTCCTCTTGGTGGCACAACAGACCAATTAAGTCAAAGCATTTCCAAATTAAATAAGAAATTATTCCACATCCACCAACACATAAGGTGTATATACAAGGATAATATGCAGGAAGGGCTTTCTGATATAGTCCATTCTGTATGCTGGACCTGCTCTCAGTCTCTGTACTGGTTTTTCCATCTCATAATAGGCAGATACTGGGTGGACAAGTGTCCCTTTTTACAGAGGACAGTCCTCTACTTGAAAGCCTACCACAAAACCTTTGTTTGGAAATCTGTCATGTCTGAATTTGATTTGAAGATTCACAAACAACAAGGGAGATCAGAAACCTGGAAGGCACCCATTCACATTTAGCACCAGGGATAGTGGGTACCCAAAACTGGACTATTCTTTAAAACTGATCTACAATATTTCTTCTCCTCTGCCCACAATGAAATCTGTAATAATACCCCCACTATGAAATTCCCTCCCAAGGGAAATCAAGCTGGCTCTATCTTATATGTTTTTAGCAGGCATCTAAGACACTGTTATTTCACATGGGCTTTGGTCCTCAGAACCAGGAGTGGCTGCTCTGACTCTCTTAACTGTGCCTTTTCAACTATTTTAAGGAGTTTTCTATTCTGTTTTTAAAGTTTTTATTTTTTTATTTAATGTTTTAAATGTTTTTATCTGTCACATAGTGTTATGTAAAGGTTCGAGTGTTGGACTAGGACTCCAGAAGGCCAGAGTTCAAATCCCTACTTGGCCATGGAAATCTACTGGGTGACCTTGCACAAGTCACACTCTCTCAGCCTCAGAGAAAGGCAGTGGCAGCAAATCCCTTCTGATAGGTTTGCCTTAGGGTCACCATAAGTTAGAAATTACTTGAAGGCACACAGCAACATAATACTGCAGAAGCCCTGGTGATCTGGGAGGTGGTAGGTACTTATTTGTTGACATGACATAAAATAAATAATAGGAGATTCAGTAAACACAATGCCTTTGCAGACTGCCAGAAATAGTGCAAATTGAGTCCACTTTAGCTGCCCTGACTCAGTGCTAGGGAATCATGGGAACTGTAGTTTATTGTGGCACCAGAGCTCTCTGACAGAAAAGGCTCAATGTCTCAGAAAAAAATACAATTCCCATGATTCCCTAGCACTGAACCAGGGCAGTTAAAGTGGACTCAATTTGCACTAACACACAGGTCACCTGTTCCCAGTTTCCCCCATTGGGAACAGATGTATTACAACTCTGTTTAGATTAAGAAATAGCATTTCTAAATTTTGCCAATACAGTTTGATGAGCATTGATGTTCTCTTTTTTTGGTGGTGTCTAAGTGGAAATTCTAGGCAGACTACTACTGGAGGAAAGTTTTGTCCTGTGGTTTTACCCTAGCTGGGAGTTCTTCCAAAACCCTTAGGCATCTTTTAGGCACTTCCCAGTGTTCTTCATGGTATTTGAATCAATGCAGTGGCTTTTAATTGCTCTTCAACCAGCAAAGAGCACTGCTGTCTTTACTCCCTAGTTTTACTCCCTAGTTTTACTACTATCTAATTATTGTAAAATTATTATCCAATAGTATATGTTTGAGCCACATGGTGTTTGAGCATTGGACTATGACTCTGGAGACCAGGGTTTGAATCCCCACTCAGCCATGGAAACTTACTGGGTGACCTTGAGCAAGTCACACTCTCTCAACCACAGAAAAAGGCAATGACAAAAACCCCTCTGAACAAATCTTGACAAGAAAACCCTATGATACATTTGCTTTGGGGTCACCATATGTCAGAAATCACTTGAAGGCACACAACAACAATTATATGTTTAGTATAGATGTAAGCCACCTTGAAACTGCTTCTTTTGGCAAATATAAAATCAGTTCTGCCATGAGTAAATCTCTGATTTTGGGACAGATGAACCAAACGTGCTTATATGAAATGGGGCATGAATGTGTATGATTGCCTACATTAAATAGGGGAGTGAAGATACATCTATTAAAATTCCCTTGTATATGACAGTTCATGGTGCTAGGCTTCTGCCTTTTTACCACTCTTCGTAACATCATTATAGCTATAACAAAAGCTATGTAGCGCTGTTTGTGTTTTTATCATCTCAATAACCAGGGTGGTGGTAAAAAAAAACAAGGTAGGTTCACTTCTTATCTCCATCCACCAGCAACAATACTCAGAACAAGTGGGGTTATTTCAGGCATTTTGCTCAGTGTATGTCAAGAAAGCTGCAGACATAGAATATTATCTTGTCACATCCATTTATGGGCTCTGTTATAAAAAAAAGGGGGGGGAGTGGAGAATCTAGGTCAGAATAGTTTATTATCTGTCTATACTAGCAACATATACAGTGATTTCTTTAAGGTGAAAGGGAAAAAAAGAGCCACATTAAAGGGGGAGAGGCAACAGAAGAATAAATCAGGCAGCAGGCAAGGCACATTGCCTGATGATAGGGCTGAGAAAAATTTTTGTATTTGCAAAACACCCGTATCACATTGTCAAACGCTGAGACTCAGCTGGGAGCACAAGTGGGTTAATAGAACAGCAGGGAGAGAAAGAGAAAGAAAAAGGAGTATCAAAGGGAGAGGATTAAGTAAATAAGGCAACTCTCCTTAAGATGTGTACAGTTATGCAGTGTGGCAGACAAGGCTAAAAACACAGAGTATATTTATGGAAAGCAGGCAGGATTTACCACTGTGATAAGGATGATATAGCAAGGAGCTCAGTCAGATTAGGTCCCTTCCCCCCAATGCCTACAATCTTGGTACTTCTGCAACTGTCACAATTAGCAGTGAACTTATCGATGGCATGTAAGAGGTTAGGGCTGAGAACAGAAGATTAGAATCAATGCCAGGAACACAGATTGAAACACAGTGCTTTTCTAGCTTCCTAAAATCCCACAACCAGCATCACCCAGGGAGTATCATGGCTCATTGTGGTATTCAGTATTCAGATCTCCAAAGTCCCAGTCCAAGATTGTAACCCAAGGTGGGTGACTATTGCCAGGCTTAAGAGCCATATTTTAATCTCTAGCACCTGCTTCAAGCCAAACAAGGCCCCCAAACGGGCCCCAAATATATTTTTTAAAAAAAACAAACAAAAAACAATGAAAGCAAAACAAAACTGAAAATGAGTGGATTTGCAGACAGGTTGACTTTTTCTGGGCTTGAAAGGACTGTGATTTTCCCCACCCCATACAATGAACATCAATCTTGGAGGCTCCCAGGAACACAATGCATCAAACACATGACCACAATGTCATAGTTATGTTTTAATTCCCCATCTGACCTCTGAAACCCACCAGACTATTTTTGGCTTGGAGGAGATTGGGGATGTTATGAGAAACTGGCAACCTTAAATGGTCTGGGTCGGCATGTATCCCAGGGGCCACATGGTACCCATCCATGATTCATGGTGTCAGCTTTTGCTCTGATCTATGGTGATACTATTTGATTTATTGTAGAGCAATTTCAACCACTATTGCTTCACTCACTCTGACATAGTGAGCTGTACCTCTCTGAAGTAATGATTCAGGACCAGTGGCATCTTCCATATGCTCAGCTGTAGCTCAGAAGACCTAAAAGTGAGATTCTGGCTACCATCTGGAAAATAAAAAATTGGAGAGAGAAGGAATCAACAACACCTTTAAGATTACACTAATTTATATCATCTTGAGATTTCATGGACTACAAGCCCCTTCCTCGGATGCACTGATGACATCTATGGGCTGCCTGCAGGGACCAAAAGGCCTGTGTTCCCCCAGCCTCACGTCATCCTGTTTGGAATATGCAAGCCATTAGCCCAAGGCCAGGATCAGACAAAACAGATGCGGATCTGTTGGATCTGGCCCAATCCTGGATCAAAGGGGTCTTAGCACAGGTCAAAATGACCTACCATTTGCCATAGAGTTTCATGGAAACTCTACAGCAAATCCCAACAGACCAGACAGACCAGCATGCCCCTTCCTTCTGCCATTGCCCATTATTGAGAAAACCAACCTTGCTGCATCTGATGTAGAAATGGGTGCCTGGCAACATGGGTCTTCTCACTAGTGGCAATAGTATGGGACAAGTGGCAGTAGTGGATCTGTTGTGTGGTAGCAGGGGCTTGTAAACACCTGCCCATCCTTGCATTTGCCCAGGGACCAATCTGGGATGGGACCCAGGCCAGGATAGCATGGCCCATGCTATCCTAGCCCATCTACTCAGGGCTATATTAAAGCCAAATGTGTGGTACTGGTGGGATCAAAGTGTTATAAGGATATACATAAATTGATAGTCTTAGGGTGCTGTTATATTCCTACTCACTCCCTACGTAATGCTAAAGGCCTTTCCTCAGTACACAAATTATAGCACTATGATTTCACTTAAACTACCATGGCAATATCCAATGGATTTCTGGGATTTCTAGTATATGGAGGGATAGTTAGAATTAGCAATGAGAGAGCTGTAGTACTTCATCAAACTGCAAATACCACAATTCCACAGAATGTGGCCACGGCAGTTAGAAAGTGGGATTATAGTGCTATAGTTATGTAGTATGAAAGGGCTCTAACATATCTTCTGTCAAAAAGCTACCTATCATCTGGGAATTAAAAATCCATTACCTTTGTATGTTCACAAAACTACAGATGCTCATGAACTTACCTCCGTATGAATTTCTCCATAATTTTGGGGGGTTCATGTCTTACCTTTTTTTCTAGAGCAAGACCAATGCTTTAGCAATCTTCTGTTTTTCATTTCCATATTGTTGGGCATGGGCACAATCTGCTGTAGTGTTCAGGTTATTTTTTTTTCTTTACTTATTCTGGCCAGATGCATACCAGCATACATGCTCATTATTTAAATCACAGCACAAAGCAGAGTCTTGATGTGATCATGGGATGTAAACTCACCTTTGGTGCTGTGGTTCGTTCTGGGTCCATATGTTCTGGAGCTTATCAGTAACCTGTAAAGGGACCAGGAGACCTACACTGAAAACTCTAGCAGAATTGCACCTTGTAGCAAAACAGGTGTTAGAACTTTTCCAGATTAAAATAGAAGGAAGAGGGATCAAAAGGAGGGGTGAAGGGAATCCACCAAAGAAGAATGAGACAGAATGAGAGAAATTAGTTTATTCTTAACTGTTCCCATACACCCTCCTTTCCCCAGACATGTCCCTTCTTTCAAAGCTAAAATTTCTGACTTGAAAGTCTAGGTTTTCCTACAAGATCTTGCCCCCCACCTCAGAAACTCAGAAGTGAGTGGCCTTTATAAGGATTTTAATATATTAGCCTGTTATCTCACAGCAGTTGGGTTGTTGAAGCAATAGGGAACACACTGGTTTGAAAACAAATCACTATCACACTTCTTTGCAATCATGTTGCTATGCTGCTTTGGCAAGCCATGACCCCACACTTTTCCACACTGCCTGACTAATCCTACCTACTTCCCATGTATACCATACCCAGTGAATGCATTCCTTTTGAAAGTTAGACTTTCTTGGACCCCCTCCAAAAAAAGGTCAATCTAATTTGCTGAGTTTCTTCCTTTCTGATTAAACAGTCTATTTTCTTGCACAGGCCTCAAGTGCTGCTTTATCTTGCTACCCTTCCCTCTTCCACCTCCCTTCCTTATCATTCATGAACTGATGGGAATCTAGAGGGCACTAGGATCTGGGTGGATGTCTCACCACCTTTGCTCCACCTGGGGCTGGATTGCTCAAATTGGAGAAAGTGAGACATTGAAAATCATTCTCACTTAGAACCCTTATATTTCCTGTGTTCATTTTTCTTTAATACCTTTGCCTTCCCATTTTCTTTAGATGCCTAAACCATATTTCTGCATTTTTAAGTTACTGAAGTGCTAGAAAGGAAAATTTAATGGGAGGAGCAGAATTCTATTTGGAGGTCAATGCCCTCATTTTTCTCTCTCTCTCCCCCCCCCCCCCCCCGACCCCCATAGCGACATGCTGAGTTGGATTTGTAAAAAAGTAAGAGAAGAAAGAGAAAAGGAATGATTACTGTTTGGAACAGAAAAGGTCATTCCCTGCAAGCAAGCTGCATAAAACAGCAAGACAGCTTGCCTGTTTGGCTTCTGCTCTCTGGTATTATAGACAAAACTTCCAGGATGTGAGTCGGCTCTAAAGCATAATGTACCCAGATCTCATGCCAGCAAAAGACAAGGGCATGTAATTATGCAACTCTGAACAGGTTGACACAATTCCAGCTTCTGCAAAGCTAAATGGCTGCAATTTCGCCTTTGCTGTTTTCTTTTCTTTGACTTGGGGGGAGTTGGTTGGTTGGTGGTGTTTTTTTTTTAATGAAAACTCCTCTCCCTCCCCACTTTCCAGTTTTTCTTTATAACCAGCAAAGCTGGCAGCTGGTTGATATTTGAATAATAGACATTCAGCTGAAATGCTTAAAGAAAGGAAAATTATAGAGCTACACATCAGAGGAACTGCTCCATTGGTGCCCATGACAGCTGCACAAACACCTTATGTACTGCAATCCTAACAGCTATGGGGACACATCCTTTAACTACAGTTATAACACTAGGGAGAAGGTTGACATTGTGAAAGAGTTTCCACTGAAAATGCCAAGGAACTTCAGAAGACCCAAGAAGGTTCCTGATAGTTCTTTGTTTTGGCTGCTCTCTTTCTTCTATATCATTAGATTAAAATTATATTCCTCATTTTACTCCCTCCCACCACCTCTCTCTCTCTCTCTCTCTCTCTCTCATTCTCTCTCTCTCTCTCCCAAAGATAACAGACCCTATGTTATCCTTCTCCCAGGCATGTAGTTAACTTTAATAAACAGTCTCTTTACTAAAGACAGTCTTTTGTTGGCAATTCAAGCGCCACATTGGAAATATGCTAATAGTCCTATTGAGATACTAAGATAAAGAAAGAAAGGGATTGTTGAAGGCAAGTCTTTATCCATTACAGGAAAATAAATCTAAATTTAATCTGTAAATTCCAGTATAATACTGTATGTATGAATGAATACCCCTGGATACTCTTTATAAACTAACTTTTAAAACTGTATTGTTAAAAACAAGAAAGTGAACATCTGTACTAGCACGTAAATTTTCATTCTCAATGAATGGAATGATGCATCCCTACTGGATGTGTGGATGTGAGAGCTGGACAGTGAAGAAACTGGACAGAAAGAAAATTGACTCATTTGAAATGTGTTGCTGGAAAAAAGTGCTGAGGATACCATGGATGTCCTAAAAGACCAACAAATGGCTCTTAGAACAGATCAATCCTGAACTCTCTCTGGAAGCCAAGATTACGAAATTGAGGCTTGGTTTGGCTACATCACGAGAAAGCATGCCTCATTTGGAATGACAGTAATTTTGAGAAAAGTTGAGGGCAGTAGAAAGAGAGGAACACTGAATACCAGATGGTTAGACTCAAATCAGGGAGGTCACAAACCGGACCTTATAGGAACTGAGTAGGTCTTCAAGATATCTCCTACACAGGGTCATCATGAGTTGACTCGAAGGCAGTTAAGAACAAGAACAACTTAATGGAAAAATGTAAAAGCTCTCTCCCTTCTTGGTGGGGAAGTTCTTGTGCCTTTTTCATTTTTTTCACATATCTGGGTGTTGTTGTTTTTTTGTGAAAATTGTGTGTCACACAAAATACATTTTTTTCTGGAAAACAAATTGTTCAAAATCAATCAAAATTTTAAAAATCTAGTCTTTTCAGTTTCATATAGGGTTGAAAGATCTTGTGGTAGCTGATCTTTTTAAAGGATAAGGAAATGTGTGATTGCTTACATAACTGAGGTCTGAATCCAACATCCCCTCATCACCATAGCACAAATATCTGAATGTGGACCTATGCAATGCTAACCCATATACCCTTTCCCTAACTTACTGATCCTCATAGCCAGATGCAACATAATTTAGCTATGTCTAGTTATCAGAGTCAGTGTGATATAGTTAGTGGTTTAAGCATTGGACGATGACTCTGAAGATGGGGGTTCAAATTCAGAAGAGTAGAAGGATCATATTTTAATTGAATTTTTCTATTTTTAATTATACTTTAAAATGTTCTTAATCCATGTACTTTTTATTAGAATTGTTGTTTAATCAGGATTTTTTAAATTGTAAAATAAGATTTTAGCTAAACCTCTATTTTAAATTACTATAAGCTGCGTTGGGTCCCATGCTAAAAGAAAAAAAGCAGGGTATAAATTGAATGCATAAATAGGAAGAAAAGGAAGGCTGAAAAGACACGGTGTTCAAAGAAGGGCAGATTTGTCATAACAAAAGGCACTGGGGTTTTAAAGCTTTCAGATGTGTGAGATGAGGGAGAAGGGAAACCCGATTTCCTCCAAGGGAACTCTTCCTTCTGGATTTCAATCTGATCATTCAAAGCAATAGAAAGGAATTAGAAACAGTGAAGAAAAATATCCCTAAGGGAAGTTTTACCAACAGTAGTTCTGTATCTTGTGCCTGTCTGACACCTACCATCAATCAATATTCAGTGTATATTTGGGAGAAGAGGGGACACAGTAAGCCACACATTCACTGACAAGGCCACAGGGAATGCCTAAGCTTTTTAAAAAGAAACCCAGGAGAATTAATGTGATTTGCCTAATTGTTCCAATCTGATGGAACAATTGCAAGATTGGTATATGCCTCTCTTATAAGTCTGGTCCAATCAGTCAGTATTATAGAAAATCCAGACATAATTTTTGCTCCCCCAACATCTGGTCAGGATCAACCTTACCACCAGAGTGTGCTGGGTGTTTGAGCATCAGATTTGGGGTGTCATGAAAGGGCAACAAATTGTAAATCATTTCAATTGTTATTATAGTATATCTATGAATATGGGTGGGGAAAGGAACATGAGAGATTTGCTGCCTCCTGTAGGAGAATATGATGAATAGTAATTTGACTTGGTTGAGTGTGGAGGTTGTAAAATGTCACAGACCATCCAAGTGTCCCATGGCAAGTAAGGGCAGGAACCTTTGTACATAATCACTGAGACATCAAGTAAGAAGGATCAAAGAAATTGAAATTCACAGTGACTTTTACTACATTGTGTTGCTTTGGATACTTGCAAAAATCATGCCCTATAAAAATCTGCCATGAAGGTGATTGGATTTATATATGTGTATTTATACACACACACACACACACATGCTGACACCTGGATTATATGGAAGACTGTCTATACTAGGCAAACAAAAATAAAAACAGAGAATTGGTGACAGGTTGCAGGAGAAGGAAGCAGAGTGGGGAGAGAAGGAAGAGAAGCATAATGACTTACTGCCAGTTAATAAAGTTAACAGTAATAATGCAATAGCAGAGGAGAGATACTAGAGAAAAACACATACGTTAATAAATAAAGTGGGCAATTGAATTAGTTAGTATTTCATAACAGCAGAGGCAATAAATTACAATTATTAGTTCTCTAGAGGAGAACACAGAACTTGGAAAAGTTACCTTTTTGGACCATAACTCCTAAAATGGCCACAAAATCTGGGGGATTCTGTGAGTTATAATCCTTAAAAAGTAGCTTTTCCAAGCTTGTAGAAAATAAAATGGCAAGAGGAACAATTAGATTTAAATGTTACAAGGAACACAAGGCTTGTGCCTGAAATGACAATTCCTTCTTGAGGTCTTCCCTCTCCCCCTGTACTTAGTTGAGGGAGTAAATCCCATGTTAGGTTCAACTAAAGGAGACCACTGAAATTAATAGACTTATGTAGGTGATAACGAACAAGTCCCACTCATTTCAATGCTTCTATTCTTGTTGAGACTAACACAGGATTTAGTTGTAGGAAGGAACTTTTGGTATTGTTTTGCTGTGCATACCATACCCTTAGGTGATAGAATTCAAAGACATGTTAGGTAAAAGCTAGGTTACCTTTACCTTATTGCACATTGGAGACTGAAAGACATTGGTATCATAATTTTTTGTAGACTCAGTATGGATCCACACTGCTGAATTAAATCAGTTTGACTCACTTTAACTGACATAACTGTATCCTATAGAATCCTGGGATTTGTAGTTGGTTAGGCACCAGAGCTCTCTGATAGACCAGGCTGAATATCTCACAAAACCACAAATCCCAGGATTCTGAAAGACCAGAGTCATGGCAGATAAAGTGGTGCCAAGCTGTTTTAATTATGCAGTGTGGATACACCTTCATCAGATGCATACCCTTTGGTGTCAAAGGTGGGGAAGTGCACACTGAATTGAATTCAGAGCTTCTGATTCTTGGGAGTAGATTCACTCTAATAAATGTCACATAAGTAAATAATGCTATTCCATCAATATCAATAGGTCTACTTTAAGCCAAAGACTAGAAAAAATTCACCAGTTTACTAAATTATTAGATTTCCTCCCCTAACATGGCCAGACTCACAGATTTTCTGGTTAATGCTGAAGTTTCTAACTTTCGAACCTTAATTAATTTAAGTTGTTAGAATTTGTTAGGAGGTGAACTAATTGGTACTAAAATATCTCATTTGCTAGGATGAGAGTTAAAATTTCAAGATGTTAACATTAATCCTCATACACCAAGGTGGGAAATTTTAGTCCAACAGAGTCATCTTTTATTGTAGAATCCATGCAAAATTAGGCCTACACTGTAGAAATATTGTGACCCATAAGAGCTGTAAGAAATGCCCTCAATTTTCAGTCTCTTGCCAGACACTCTTTTCTTTTTTTCAGGGGTAAAACAGTTGGAAGATTAATTTTCCAACAAATCTACTGTTTTTTTGGCGGTGAATGTCAAGATCATGTGGCACCCTGGTCTGGAAAATGACATGGATGTGGCCACTGAAAGGAACCGGAGCAATGGTAACAGGATTACTACAGTTCAAGTGGCCGGTGCATGAGTCACATTTGGCAAGCTATGCATCATGGGAGATCTGATGCAACATGCACAGTAGGTGAGACCAGCCAGGCATGCATCATGGGAGGCCTGATGCAACAGGCACTGAGGATGAAACCAGACAGATTTCATTAGTGCATGGCTGTCACATGCTCTTAAGAATACCACCTATACATGGGAGAGAGTCATAGAATCATAGAATCACAGAGTTGGAAGAGACCACAAGGGC
>CM034708.1:17421390-17437191 GCA_020142125.1 Phrynosoma platyrhinos | reverse complement strand
CTATGATTCTATGATTCTATGATTCATCTGTAGATTTGATGAGCTCCCCTCCACTGTTTTGACCACATTATTTAATCAAGATGTTGAAAGGCATTAGGCTTAGGACAGAATTCTACAGCTTTCTAGTTACTTACTTTCCAAGCAGTACCTGAAAGTGCTTTGGAGGGACAGCCTGTGACCTATAAGCTGTCCAGTAAAATTATGTATGGCACTCTGAGCAAGGACAGCCCAAGACATTTTGTGCACTCTTATACTATTCCAAACCAGATTCATTATTTTGGCACATAAAACCCACAAGTTCATCTACTTGTATCTGAAAATAAAAATGCAATAATAAATACACACATATTGTAATAGTTTAATTCTATTTGTAAGTTTTTAATTGTATTGTGCTTTTAAATTGTAAGCTGCTTTGAGTCCCAGATTTGGGGGGGGGGGGAAGCAGGAAATAATAATAATATAGTAATGTGCTGCCTTTTCATAACATCATAGATCTGATGTCTCAGGTGGCTGCCTCAAAGTAGGATCATGCCTGGTTGTGCTATATAAATGTTTGGTATGATTAGCTTCAGTATGGACAGCAGAAAAGAAGGCAAAGGTCTTGCATGCTGGACAGTACCTGTTGGTAACTTCCATACCAACAAGGTGATGAGTCTATTCTGGGTTTTATTCTAAACTTTTAAACAGCTATTCGTGATGTTATAAATAAACCTTATTTATTTATTAGCACCCTAAATAGTACCTTTAAAATTCAGATTAACCCCTAGAGTAAATTCACCACACCAATTCAGAGAGCTTTCGTAGTCCTACAGATTCATTTTCATTTGCATTTAATTGGCCGTGCAATGGCTATCTAATCTGCTAAATGCAGGTCAGAGAGGCCACTTTCCAGCTGACTCAGCAGATTGTTAGCAATACCGACAGGGGCCATTGTGTGTGAATGCAGAAGGACAGTGGGCTTTGGGCTTTGGGTTGGGCTGAAGCAATGCAAAATGGCTGAGCCTAAAACTGATCATTTGAAAAATCAGGGATGAAATCTTATCTCATTCTTGCATGCAAAGTGCTTTTTGTTTTGTTTTGTTTTGTTTTTGCTAGATGAGATAGCAAGATTTGTTTGGTACATTTCTGAACAAAGTGTTTGTGAGTCCAGCTCTTTTGAGCAAACTGCACAGTCTTTATGCAAGATATGATTGTTTCTGCCTTTTTGCATGGGCTTTTAAAAAGGTGAAGACTGGATTTATTTCTTTATTTTGTGTCTTTCTGATCAATAACCCAGGCCTTCTGTGTTTGTTGTGTATGTATGTGCTTTGCTTAACAAAAGCGAAAACATTGGTTTTGCACAGAGCATTTGAGACCTTGTTGGCAGGGGAGGGGTTGCCATTTCACTTGTGCAAAAGGCAAATAATCTTGAGTGGTTGCTAATTTTTGACAGAAATAAAGCAATGATGGCAACATGTCATTCTGTTCTATTAGGGCAAGAAAACTGGAGCCTCCATTTTGGCTCAAGAGACTAATCTACTATTGTAATCAAACATTCAATTCACTTGATTTACATGTCATGGAACAGTGTGATTTCTACTGCAGGATCCAAACACAACCATCAAAATGGGCATCTTTTAATTTGCAATCATAAAAATATATTGCAACAAGGTAGCACCGGATTTATTTCACCAACCTGAACTCAGTGCAGACTATCCATTCATATACACAGATCTAGGTTCAAAGGACCTATTGTACTCTACTACAATGCCAAGAAACAGAATTAAGAGTTGTGTGTGTGCAGATGAACAAGTTGAGCTATTTTGGTATGGCTGGCTAGTTGTCAATTAATTCTTTTGAGTTCTTCTGTACAAAGTACCGGTAACCAATTAGACTTGAGACAGGACAAAAATCAGTCTCTCGCACTGTAAAAATAACGTCAAAGGATGATTTAAAGTGCACTACCACTCCTGCCAGCACATGATTTGGCCTCCAACAATAGGAATATCATGGGAAGACTATAAAACATCTTTACGCACCTGCCAAAAGTCCCTATAATATGCAAGCCCTTTCACATCACACATTTCATCAATCATGCTGACTGGCATTAAAGCTATGGTTTGAGGTCCCTATAACAACAGTCTGTAGGTTTAGCTCTGTATGGCTTCTTTGGGTGTATAACCAAGATGACCCTGTTATAAACACAGATATAGATATAGATATATTTGATATAATAATCACAAAGAAAAAGAGAGTTCTTCTTTCCCATTGATCTTTGCAGAAAGTATGGTAGCTATATTTTCTTGGTTGTGATAGAACTGCAGTTTCAAAATGAAAAGCATTTCTCCAGGATAATTTCTACAGAACCTGTTTGAATGATTGTTCAACAGTGGTTAATTTCCTCATCACTTAAAACATCCAAGCTTTTAACACAGATGTCTTTTTGAAGTCTTTACATGTCATTTTTAGTTTGGCACAGCTTGGTGGTTTAATATATGTCATATTTCATTAAATCTATTTTTCCTTTGCTTTTTTTTTTAAATCTACTTAAACTCTTTTGGAAAGTGGAGATCTAGAAAAGTAAACAAGTACATAATATATATTTAAAATACTGTTTTTTTAAAAAAAATATTTGGTTAGTGTTTAAGTGTACCTTTATAAGATAGCATTATTTTTCAATGTGGGATCCTCAACAGGATATGTTTTGTTTAGCATACATCCAAATGATTCATCAGTGTCTTGTGTCTAATATATGGAGTAAAGGCAAGGATTTAAGTGGCTCTTTGGTGTTCATTGACATGATGAATTGCATACAGACATTTCACACAGTGCACTTATTTAGTAACCTTGAAGTCATACTTTACATTCATCACTTGGGTGAATGGTAGCTAGGCCTCTCAGCACTGGATTGCCTTCAAAATTTGCCATTATTTCAATTGGTACTTGTGTTTTCCTCTTTTCTGATCAGCCAATTCATCTCATTCTGTCTTATCTTTCCCTTCAGTTCTGTGAAGTATTATCACTAATGTTATTAGGATTGCTATCAAACTTTCACCTAAGGTGGGTTTTGAGGAAAACCCAAAGTGATTTTGCTGAAGAGAAAAAGTGATGGAAAAAACGGAGAATGAAGACTTCCTATTTTGAAGGGAAAGATTTCACAAAGCTTTTGAATACAAAATGATCACAGTCAACCACATTTAATTTACATAAGATCTAAGGCAAATTTGGATTCCTGCTTAAGCAATACATTGGCATATTATTTAAAAAGGCAGAACTAATTTTTCTATGCACAAAGGGGGCTTGTAGTGAATTTGAGACTGTGAAAGAAGTTGTAGCATAATCTTTTATAGACTTGGTCTACTTCCTCAAATGCATATGAAGAAATAGTCCAAGTCTACAAAAACTAATGCTGGAACTTCTTTTCACAGTTAGTCTCAAAGGTGTTGCATACTGATATTCCAGACTAACATGGCCATACTCCTGCTTTTACTGTGGTTAGTGAAATCACAGAGTGGTGAAACAGGTCACAGTCCTATAGTTTCAAATTATATCCAGACTGATTGAAAAGATCAGAAATGCCCAGATTTTGATCCTGTTCTTTCCAATTTTATTTTGCAGATCCATACATGTTTTGTTGATCCCAGAATATTTTCGGTCAGCTCCTGGTAGGATCAGGGACTTTTTATACCAGCTTGGCAGGTCAGTATATTTTAACACAGTATAAAATTAGAAAGAACAGGAACAAAATCTGGGAGTTTTTCAATCAGTCTGGATACACTCTTATGCAGCAGACAATAGAACAAATGGTTTGAATGTCTTGGGGCTTGCACAAGGAGGTATCCAAGACCTATTTGTATAGGTATAAGAGCAGCAGTGACAATGAACAGTGATAGACAAACCCATCCACACGCACATGGCCAAAGGAGGAAGAGGCAGCCAGCTCCCACCCAAGACCAGCTCTATATTGGGCCAATTTCCTCAATGCCTGGCTATGAGAAGTCCATGAAACTAAGGCACTATAAGACAGGTGGTTTCAAAAACTATGTATGCCAAGCTGTGCTAACCCTAATCCTAACCTCAAAACCAGACAGACATATGTAGTGCAAAGCAGGCATCAGTTGTTCCAAAATAATTACATTGTGTCTGGTATCCTCTTGGCTAGGTCCAAGTAGAAGAGATTCACTTAATCAATTTTTGAATTGTGAGTCAAAAAGTATGTAAATCCTTGTTATAGTGGGTTTCCTTGAACAATCTTGGACAACTGAAAGTGCTGTGAGTATGGCCTTTATTATTAGACAGATGAGTTTTGAAATTTTTATTAGCATTATAACTAAAAGATAATGGCTATCCAGTGAGGTAGAATATGTTAATGCATATCTAATAGACCCTGGTAGATAATTTCCCTTTCACTTGGCAGCTCAAGGCTGATAACTTTTCTTGTTAGGAACCTGCATGTAAAGTTTCCATAGCTATTGGGATGGGTGATAGGCCATGCCCCTGTGCACTTGAATTTCTTGTGTTTGTTTCTGCACTGTATAAACCTTGAGAATCCATCTTCCATGGGCTTCATGGAGGGGAGGGAATATGTGTCTCATCTCAGGGACCCCACCTAGTGAACCATGAGGATCCATAGGGTCAGCCTTGAGATAAGTTACTTAGGGGGCTAGTTAAAGTTGAGTAATCCAATTCAGGTTAGGCATGGCTAATCTAGGGAGTTTACCAGCAATGAAGGGAGGTGCAGTAGCAGGCTCTTAGCCATTCCAGGATTGATCACAAGAAGTTAGTAGTCATGATAAGCAATGCTAAACAGGAAAGATAATAAGACTTAAGCCAGTGCAAAGGTCAAGAATCCAAATAAATGCACGGAACACAAGCATAGTGCAAGGCAGGTAGAATGACCCTGTTGTTCCATACAACAAGAACTTCCAGCAGCATTTGGGAGATTTATAGCCACCAGACCTTGGGAAGAGAGGTAGTTAGTTTAAGATTTCTCTTAATCTCCTCTAAGGTGAAATGGATCTTTATGGTGCTATTTTTCTTGCTGAGGTGTTTGAAATACTTTCTTGGTGTTCTTCAATTCCAGATGAGGTAGGTCCCATCTTGTTGAAGATCCTCTTTAGCTACATATGCCACCAGTTGCCCTGACATCTGGGGATGGTCCTTTCTCAGTCTTGCTCAACACTGGATTCCTTAGATTCTATTTTCTGTGAAGTTAGGTTGAAAAACATCAGCTAAAGCAGGGGTAGGCAACCTTTCCTCTTTAAGGGCCGAGGGACTTCAGCTCCCAGAAGCCTCAGCCATGTTGGCCAATAGTCCCATGTTGGCCAATAGCTCCTGGCATTCTGGGAGTTGAAGTCCCTCGGCCCTTAAAGGGGAAAGGTTGCCTACCCCTGAGCTAAAGGCACAGAATTCTTTCCCTCCTGTAGCCCATCTATTGCATCTTTTAGCACCAATAAAACTTATCTTGCACATCTACTTGCACATCACAGTGAATTCAGATATTCCACATCAGCCAAAAAGTGTCCAATCATTTCCACTGTTGACTGTACACATTTGTAAGACATCAAAAAGATTCTAGCTCTAGAGTTAATGTAATATTAGGATAATTAAAATCCACCAGTGCATCCTTCTCTAATGTTATTTGGTGGTAACTTCACCTCAATTACTTTTAGGTGACATGCTTTGCTCCAAAACATAGTATCACCTCTTTGCTTAGCTAAGCATAAAAAGGATGTTGAGAAACTGGAGAGTGTCCAAAGGAGGGCAATTAAACTGGTGAATGGTCTGGAAACCATGCCATATGAGGGACGACTTAGGGAACTGGGTATGTTTAGCCTGGAGAAGAGACAGTTAAGATGTGATGTGATAGCCCTATTTAAGTATTTGAAGGGGTGTGACATTGAGGAGAGTGCAGGCTTGTTTTCTGCTGCTCCAGAGAACAGGACCCAGAACAACGGATGCAAGCTACAGGAAAAGAGATTCCACCTCAATATTAGGAGGCACATCCTGACAGTAAGGGCTGTTTGACAGTGGAACACTCTCCCTAGGAGAGTGGTGGAGTCTCATTTTTTGGAAGTCTTTAAACAGAGGCTGAATGGCCATCTGTTGGGTATGCTTTGATTGAAAGTTCCTGCATGGCAGAGGGTTAGACTGGATGGCCCTTATGGTATCCTCCAACTCTATGATGCTGTGATTCTATGATTCAAAACTGACTTCCTGATGGATGCACACAGAGCAAAATAGATATATGTGAGGAACAGTTAATGCACTACATTTTACACACATTCCCATCACGTGTATTAATCTCCATGTTGGAGGAAGTAACGAAGTGAGTCGGCCCTTCATTTCCTATTACTGGGAATCGGCTAAGCCTTCCATCCCTTTCAAAGACACTGCTTTCTAATGAATACATTCTGTATTCAAAATGATGAATGGTTTCAATTAAAAACAATCTTTGAGAAAATGCTGCTGTTGTATAGCAAATGAACATGCAGTGTTATTCATTTATTGTCATAGGCCTTTGGAGTTAATGTGTCAGTATTGAAAATTAAATGTTTGTATGAATTGAGGGTGTTGGGGATGAGATGGAGGAGACAGAATAAGCCTTTAAGCCAGAAATACATAAAACCCAAGGAAAGGAAGTGCAGTTCTCTTTCTGTTAACAATTAAATGGAACTTGGAAGCTTGGAGCAGCAAAGGAGAATGAAATATCGCCTCATTCCACATGCCTGAGAGAAAATTGCATTGATATTTATAGAATAAAACATCTACCTGTGCTTAAGGCTTTATAATTGTTTGAAGTGTCATTTCTAAAAGAGAGTGAGGTCTGGGAATGCATGGATGTCAAGAGAGCTGCATGATCTCAGCAACTGCAAAAGGAAAACCCTACTGTTTCTCTCTCTCCTGCAAAGTTGTGAAGCCTCAGAAAGGAGGGCAGCTGTTGCAGGCTGGAGCTATTTAATTGGAAATTTCACTCCTTTCTTCCTCGTCTCAGGTTATTTTCCTTCTGGGGACCTGCTGCTGCTGCTGAACCACACACACCTACCATCCACCCAGCAAACAGGGAGCTCAGTGCACAGGTCAGAAACTACATTTGCCATGATAATGGCATCTCTTTGTGAACTCTCTTGGGCTATTTGCATGATCCTACTTGTGCCCCATTTTAAGCTGTTTGGATTTTAAATCCTTACTCAGGACAAATTAAGCGTAATAATAGTCAACTGAATGCAGTATTGACAAGAACTTATATTTTTGACATTTCTGTCAGGTGGAACATGCGACAAAGCCCCTTTGCCTTTTATAGTTAGCTGATCCTGGGGAAAGAAAAGGTTTCATAGAGTTCTGTCCAGTGGAACTATGCTACAGAGTATCATAGAATAATATAATCTTAGAGCTGGATGGGACCATAAGGACTGTCTAACACAGTGATTCCCAAACTTTTGTCCTCCAGGTGTTTTGGACTTCCACTCCCAGAAGCCCCAGCCAGCTTGGCCAATAGTCAGGAATTTTGGGAGCTGAAGTCCAAAAACACCTGGAAGACCAGTTTGGGAAATACTGGTCTAAAACAGTGCACAACTAAAGCACTACTGAAATATGCCCATCCAAACTCTGTTTAAAGACCTCCAAAATGGAGAGTCCACCACTTTCCAAGGTAGTCTATTCCACTGCCAAACAGTTTTAACAGCAAAATAAGTTTTTCCTAATGTTTAGGTGGAAACTCTTTTCTTATAACATGAACCCATTGGTTTGTGTGCTAGTCTCTGGGCAGCAGAAAACAAGCTGGCTCCATCTTGTTGTTGTTGTTGTTGTTGTTGTGCAGCTGGGAAAATGTGAGGGAAACTAGACATCCTGTCTAGTGGCATCCTGTTTGTGGCATCAGCTGACATAAATCAACTTTATACCTGCCTATGTCTTTTTTTTAGTTGATTCAGAGGTTGATATTCCCTCCCTTCCTTTGCACCAATAAAAAACCACCCTGGGTTCATTGCTCCTCCTCCACATGACTATTCCATGTGCAGTGAAGAGTGGGAGGCTGTATTAGAGGAACAGCTGGCTATGTCATTGTAGCCAGTTGTGAAATGATTACATCATCCAGCAAGACCACTCAAGGACTTCAACAACCTCAGCTGATGATGTAATCATTTCATAGCTAGCTATTGGGACATAACCAGATGCTCCTTTGACCCACTCCCTTCACTGGACACAGAATGACCATGGGGGAGCTGCAGAAGCTCTACTGTAAATCCAGGGGTCAATGAATGGCCAGCTGGCACATAATTCCACATACACGACTACTATTCTTTGATGAGCTATACAGAACACTGGTCATAGTTTATTAAATACTTAAATGACAGCATTTCTCAGGAAATCTTGTTGAAAACAGCCAAAGGATGCAATGGAATGTAATAGCAAAATAAATGGAAATGGTGTCTACAGCCAATGGAAAAGAACAATAATCATGAATGGCAAAATGCACAAAATGCACAATTGACAAGGTACTGACTTCTTATGTTGTGGTATGTATTTTGGCAGCGTACTATGCATGTTGACATTTTTGGTCATAGTTTGTGGAATTAGTTTAGGCAGTGCTCCATGTGTATTTATTTTCATATTGTAAATTGTGTATTTTGACATTCATGATTTTTTTTTTGCCTTAGTTGTAGAAAGCAATTTCCATTTATTTTGCTATTACATTGTATTATCTTACTTTTGGTTTAGTTATTGTTCACGAATCTGCATATTTTTTGTTTATCTTTGCTTGAGAATCTTCTCTTCTGCTATTGTTGGAAACTGGAGATGTCCAGTTTTGGAAATCTAGCCAGAAATTTTGGCAATACAGACTTGATTAGTGTAAGCTGGAGGTTAGTTTCCCTAAGTTGAATTTTTCACTGCTGCACAATCCAGTCAATTAAGGAATTAAGGCAGATTCATAAAGTGTGAAATTAGAATATCTGGGCCAGAATTCACTTGGGGATTTCCATCATCATAAGTGGGCATTTGTCTGCAGAAAATAGAATTGAGCAGTTTTGCAACATCCATATTCAGCAAGTGGCTGCTGTTAAGTCACAAGGTAGAGGAGCCAGCAAAATGACCATTATGCATTGGGACAGATACCCAATGGGACTGATGCACAATGAGAGTGATGTACAATAGAACCTCATGCACAATGGGACACTGGCTAGGGACTGTCAATGCACATTGGTACAGCCCAATATGTGTTAGGACACTCTCATCCATAGCCTGTTGCATATCTTTAATTCACTCATAAGGTTCCTTAACACATTTGCTTTGTAAAATATGTGTTAAGCTGTGCAATATAGATTACAATAGAGAATTCCAGCCCTGCTTTTTAAAACAAACAACAGAATCATTTATACCTCAATATTTGTCATGTTCAAATATTTCTGAACATTTCATTGTATGGACTTTCATACAGAAAGGAAGGAAGAAAATAAAGAAGGACGGAAGGAAGAGTGGGTCAACCACCCATCAGATTGTATTGATTTGTTCATCTAAAGAAAGGTTTGTTTGTCAAACAATAGAAAAGTGGTGGGAATTGTATTGTTGTTCCAACAGTGTTGGACTGCAGGTCCCAGCAGCCATAGCTTGCATTGCCAGTAGTGAAGAATGCTAGGAGTTACAGACACAATAAGTGTCCAACAGCCTCTGAAGAGTTACATGGTTTCCACCCTTACCATAGAAGCAAAAGGTCAATGGGGAAAATCCACATGAAGTGCAATTTGGTGAGCAATTACACAACCATAATCCCTCTGAATTGCATTTTCTCATATTGTGAGGGCCAGCACATATTAATTCAGCTTTTTTCATTTCTCTTGTTGGCACAGCTCATCATAAGGGGATCTAATTGTGTACATGAACTCCTGAAGTATGTGTCTGTGACCAATTCCCATTCCCCATAAACTTTTCATACAATTCCTATACAATGATGAAAGAAATATGCCCCCCCCCCCATCAGCATCAGAATTGTCATTGTCAATTCTGGTGTGGCTTGTTTGCCAAACATTTGAAGTTTCAATATTTGATATTTGACATTTGGCATCCAATATTTAACATTGCCAATACATGACATTTCACAGTGTGTATTTGCTACTTGAAAGTTGACATTTGATATCTAGTGTTGACAT
Organism: Phrynosoma platyrhinos; assembly: GCA_020142125.1. Lineage (NCBI taxonomy): Eukaryota > Metazoa > Chordata > Lepidosauria > Squamata > Phrynosomatidae > Phrynosoma > Phrynosoma platyrhinos. Next base: position 17,427,067 of record CM034708.1, on the reverse strand, counting down.
TCAGCATATAATAATCTTGTAAAAGAAAATTAGAAACTGGATCAATTCTAAGCAGGGGAAGATTGCTGAGAGGGGCCAAATCTAAAGGATGACTGCTTTATTTTTTTTCTGGGGTGAGAGAATGCATAGATGTGAAAGCATTGCTGGATCAGGAAACTTTAGACATTTTGACTTCACTAGTAAAAAGGCAAGATACAATTCTGGGCTAGGAGCCAGTGTGATGTAGTGGTTTGAGCATTGGACTATAACTAGAGAGCAGGGTTTGAATCCCAGCTTGGCCATGAAACCCACTGGGTGACCTTGGGCAAGTCACAGTCTCTCAGCTTTAGAAAATGGCAATATCAATTCTTCTCTGAACAAATTCTGCCCAGAAAGCCCCATGATAGGTTTGCCCTAAGGTTGCAATAAGTCGGAAATGACTTAAAGGCACACAACTACAACAAAAAACTACAACAATAAATGCTGTTAAATATTTCCATTGTCACAAACTACTTACATAAAGTTGAATTCCAATGTTGCACAACAGTCTTATTCTCTGGAGGGGAGCCACAGAGTAGTTATGTCTCATGGTTGTTGTACCCAATGCACAATGTGTCCCAATGCTCAACATATCCCAATGTTCTTTGAGATACGTTGTGTATCAGGACACATGTTGTGCTTTGGATATGTTAGAACAGGAGCTTTGGGACAGGAGCTCCTATTCCACAACAGGATATTTGGTAGAGTGCCTATCATTTCATTTCACTAGCATGAGTTGCTTATGTCAGCAATATAGCTCAATCATCATAACGTTATGTGTTTTAATCTCCAATCAGGATCTGAGTCATAACTAATAAATACATAAAAAGAATGGAAGAGAGAGGTAACTAATATTGGCTAGTGCACTTAATTATTCATGCTTAGGAATTGTCATACAAATAAAATAAAACAGTTGGCAAAATAAAATTTATAAGGCATTTAAAACATTTCCTCTCAACTTGAACTCTTTTGAAACTCCTGCTTTATACTCTGTTCACTTATCTCAAAAAGAGCAATCTGAAATGCAAAGAAATAGAGATGGTGGTAGACCACGGTCTGTTTGATGTTTGAGTTCTGGAACTGAAATGTATCTTGATGGCTTGGGAACTCATACAGTGGTGTGGCTGCTGGTAGGTGCTGGCTGTTAGGGTGAGCTGGGGGACATTTATGATCATGACTATAGTATTATTATGACTACATAGTGTTACTAAATAGGGAGCAGTTCTGTATCTGTAACTGCAATACAGAGTGCCAGCCAGTCTCAGTCTGATACAAAGAATGGGATGAGAATGCATCTGAGAAATGCACCAAAACTGAGACTATACACAAGCTGCTCTTTACATAAGGAATATCAGCACACAACCAAGGTGAATTCTAATACAATTCCTGGCCAGTTTAGACAGTCGCTTACTCAGAAAGGATATGGGGGGAGGGAATCACGTTTTGGAATGCACCATTAGTGTTGTAGCATCTTATACTTGTGGAAGTTTCTATGAGATAATGGGCTTACTCTATTTTGGACTAACAGTTGCCTTTAACCCTCAGATACTCTTGGGTTTAACATGGGTCTAACAGAATTAACTTTGCCAGTTGAATGCTGGTCTCATCCTATGTAGTTTGTTTTATTTGTGTCAGCATTAGAATTAATATTAAACCAGAGAAATTGGAATGAAAAGCAGTAGGGAAAGATGAGAACTCCTAAGCAGCAAAGAGAACTATTTGCATAAAGTGACTCTAGAGATTGATTGGGCTTTAATTCATATATAATAGGAAAATATTTAACCTGTAGGAATATATCCATGAATCATTTTACTAGCTGCTCCATATAGACTGCTGTGGATCAGTATTATTTAGATGACAGTGCAATTGAGAACATATTTTAGAGTTGAATGAAAACCCCCACCCAGGAAATACTGTATATACTCATGTATAAGTCCAGAAATTTAGATTAAAAATTTACCCCAAAAACTTGAGTCAACTTATCCACAGGTCAATGTAAGTACTGTACTTTAAACCACACACACACACACACACACACAAAAAAAAAACATCCCCTGGTGAAAGGCAAGAGTATAATCTGCCTGGAAGCACTGTCCCCTTTCTACTCTCTCATCGATCCAGCCTTTAGTTATAAGCACAAATAGTTATGCCTGCTGGAATTTTGTAGGTTCTTTGGCATTGTTTTGCTTTACTTCATCCTTTACATCCATCATTACATGCCCCTAAATTTTACCCTTGACTTATCCACAGGTCATATCAAAATCCATACTTTTGGCCCCCAAACCTGCCCTCGATTTATACATGAGGTTGACTTATAGTCGAATATATATGGTAACACTCATTGGATCAACATTCTTTTAGTATCCCACTCCAAATGCTTACAAATGTTTTATTTGACTAGGCAGAGTGATCTGAATACACTAGATCAGGGGTAGGCATCCTTTCCCCTTTAAGGGCTGAAGGACTTCAGCTCCCAGAAGCCTCAGCCATGTTGGCCAGTAGTCCCAATAGCTCCTGGGATTCTGGGAGCTGAAGTCCCTCGGCCCTTAAAGGGAAAAGGTTGCCTACCCCTGCACTAGAGAAATCCTTGTAATAGAGAAATCCTTGTAATAGCAGAGTCCACACATTTGAATGGTCTTGAGAACTAGGCCCAAATGTTTGACCCTGACCTTCTTGTTACCTTTAGCTCTGCCTCTGTTCACCAGTCTGCTCACCAGCCATGTCGTATCTCTACACAGGCCATGCATTCAAATGCAGTGGCAATAGCCGTAGAGCTGTGAACCATTCTTATTACTCTGAACTTCAAAAAAAAAAAAAAAAGCTATCCAAGATGTTTATCTCTATCTCCATTTCTGTTTCTACCACTACCTGTATCTTGATGTGGTAGAGGAGAAGGAGATGATAATGCTGGACTTCTAAAGGTATTCAGCCCTTTTTGTTTGACTGTGTGAGGAAACAATTTTGATTTTTAAAATCCATATGTTATGACTGTGCACTTCAATAACATGCAGATATGTTAGGACTAGCATAGTGTATAGTTTGAGCATTGGACTAGGATTCTGGGAGCCCAGGATTCAAATCCCCCCACAGCCATGGAAACCCACTGGGGGACCTTAAGCAAATCATAGTCTTAGAGGAAGGCAAAGGCAAACCTCTGAATAAATCTTGCCAAGAAAACCCTACGATAGGCTCACCATAAATTGGAGTCAAGTTGATGGTACACAACTACAATTTCAATATTTGTTGTTGTTGTTGTTGTGTGCCTTCAAATCATTTCTGACTGATGGTAACCCTAAGGCGGAATAAAGATAGAATAGGGAAATTCCTCTCTAATCTAGAATAATGGGAGCTCCCTTAATTGGTCATTTTGTAGAAATGCAACATTCTATTGCAGATTTCTGGTTTTGGGTAATAGAAAGAATTTATAATAGTAAACAATATATTTTAAAGAAAAAAGAAACAGAATGGATTCTAAGATTGAAATCCTTGGTACCTGCAAGTTTAAATCAAGACTTGGGGCTTTTACAGACCCGCCTAAAAGGGCAGCACAGAGCCGCCCCTGGGAGTGGTGGGTTGGGGCCATGGCAACCGTATGCTGCAGCCCCAGTCCTCCCTTTTTCTGCCCCCCAAAGTGGCAAAAGACCGCTTTTTTTAGGGGTGGCAAAAGACCTCCATAAGAGCCATTGCTGCAGCTCTTCTGCATCCTTTTGGTGCAGCGGGTGTACATGCTGCACCGGGAGTGCATCCTGATGGCGCGCGCCATGTGGAAGGGCATGCAGCATCAGGACAGCATTGGGATTGAGTTGGGGTGGTGGTGTGCAGCTGCCCCACCCCAACGCCACCCTCAAGCTGGCCCTTTAGGCCGATATGCACAGCCCCTTGGACCTGCAATTTTTAATTTGAATGTACTGGTAATAAGACAAAGTATATATTAGAACACATGTATGGATATGATCGTAATATGATGACATGAATAGATTGAGTAACCATCCGGAGAGATAGCATCATATATCCCTATGTCCCATCCCAAAACATATCATTGGTTAGGCCTTCCCAAGGTCATCTGGAATATGTATATATACAGAAATGCTGCAGTGTCGGTTCCTTTTATCTCTATGGTCCTGTATTTTGGGGAGTGTTCACAACTCCAGTGATTTCTTTTGAAAGGTATGTATAACTTTGTTTATAACTATATGGATATTTTTGTATCACAGTTTGATGAGTGTTGTACTGTCTTTTTAAATATTATACCTTAACTGTATTTATATTTGTTTTTAGCCCCTGAGGAAGACCTAGTGTGGCCAAAATGCGTTGGGCTTTTTAAACACTGAATAAACAATTGACCATCTCAGAGCATGGGGAGCTTGTTTCCTCTTTGTTTGCTATTTAAGTGAGCTTGGACACACACACTCTCTCTGTTTAAAATCTCTGGGATTCTGAGCCTTCTGGTTTACTTCCCAAGAGCAAAATAGGACAACATCAAGCATTCCTTAAGGGCATGAAACAGGATCTAAATAGTCCCAGCCATAGCCACTATGGGCCTAAGCAGACTGCCAGAAATAGTGCACATTAAATTGAGGCACTGCCCTGGCTCAGTGCTAGGGAGTCATGGGAATTGTATTTTTTTCTGAGACACTGAGCCTTCTCTGTCAGAGAGCTCTGGTGCCACAATATTTTACAGTTCCCATGATTCCTTAGCACTGAGCCAGGGCAGTGCCTCAATTTAATGTGCACTATTTCTGGCAGTCTGCTTAGGCCCTTTGTTCACAGACAGAGGTTCTGTTCACAAACCAAGGCTCTGCTCTCTCTGTGTAATGCTTAAATGCTGTCTAAGCTACTCTCTGCTTTCCATGGACCTCTCTTGCGACTGGTAATTATTGCCCTTTTAAAATCTTGATTCCTCCCTATCCAAGCTTCTATACTTTTCTTTCTGATAGCCTTGTATGGCTCTGACGGATGCATTGATTTCTGTATGTTTGCATGCACCCTTGCACATTTCTGAACAAAACACTTCTATTCACTGAAACTGGGGTGCTTCCTGTAGTTAGTACTGGTATACATAGGTGAAAATATTCTTGAAGTTACCCATACCTAGCAGGCCTCCTTTTGAGCTATATTTTCCCCCAGATTTCAAGGAGATGCTGAAACTGCTAGTGGGGATTACCAACATCTCCCCAACACACACCTATTAGGGTAGCACTAGGCAATGCAAGATGAGAGAAATCCACATAGAAAGTCTGCCAGAGTAGATTGCTTGAATGTCTACTGCAGGGGTAGGCAACCTTTCCCCTTTAAGGGCTGAGGGACTTCAGCTCCCAGAAGCCTCAGCCATGTTGGCCAATAGTCCCATGTTGGCCAATAGCTCCTGGGATTCTGGGAGCTGAAGTCCCTTGGCCCTTAAAGGGGAAAGGTTGCCTACCCCTGGTCTACTGCATTCTTCTTGTAGAGTGTGTTTCTGTTAGGGATGTGGAAGGAAGCAATTTTAATGGCCACTGCTTTTAGAATTAGCTGTGCCACACTATTGTACATATGTCATTCCACTTTAACTATCATGGCTTCTTCCTATGGAATATGGGGTGTATGGTTTGGTACTTACAATTCTTTGCCAAAAGGCTCTAGAGCCATCCACAAATCCCAGGATTCATTTAATCAGTCAGTC
>CM034708.1:17396883-17406970 GCA_020142125.1 Phrynosoma platyrhinos | reverse complement strand
TCTTGGTAGCATTCTTTCGAATGCAGACATTTGCGTTTTGGGTTTATTGTTTTTCATTAGGCTTGAACTTGCATGGTAAGGTTGTCTGTGTTTTTTACTTGGCAAGTTTTGTCCAGAAGAGGCTTGCCATTGCTTTCCCCTGAGGCTGGGAGAGTGTGACCTGCCCAAGTTTACCCTGTGGGTTTTTAAATGGCTCTAGCAAAAACACTAAATTACAGTTCCCATGATTCCCATGAGGTGACCCACCATCCAAGACTAGGTAGGACTCCATATTCACAGGAACTCACAGGAAGTTGTCAAAGGTAATCAGACATCACATCCTGTGGTACTGAAAGCCTTGCAACAGGGGACAGATGAGGAACTGCTTTAGTGCTGGTATCTCTACAACAAGTAAATACTGTGTGATAATCTGAGTTCCCAGAACGTTCCCATCGCATTCTCAATTGACTAATGCGATAACACCCGTTCCCATATCGTTCCGTTCCAGGAACTCTATGGGAACGTTCCAGGGACTAGTGCGATAAACTCAAAGGATGGCAATGCTGTCTTGGCACTGGAAGAGGGAGAGGGAGCAGCTGCAAATTGGGAGGAGAACACAGATGCTCTTCACCCAGTCTAATGGTATAAAGTAAGGCACCAAGAGCAAAAGGTGGATCAGTGCCTAGCTGCACTTTAAATAGAGGATGCTGAGATAATGCGGCCAGTTGGGCTGATTACTGTCAGCTATAATTTAATTCAGCCCAGACCTTTCTCTTGTTCTAGACACAATGGTGTCACTGATGGGGTGTGGGGGTGTTGACTGCACCAGGTGACACCATCGGAGGAGGTGACACTGGACAACAATGGTGCATGCCAAAACTTCACCTCTGAAAAGAAAGGGGGGTTCTTCTTCTTGTGCTGCTCCCCTTTTTCAGGTTGAGGATAAGGATGAGCCATGGACCTTTCTCTCTGTTCCCCCTCCTTCAGCCTCCCCCTCCTGATCTTTTTGGTTCCTTTCTGCCATTGTCCTGAGGGAGAGAGGGCTGTTTGCTGTGACTTCTTCTTTCCTTGAAGGTGGAGATCTTTTCTAATTAAAAAAATGTTCTTGCTCATGTCTTTGCTGTCTTGGCTGGGGGAGCATGGTGGCAGCAGGATTCTGGGTTCCCTGAGGTGATACCCTTCTCCCTATCTGTATCTGCATTCCAGGAGTCTATGGCAGCGACACCATTAGTTGCTAGAAGGGTGATACCAAGCCTAATGATGCCACAGTGTAGATAGCATCTCTCAAATTGCTGTGCAACCCTGTCTGACATCACTGGCTTTCTAGTTTTCTGACTTTTGGCATGTACCTTTGGACTACTCCCTGGTGGTGCAATGGTTCAATGCCGATACTGCAGCCACAACATTGTGAGTTCGATCCCAGAGGGCTCCAGGTTGACTCAGCCTTCCATCTTTCCATAGGTCAGTAAAATGAATACCCAGCTTGTTGGGGGCAATTGGTGTACATAATATAAACTGCTTAGAGAGTGCTGAGTTCACTATGAAGTGATTTAGAAATGTAAAGTGCAAGCACTATTGCTATTGCTGCACTTTCTGGCAACTACATTGTCAACTTTGGACTTTACTCAGGACTGCTATTTCCCTTTGAACTTGGACTGCCTGGACCATGTTTCTGTTTGTAACCTTGTGTAAGCCTTGGGGCTGACCCAGTTTTCCCCTGCCGCTACCTGTTAATTGTAGGCATACTCACTTGAGCAATCACTAGCCTTAAATAGAACAGAGATATGCTGCAGCCAATGTGCCACTAACTTTTAGGGGCTAAGCAGATGGGCGGCCATGGGCCGCCCTGGGAAGCTGCGCCGTGGGACCGAGGCATCCCCATGCCTCGATCCTGCGGCACAGCTTTGCTGCCCCTGAAAGGAGAGCTAAATTAGCACTCCTTTCACAAGTCACCAAAAGTGCACCTTTTAAGCCGTCTGCTTAGGCCCTTACATACAAATTGCAGTTGGTCTTGAGCTCTGTGATATACATTTGCAACAGGATGAGGTTGTAGAATCCTCAGGTGGTGAGATGGACATCAGAGTATATATTGAGAAACATACTTTTCAATGTTCCTCTACATTCAAAATAAAAATCTGTAAGTAAAAAATTAATGTATCAGAGAAAAGACTGAGGGCTAGTTTTCTACTTGCTGGGAGGCAGTGACAGTGGGTTTGATTAAACAGGAAAGAATCACAAAAGGTATTTTCCACCCATGTGTTACACTCCATTCTACCATCTTGGGATTCTGCCTCTTTTATTAGTTCATGTGGAGGTCTGAGTTTGACAGGTTTCTTTATATTTTCTCTGCAGAATTCATTCTCTATAGTTTTTTAAAGGGAAATTTCATGATACTTGCTTCAGTCTCCACTAGTCCACTTATTCTTAGTTAGAATTGGGTTGTTAGCATCACATATGCCCAGTCATTTAGGATTACTCCTTCCATCTATCAGGTAGCAGGAATCTGAGTAAGTATATTTAAAAAGTGTCCAGTTGTATTTAAGCATGTTCAATATAATACCACAATTTCCAGGAATCTGCCACTTCCCAAGGAATCAGTGACTTGGCTGATGTCTTGGAGTGCAGATCCATATTGAGCTTGTCCAAGAGAGGCCATTTTGGCAGGGTATCAACTCTAAAATAGAATTCACAAATTGTGAGGTGATCTGTTACGACACAAATTGATGCCAATGAAGAAGCTACACTATATATCATGTTAAAAGATGTTAATTGTTCTCCTGGCTGCAAAGGCCTTAATTCAAAGATGGAATGTTCTCACCTCCAGAACAATCAGCTTTCTGCTTGCCATACTGGATAAGAATTTAGCTCTGTATCTTGAATCTTAATAGGTGTAATGCCCTTGGGTAGTATCTGAAGCAAGCAAGCAAGAAGGCCACCTCAACAATAATAACCATAAACAACCTTCCCTCATGCACAAATCCTTCTACCTGATAAAAATAATAGTGATGAGAACTACAGTAATGGGTCAGTGAATTATTTTTTCCTCTTGCAAGACAATTTGCAGAGGTCAGATTGTTTAGATAAAGTGGAGAGTGATTCTTTCTGTCTCCCCCTAGCCATCTATCAATTTTATCATGGGCGTTTTAATTGCTCTCTCTTCTTTGCCTCCAGATAACAAGGTGTGGGGCTGCTGCTATCTGACATAGACTTCTTCTCATTTCTGTTGTGGATTTCTTCTGGAAACAAATCAAGCTAACCTTTCTGAAAGGAACTGCCCTGTGAATGAGAGGCTTCTGGGGAGTCCTGGACCAGGGTTTTCCTTATGCCCTCAAAACAAGAGTTGGGTAAGCCTCCTGTGTTTTCACATGGGTCACCAGAACACTACCCCTAGTCCTTCTAAGGTCACACAACCAATAGCTTCAATTTAACAATCTCTTAATGCATATTAACTCATTTCTCCCTGAGGGTAGCTGTACAGGGCCATGCACTGAGTTAATGTAGGATGAACCTTAGGCTCTCATGCACATTTAGGTGGTTCTGAGATAGCTCCCAAACAGTCCAGTTGGTCTCCTTAACATGAGAAAGATGGAGAGGGTGCAGCTGAAAGTTTCTGGGAACTATGGGTGCAGGTCCTTGCTCAGTATAGATTCTTTCAAGTTGTTAGAATTCAAAGACGTACAGTAGCTATGTTAGTCTTGAAAATCATTACGCAAAGGGATCTTGTAGCACCTTTGAGAGTAACTAGAAAAGAGAAGTTGGTAGAATGAGCTTTTGAAGACTTGGTTCTGTTTTCTCAGTCCACTTTCCGTTTCCTCCACAAAATGGATGTAGCCTCTACCTAACTCATTTTGACCATGTTTGGCACACAACAAACCAGAGCTATAGAGTATTCTAACTTATGGCAATGGAGGCAGTGAACTGCTACACAGTGTCTTATTATTTCTGCAGCAAATGGGAGAAGCAAAGCAAGCCAGCTGACAGTTTGTTTACTGTGATGCTTGAAATTGGATGAGCCAAAGGGATAACCCATGATTATTACTTGGCTTCTTCCTTTGGCTTGTTAGAAGAGAGACAACCTAGTGTGTCAGATCTGGATGTAAATTAAACTACAACTAAATGAGACTGCCATGTTTGGAGAGTAAATAAAGCACAGATAGAAGTTTCTAGGGCCTTTAAAAGACTGCCAGAAATAGTGCAAATTGAGGCCACTTTAACTGTCCTGGCTCAGTGCTAGGGAATCATAGGAATTGTATTTTTTTTTTCTGGGACATTGAGCCTTCTCTGCCAGAGAGCTCTGGTGCCACTATAAACTACAGTTCCCATGATTCCTTAGCACTGAGCCAGGATAGTTAAAGTGGACTCAATTTGCACTATTTCTGGCAGCCTGTAAAGGCCCTTAGTTTCTTTAGCCACTCTTGCTCTGAGCAGGAGGGATAAGGGAATACTGTATGGAATTCTGGCTTGTTGTGTGTAAATTGTAGATTAAGTTACAATCACATGCCATCAGCAGTGAGAGGAGGGAGCTCTCTGCTTCACTTACCCAGCTTTAAAATGAGAACAGTACTGATTATTGATCATGTGATTATCCTGGGGATGAATAAGAAGGAGGAGACAATCCTTCTGCCATGATCCAACCCAAGCTATCATATCTGGAATAAATGTTTCTTCTCATGTTCTGTGTCACAATGGAGAAAGACTATTCTACACAGTGGTACTCTTTTCCAGGGATGGTGATGAAAGCAATCTCAGAAATTTCCTCAAAAAAAAGACTTCTGGCAGATTTTGCCTCAGCTCTCCTTCAGACATTGTGAAAGGTGTGTTTTGGTCTGTGCTCAAAAATTGATGTTTAAACCAAACTCCAAAGTATAGTGTCTGACATTTGTAAAACAATGAATCTCCCATAAGATAATGAATGGCCTATAAGACTCGATCAAAGGCAAAGTGGCTTTAAATTCACCTGATTTTATCAACCTCAGAGGTGCTAATATCCCACACTGCTTAATAGTCAAAGAGAGTTCCTAGTAACAACTGGCCGAAGATGAGGAAGCATAAAATCGACATGCGTACGATTAGATAAAAATCATTTGGGAATTCACTCTCCCAAGTGTTATACACCCTTAAAAAAGGGTTAATCAGGTCTCGGAAGTTGCTAGGTAACTGGGTGATACATTCATGGTATGATCAGTCGATGAGAGTTTGATTTTTACATTACAAGCTCATCAGGCCAGGAACTGCATCTTTATCTTTGTCTTGTAAAATGCAAAATACCCTGTCAGCACATAATTAACAATGCTAATATAATACTTGCTACTTTTTATTTCTCCCGTTAGAGCTTTGTTGTGTATCAAAGAGACCCCAAGCTTGCAGAAATGGTAGCTTTCATAGGTAGAGGCTAATATATCAATAGCATTTTCTTTTGAAATGTTTCCTTGAGAGAGCAAGGACCATGTTTTGAATGGTGGCCTGGAAATCTAAGGGTGCTGTCCACATAGACACCTTTTCCTATATATGTATTTGGGCCTCAGGATCAGCCCTACCACTATCATACCCTCTAACATTGCATAGATGAAAACTGGGACCCATGTGGCCAAGCAACATCAGAGTGTAGTCCAAAGTCTGTGACCAGACAACAAAAGGGCAGAGGTTCTTAATGAGGAAGAACACACAACTATTATTTTAAACTTTGGGATGTAAGCACTGAATTTAGAAAAGCCTGAAAAAGAGGGAAGAAAACCAAATGAGCCAATTGTAAAAGACAAGACACTACTACCTCCATTCTGCTTCCTTTTGCTTAGTTAACAGAGTTTGAATTTTGAAATCAGTTTACCCCAACTGAAGTAAGATGAGGACAAAGAGGGAAAGTGGGAGGAGAAGAGGGAAAGTGAGATATTTTAAAAGCAGCTGTGCAAGTGGGACAGCAGAGGATTAGCTAGTGCTGTCCCTGCTAAATGGAAATAGTTGAGGTATGCATTATGCAGAAAAAGGCAGTTGCCACAAATAGCAAATGTTGGATGGAGAAGGAGACAGCCCCTAGCTACTCCACTCTTCTGGAAGATTAAGATTTCTATCACAGCCAGCCTAGTCTGTGCTCTCCTAAGCTAGGTTGCTGTCTTCCAGCATGTGGAAGATGTCCTTTTACCAGTGTCCATGTCAGATTCAACTGCTAGTCCAGCTGGCTTCCATAGGTAGCATGGCGGTGATGATTCTGGACCTTAGCCTCAGGCAAGGACCAGTTCTCTTTTGTGCATGCAGTTACATGGAGAATAAGTGGCCCAGCATTGCCAGCAGTGATAATGCACATCTCTTCAGCTATGGAACATTATCTGCCAGATCATTCTGTATGCTATGCAGTCCTGGATTATTTGACCACAATTACTCAGTGACTTGCAACAGTATGGCTTGTGTTGTGCTGTGCAATGACTCATGAAATTCTCTGCCATATTTTTCAACAAACAGCAAAGAAATTCAGGGGAACACTTCTTTGAATTTCTCTTAAAAGAAGAGACATTCTCTAGCAATTTCTCCTCTTCCCATTCTAGGGTGTGGCCAACCCATTAGCACTAAGTGCCTCCTCTCTCCCTATTTTATATTATTGCATCCTTTACAATGATATCATTTGTGAGCATGTGGATGTGTGCAACAGGGATAATTGGAGACTATGGATGTTATCACACATGGGCCAGAAAGCGATAATAAAGTGGAAATGAGGCATTCCGAAAATAAACCGAAAATAAACCTTGATTCTGCAAATGGCTTTCACACGTAATTACTTTAATTGCGAAATTACAGTAAGCACATTTAACGTTCACACACAAGTGAGAAAAGCCCGTAAATGTACTAGAAATCATCTTCTTGCACATGCACAGATAGAGGAATGCTCACCGTAGAACCATGGGAAAAGCAGGGAAATGCTCCCAAATGCGCATTTGCTTTTCACATTACGGTAAATGCGAAATTACTGTAATTTCGCAAATGCATTTCCTCAAAACTATCGAATTTCAAAAGATCTTGGATAACACCAGTTTCTGTCCAGTTTCTGTGCGACGTCATGTGAAATCGTGAGGCACAAATCCAGTTTCTGTTTGGGATTTGTGTGGATTAACCAGCAAATTTCCCGCATGTGATAACGTCCTTAGGCATAAAAACATTGGAAACATGTACAGTATGTTTTATAAAGTGGCCTTCATTTTTTAAGGCAGGGGGATGGAAAAAGTAAAAGCTGAGATCTCTCATTGGGAGACATAACAAGGCATCTCATACATAGCTTCAGCTGTTTTCCTATAGCTGGGCACACAGTAACAAGCATCTCCATGGGCCTCCAGGAATCCTTCAGAGGTCCCTGTAGATGATGACATTGCTCTGCATCTATCCATAAGAAAATAACAGGATAGATTTCTGCTGCTCTTCTCACTCTGTACTCTAGGAAATAGCCAGATTTGGGGAGCTGCAGCTGAGAAGGTTGGTGTGAGTGGGGATTTTGGTCATTATTCAGTCAGTAGTGAATTATGTCCTCCACAAAAACCCCAAAAGTGATCTGAGGAGTATGTCTGACTTACAGCATTGTAATTCACCAAAAGGATGATATGGTTAAATCTCAGGAAGTTTCTGACAATAATAATTCAATCTGAGGTATATTAGCTTAGTATTAACTATGAAGCAATCCTCAGTTTACACCAGACAACTGGCATAAGTGAGGAAATAATCTTAAATCATGATTCCTCTTAGACTTAGACCAGTCAAGCTGGAATGTGTCAGGGTTTATGTTTAGAGGTGATAATGTTTAGAGGTGAATGCTGTGGATGTTAATACCCAAACTGGTCTATGTCCTGGCACTGAGAATTCTTTTTGAAGAGCATGAATCTTTATCACATGGAAAAGATCAACAGCTCAGACTTTTCTGCATGTTTATGTGTGCTTCAAAACGTTAATTGCAGTTTTCTGTTCTCTACTATAAAATCATATGTACATGCAACACCATTAGAAGAAGAACTGTGATATTTATACACACACACACACACACATATTCACAGAGGAAGTATATTTATGGTGCCTAGGTTAGATCAGGAATTACTGGGTTAATACCACAGAGAAAAATAGCTGCCTTTGTTGACCAGGTTAAGGGATGAGCAAATGGGAGATGCAGGAAATTATTTCAGGGCATTAAAGCTGATGTCAAAGAAAGAGGTAAAAGGGAAATGGTAAGATAGGCAAAGAGGAAGCCAAATTGTGTTAAAGGACCATGCTCTAACAAAAGGAAGATGAAAGCTATATATACAGAGACATGGTAATTATGGTGCAGATAACGCAGATAAACAGATATCAGACAAACTATTATATATAATATAGTTAACAGGAAAGTTCATAACAGCCCACATCACACAAATGAAACAGAATTTAACTTTGGAACACAAAACTGAACTGGAAAACAGAGATCCATCTTATCTTTATCCATGAGAAACATCTTTACAGCCACCCCATATATTCTTTGATCAAGCTTTTGAACATCCAGGCAGATTATACAATAAGGGTCACTTGCTCTCTGTGTGCATGTGCATACATGTCTGTGTGGGGAGTATTATGAGCATTTTTCCCTTACAATAAGTATCTCCATTGCTCTCCTTGTAATAAAGTTAAGAAGCTAGATAAAGACTGGCTGATCAAGCTCCTTCCTTTTAATTTTACCTACCAGGGGCTTGCAAAGATGACATGCAACTGAAACTGTTTAGCAAAGAGAAAGCTAGAAAACCTGCAGTTTGCAAGAGAATGTGTTAAAAGGTGAAGTGCTGGCCAAGGCATTCAAGGATGGCTCGCTTGGCATAAGTGAGGAAATAATAGTATAATGCGCCACAAGGAATTGGATGGGCTTGTCAAAGCCAAAGCAGATAAAAATGTTGCCATGGTAATTTGGGCTATCCAAATATACAGAGGAGGTTGCTTGCTCTGTGTTGGGTGGGGGACTTGGATACCTTTTTGAGCTTTGGGAAGAGATAAGCATTTACACTTGGATTATTGGAGAAAACATAAAATGAATGTGCTGCAGGAGATGCTATTTGCAGTTATTCTTAAGGAAGGGAGTGATGGAGGACAGGGAAGGAAGAGAAAAAGATCCATGGGAACCCGAAGTGATTGACTGCAGTCTCTTCTGCATAAATGGTTAGTCTTACCGATTGTATTGATCTGCAGTTACATTCAATGGCAAATACTTCCTTAGATTAAGTAGCCGATAACTTCACAGCCCCTTCCTAGACTCTCTGTCATGCAAATGAAGTGTGTTGGATTGTGGATATTTCTGAACTGTAGTGGACTGGGTAGTCACAACATCTGGCATTTTGGAAAGAACCCAGGCTTGGCATGCTGATGAATCTGAATTGATAGCATGTTTAAGGTAATAGAACCCCATGTTTAGATATTCTTTAGCTATAACATGCAGGACAACAAGAAT
The DNA here is from genome assembly GCA_020142125.1 of Phrynosoma platyrhinos. Classification (NCBI taxonomy): domain Eukaryota; kingdom Metazoa; phylum Chordata; class Lepidosauria; order Squamata; family Phrynosomatidae; genus Phrynosoma; species Phrynosoma platyrhinos. The sequence continues at coordinate 17,397,549 of CM034708.1, read as the reverse complement.
GTTCAAAACCGCATTGAAGGGATGTTGAAAAGAAGCAGGATGAGAAGTAGACTGGAGACCATTGCTAAATTTCTTTCAGCCTTCACAGAGAGAGCATTGCTAGTACTTTCCTATGCACCTGACCTAGTGCAGTAGAAGTGGTACTGATGCGATTGCAATTGACAGATGACACAGCGGGATGGATTCGCCTCCCTGTCAAGAATTTATGATGTCCAATTAGTTCCTTTAAGTGTTCAGATAAGGGAACATGAATAGACAAAAGAAATAGTACCTTTCAGTAGCTCTGCTATATAAATGGGGTTGCCAGCTGCATGCTAGTACAGGATTCAGTTTGAACTACATGGAGACAAGAAGGAAGGAAGAAAAGAAAAAAACCCAGAAATGTATGTAAACTGTATATAAATACAAAGTAACAGTCCTGGTTGATTTTCTCTTGTTTTATTAATTTATCCTACTGTTATTGCCTCAACTTCACATAATAGGAAACATATCAGGCTATAGTGAAACCCAGGTGTTAGTGCTCATAAGAAAAGAAACAGGCAAGATGATAGCAAAATTAGCCTGGCTGGCTAGTCCTCAGTGGTCCTATAGGGAAGTGAAAAACCTTTCTATTTCTATTTCATTAAGGGCCTAAGCAGACTGCCAGAAATAGTGCACATTAAATTG
>CM034708.1:17384217-17394995 GCA_020142125.1 Phrynosoma platyrhinos | reverse complement strand
ATGAGATTATCATGGTCTGCCAGTGATAATTCTCGCTAATTCTCCACAGCTTAGGCCCTAAGTTTCTCTGAAAAGTCTCTGCATACCTATGCATGCCACCTGTATTTTTCCTGTATTTTCTTTTTGAACCTGTTTTGTACTGGATTGGGAGACTTTGGGCCTAAGCAGACTGCCAGAAATAGTGCACATTAAATTGAGACACAGCCCTGGCTCAGTGCTAGGGAATCATGGGAACTGTAATTTATTGTGGCACCAGAGCTCTCTGACAGAGAAGGTTCAATGCCTCAGAAAAAAATACAATTCCCATGATTCCCTAGCACTGAGCCAGGGCAGTGCCTCAATTTAATGTGCACTATTTCTGGCAGTCTGCTTAGGCTCTTTGTTTTTTCGTCCCATATTGACATATCCTCCAACTGTCCTGACTGAGCAGAGACAGTCCTGATTAAACCTCTGTTGTCTCACTTTTCCACCGGTTTTAAAAATGTCCTAGTTTCTCACTCCTCCTCCCACTTTCCCTCTTTGTTCTCAGCTTACTTCAGTTGTTGCAAACTGAGTTCAAGGTGCAAAAGTAGTTAGCATGTGTCCCCGTTTTCATTTATGAAATGTTAAAAGGTATGCACTGAAATCTGTATGTAATTTTAAAATGTATTTTCCTAATATGATCACATTCCCTCTGTACATTTCTATATAGTTTTCCAAATGTATGTTTTTTTCAGACTTTCACATTTTTCAATGTATGTGCAGTTCTGTGTACACTGTGGCTAGCATCCTGTTAGTGTTATGCAAAGGTATAAATTGTGCTATGCATGTAGAGTGATATTTGTGGTGTGTGTGTGTGTAATGGCTGTACATCTGTCCCTCCATTTTTGTGGACTTCAAGTCTGTGGTCTTGGTCCTTTGCGGACCAGCAAGCCCCATTAGTTAAAATGGTGGGCACATCCACGGCACGCATGCAGGACCACACGCAAGAGCATGTGGCCATTCAAGCCAATGGGGCTTGAATAACTATGATTTTCTGTTTTCACAGGGGAGTCCAGAACGGATTCCCACAAAAGCGGAGGTGTAACTATATTGTTGGTGGTGATAATAGCAGAGTTCAAGATGTAGGATTATTATATATGTGGCACCATATTAAAATACACAGAGTTGGGTATGAATGGCCATTGCTTCTCTACCTTGCCCTCATGCATTTTGCGTTGCAATTACACAGTGTGTTGTCAGTCATGTTCTATTGATCCATATATGCCGCTGTACATTGGTATTCAGTGTTGGGGCTTACATAATGTAACTCCACAACTAGACAATGATGCTATGGTAAAGAAGAGTAGAGTCTCAGCCTATTTTACCACACCCAGTAAGACTCACAAATGTATGCATTCTCAAGGAGAGATGTGCTTTTATTCAGACTATTCAATCCAACAAAATTCTCTTCCATTCTTAATCTTGTGCCATGCTGCCTGCAGTCCTAATGTGTTGATATAGGCATCAGCAAAAGAAAAAACTTCTGTAGTCCAGAAGCCTTTCAGATACTCATAAATTCAAATGAGGTAAGATCAACATAGTGTGTGAAATGAGATTATTCAAAATTCTGCCACAACTCATGTGTTGTTGACATATACTGGAGTGAGTAAAGAGCAATTTTTAGCCATTCATGTTATAAAGCCATTAGAAAATCACACCCAAATTTTGCTAAAGCCTCCACCTCCAGAATGTATGAAAACACATCTCCCTCTCCAGAGCCCCACATTCCCACCTCCTCTCAAATACCAACCTTTCCCTGTTTTTCCTCCAAAATGGCAACATTGTGTTACTTCTAATCACCATTTTGGCATGAAACAGAAGGAAAAGTACATACTTTAGCATCCTCAAGGGGATTCAACCCATGGGGTGGGGTGAGAAAATGGAGGTAGAAAACTGTGTCCCAGCCCCTGAGCATTTCCCCACCCCTCGTATATACTATTAACACTATAATAGGATTATAGTTATAAAAATGAATAAAATGTGTAGCTTATAATGGAATGAAGGCAGACATAATATTCTAAGGGAGGTCACAGTGAGCTCTGTACTGTTTTGTGAACCAAGATGTCATATATATATATATATGCATACATAGCAATCTTACACTTTGATTTATTTGTTGGTTATATTCATATAGTGACTGTACTCAAATGGATTCAAGCCAATGTACAGGACTTTCCTCACATTACTCGTACAACAACCCTGTGAAGAAGGCTGGACTTATAGAGTGACTGGGCAGGGTCATCCAACTGGTTTCATGGTTTGATAAGGGCTGGACTTGAATCTCTATACAATGTAGTTGTTAGGGCCAGCACTCTACCTACTACATCATTTTGGGTCTAATGGCAGGTTCCATTGGCAGGAATCCTGTACAGGAATTGTGCCTTTGTAAGTCTGCATGAATTAGACCTGGGAAGTTCCATAACATCTGTATCCACTGAAGGACTGCTGTTATGCTCAGTGGTCCCACTGCACATTGGAACATCAGCTAGGGAACACCAATGTGTGTCAAGATACTCTTGCCAGTGTCCCATTACACATCTTCGCAATCCACTAAAAGGGCTTCTTAACACTCAGTGTGAGGCTCCAAGAAGTATAGTCCAAAAAAAAAAAACCCTTTTTGAAGTTGAGGATGAAGTCTAGCTCATGTGTTGTTGACATAAGCAAAAACATTAATCAGGTTTTTATCTCCCTTCTGTGAAAATTGTATCACAATGAAAACCTAACCAAATGAATAGATGGGGGGGGGGGAATACACCATGTATTCTGAGGGCAGCAACAGACATTTCTAAAGACTCTCCATAGTCTTAAAATGTTAGGGCCCTTCCACATTATAAAATTATATCACTATGATTTCACTTTAGCTACCATGGTTGCATCTTGTGGAATCCTAGGGTTTATAGTTTTGAGAAGGTGCTAGAGCTCTTTCACGGAGAAGTGTAAATATCCCTCCCTAAGCTCCAAACCTCAGTTTTCCAAAATGATGGAGGCATGTCAGTTAAAGTGGGGACATAATGCAATACAGTGGTCCCTCCAGTTTCATGGGGGATACATTCCGGGAAGAGGGGGGTCCCATAAATCCAAAATTTTGCAAATTTTCAAGTCCCATTGTCCCCAATGGTGTCCCTCCCTCACCAGAATCTTCCTCCCCAGCACTGGGACTTTAATCAGAACCTGGGCCACTGAGGCTTGTAATTGGCCCCAGAAGCCATCAGGACTCTTTTTCCCAGCAGGACTTGGGGCCAGCGTGTGCACACCCTGCCCCCACCAGTCACAGCCAATTGACATATCACGGCTCCCCCCCCCATATCAAGTGGTTGTGAGTTATATCACGATATGTCAATTGGCTGCAACGGAGGGGGCAGGGCATGCACATGCTGGGTCCCAAGTCCTGCTGGGAAAGCCAGTCCTGATGGCTGCTGGGGCCGATTGCAAGCCTCGCTGGCTTAGGCGCCAATTAAAGTCCCAATGGCAGGGGAAAGATGCCGGTGAGGGAGGGAGGGGAGAGAGAGGGAACTGCGGCCTTATCCTTGTGAATGATCGAAACCATGAGTGCCAAGGCCATGAATCTGGAGGGACCATTGTAATTGTGTGATAGGGTACCTAGTTTAACGTACAAAATACCAAGTCTATACAAATCCATTTGAGACATAATTGCATTGACCCAAGAAACTCCAAAGGGAAGTGTGTGAGTCTATAAATAAGGAAGTTTGATATGGTATTTTTATTATTATTATTATTACTGGTACACAATTGGTATGTACATCTTACTATAAATTCCACACACACACAACACATACATTTTTGTTTGAAAGGCCTGGAGGTCTGAAATAAGCTCCAAAGAAATGAAATTTGTTTATAAAAGAGGGTAGTGGGGTACGAGAAACAAGACAGTATCAGGAATCTGAGTTTGGAAGAAAAAAACCAATTAGCATCCCTACAGATAGAGACCTGGCTTGAACGATTTAGTAGTAAGGGCAGAAAGGGCAAAGAAAGTCATATTTAAAGGGAGAGATGCAGTCTCTGGTGGGTCATTTGAATTTCATTTGCAGAGTAATTTCCACACCATTTAGCCATATCCATAGCATGGATAAAGAGGACTAAACAGGTTATTAAACTGACAAAGTCATACAAGGAGTGGGGAGGGATTTAGCCATGTGGGCAAGATATTTGATAAAATTCAATGATACGCTAGGGCAGGTTAGTGAAAGATCAGGGATTTTAAGTAATTACAGAAAGATATGGTGCATCATTGGAAGAAGGAGACTGAAATATATGCTTTCAGGTTTTGTGGTGTGTCTTATAGACAGAAGACAGGATTTTTAAAACAACAAATGTAAAATAGGCTGGAATGTCTCAGTAGAGACCAGGGATATATACACTAACAACACTCCTCCTTTGCTTGATATTTTAAGCATCTTAGATTTCTTATCAGACAACAGTGAAGCTGGCTTTCAGGAAGTGAATGTGTTAATCCCTTAATTGATGCTATTAATTGTCTAATTTACTAAACCCAGATTAAATATATGGATTTTTAATCAGATTTTCATCACAGATCTCCCTTGTGAATAAGTATGCAGTGCTGATGAGAAACAGACCATATACTAATCTTGAGTAGGCAATGCATTAAGGATAGTTTTTGTCAGCAATTATTTCTCTTTTTTTAGGTATAATCTTTCAGTATTTTCAATAGATCACCTTCATAATTAATCTGTTAGAGTGATTGTCAGTGTTGTGTGTGTGTGTGTGTGGTGTTTTTTATGGTTTGGAAATGCACCATTATTGAGAGGCTTCATCGTCTAGATTCCAGGATTTAAATGGTGATTTTTCACAGTAAAGTATCTCAATACTTCAATAAAAGCAAATAAGAGTGGATATTTTAACATTTGGTACTTTTTACAAGTCAGTGTAGTATGGACAGATGCATGAATGAAGATTCAATACACAGCTTCCTCTTAGTCCTGAGTTTAACCAAATCTGGCAACTGAACATCCAGACTTAATGAAATTTGACCAAGATCCAAACCTTCAGACCTTCCTAACTAGTCCCAGTGATCTGGGAAAAGTTCTCCACAGTGCAATCTCTTGCCAGCAAGGAGTATATGTGAATATTCCACCATATGAGAGACTGTATCCACTCCATTTGATTGACATACTTTTGTTGCCTTCAAAACAATGGCAACAGAGCCACAATGATCTGACCAGTTTATAACCATAGGATATGGGAACAGGACAGAAAGTGGATTAGTAGAATTTGGGATTTGCAGTAGACTGACATATGCTTTGGCAGTGAAAGAGAAGAGGAAGAAGGAAAAGGAGAAAAGGAAGCAAAGGAGAATGGAGGTTTTGTTCACCCTCACCCTCCATTTTTGTCTGCTGAGGAACTGAATCAAATCTTGGACTGAATTTTTGTTTAAAAGTAGTGAGCTCAGTTCTGAATCTGAAAATAAATATAAATGAGTGGAGGATGGATCTTGTCCCATATTTCTTAGCTTTTTCAGCCAAGCTCCAATTTTGTAGTTGCTTCCAGCTTCAGTTAAAAATAAAAAAGAAACAAGTAGATGCTGCAAAAATCTGGAGTCTGTCAACCCCATATCATATGAGGACTGAAAGCCATCGAAAAATTAATTTAACACTGCTGATAACATTTATAACCTGATAATACATTTGTGAAGGGAATGGTAATGATGCAAATAGCTGGGTAGTTGCAAACATATAGAAAATAGTCTTATAACTACTTGCCCGGGTCTATTTACAGACTGAACTAATACAAGGGAAGATGGAATAGCAGGCATTTGGGGGGTGAATTTGAATTTCAGATGGTAATCTAATGAGATTACAATTGCTACCTGTTTTGTGCTCGGGCTCCTAGGTTGGAAATTGCAATTTTAAAAAATACAAAAAAAAAGCAACATCTAGTTAATGGGTAGAAATGAAACCAGTAATAACTGGAATCCTGCTGATTAGTCCCAACTAGAGTAGATCCATTGAATCCATTGTTGAATCAGCTGTCAACACATAAGAAAATCCAATAGATCTTGTTTAGTTGGGACTACCAATAGAATTTAGGTCAAAGTGTTGTTATTTTCTTTGCACAGGGAAAGAGGGATAGAAAAGATTTTTCATATCTGGTTTCTTTCTATCACATAGCTGTTAACGAGACAGGAAACCTACCAAGGAAAACATGGTAACCCTAAAAGAGATTCAGTTCACTGGGTGGAGTAAAATTAAAGAGAAAGAGCCAATGTTTCTTATGTAAATGATAAGCTTTTGTGTGCAACTGGTTTAAGTACGATACAATAAGTAGCCAGTAAATGTAGTTATGGGTGGATATTTGGCTGGAATAGAACCTGTTGCCAGTCTGAGCCAGACTTCTTGTCCATAATTCAGTTCCAATAAGGCATCGCCAGTAACTACCCTCTCAACATACTTGTGATCATTTGCATTTTCAGACTGGAAAGCCAGTTTATCTATTCCATCAACCACTAGGTACCCTGAGAGGAGTGGACTGCTTGATTCAATGGTGTATTCAAAGACATAAACACCAAGATATGGCACACGGAACCTTCCATTTGCTGGGACATAGGAGGACCCATAGTTGACATCCAGATTGTTGAATCGAATAGGGCCTGGAGAATTCATCCCGTAGGTGTGTGAAGCAAAAAAGGCGACCATCGGTGCATACCGGTAAGAGCCTTTTGAAAAATCTGCAAAGGGGAAAATGTACAGATATGTATATCCATTAATGCATAGAGCTAGATATCACAGTAGACATGGCCTATTACTGCAGATGTTATTGTTGGCAAAGTTTATGACTCTTCCTGGGTTGAGTTCAGGGTTTGCTTATTCCCATATTTGAATATTTAAAATCTCAGGTACTTTACTCTGAATATGCAGATTTGGGGAAATTATTTTACAGAATTAATCAAGCAACATTCCCAGGCATATGGCCTAGGCCAAATTTTAAAAGACACAACTCTTCCAAGTATGGAGAGGACCACACTGTACTCGCCTACCATATAGTTATTAAGGATAATATGTCCATCAGAAAAAAAAAGGAGGGACTCATTCTAATTCAGCAGCAGAGGCACTTTTTAAGGCATTAAGCACTTGTAAGACCTTAAGGACATAAAAGACAGTAAAGCCCTCATCGTGGATGAGTAAATCTGTTGGTTTCACTTTCCTTCTTTCTCATTAGAACTCTTTAACATTCTTTTTTTTTTTTCCTGTCCATTTTATAGAGTAAACTGGATTCTGCAATGTTCTCAGAAAATCTTGATTGCTCCTTCTGTTGCTATTTAGATTGGAAGGAAGAATCCCATTTCCATAAGTGGAAGCTTTCTTTCAATAGTAAGTACAGGGACCCCAAACTGAGCTGGGACTGCATCAAGAGTCAAAGGGTTAAAACCTGCCTGTTTTCCTGCCAGGTTCCCAATCTAGACTGATCCTCTGTCTTTTATTTAGCATAATGTATTTGGTAGAGTGACAACCTTGCCTACAGCCCCAATTGTGCTATGAAACTCCTCAGGTAACCTTGGGCCTCTCTGTGTGTGTATTTCCATCTCCCTGCCTCACAGGGTTGTTGTGAGGTTAAAATGAGGGGGGAAGAGATTTTATTTGAAAAACTGTATGGTATATTTCATATAAGCAAGTTTTCTTAAGAGACCCTAACTCTAAGGAAATGTGGTAATAATCAGAATCAACTTAAAATGCATTTGGCTAATAAATTATCATCTCCAACTTCTCGGTGACTGCTCTCAGGCTGTCTCTTCCACAGAAAGTAAAGCTGAGCCCTATTCTGCTTGCAGATAAAGACAATGTCTGGAATTCACTAAAGCAGTTATAGATATGTAACCTAGAGTTACAGATTTGTGACTGGATTGTATTCATGATCCCTATGTTTAGGGAATACATATGGACCATGAAGGTCCTTCAATCCTCACCAGGTAGCAGCTGCTGCAAAAGACAGAGATCTGTTCCTTTATCAAATGAGAGGCAACTTACTAACATTTTCATCACCTCTCCTGCAAATGATTTCTGGTGTGAGGAAGAATTGCAAAAGTGAACTTGCCTCTGGCTGTCACACTAGAGCTCATTCATGAGCGATGGTGGAAATATCAGCTGCTTCTCAATCAACAGGGGGACAGACCTCTGTGGCTGCCATCCAGTAAATGAGAATTGTGGGGTTCAACTGGGAGGGACTACTTAACTTTATAACAATTCTATGTAGAACCATAGAATTGGAAGATACAACAATGGCCATCCAGTCCAACCCCCTGCCATGCAGGAATACACAATCAATGCATTCCAATGTAGCTAATGAAGGGCCTTTACAGACTGCCAGAAATAATGCAGCTTGAGGTCACTTTAACTGTCCTGGATCAGTGCTAGGGAATCATGGGAATTGTATTTTTTTTTCTGGGACATTGAGCCTTCTCTGGTGCCACAATAAACTACAGTTCCCATGATTCCTTAACACTGAGCCAGGACAGCTAAAGTGGCCTTAAGCTGCATTATTTCTGGCAGTCTGAAAGGCCATAATAAGTGATATAGAATTCCAGCCATTTTTATCTAAGCAGGGTTTTCACATTTAACTGGAGAAAGGCCTTTTAACAGAGTATGTGCTCTACTTTTTGCTGTCCAGGATCTCATATGGAAGAGATTTTTCTGTCCAGGATCTCATATGGCTGGGAGATGCTAGCGCTGCTACTTGGGCGCAGGCTCTCCCAGCCAGGTACATGGTCAGTGAGCAGACAAGGGAAAGTGGGCGGGGGCGGCGGCGGGGCATTATTTCACAGAAATAACCTCATTTTGACCAGGAAGCCTATCCGGAAAACAACCTGCATCAAGTGTATGTACCTTAGCCTGAAAACCAGGGATAGTTGGGGGATTCTGTTAGTATACTGGCCAACCCGTTGTCTAACAGACTCCCTAACCAAGTTGACCATCCTGGTCTCCGAGTTGCTGTTGGAGTCGCCCAGACTCTTGGTTCTGGGTGATTTCAACATTCCATTCGAGACCAGCTTGCAAGATCTAACTGGTGCAGCTCAGGAGTTCATGGATACCATGACAAACATGGGCCTATCCTAATTGGTTGATGGGCCCACACATTGCGCGGGTCATACCCTCAATGTAGCTTTTAGTACAGAACAGGAATATCTGTGGGCAGAGGTCATAAAAACCTCCACATTGTCATGGACGGATCATTTCCTGGTCAAAATGGAACTAAAAGCCACTGTCTGCCCCCCCCAGGGGTGGTGGACCCATTAGAATGGTCCGCCCTCAAAGGCTTATGGAACCAATTGGTTTCCAGAAGGCCTTAGAGGGTTTGATGGTTGGTAACACCGGTGATTCTGTTGAAGCCTTGGTGGACACTTGGAACACCGATCTCACCAAGGCTATCAACACAATTGCTCCCAAGCGTCCTTTCCAGTCTGCTTCTAATCGTAAGCCCTGGTATACGGAGGAGCTTAGGAAGATGAAGCGGACCGGACAATGACTAGAGTGTGAATGGCGAAGGACTCATCTCTCATCTGACAGAACTTGCCTTAGGAAGCACCTTTATTCCTATTGGGAGGCTTTACGTGCAGCGCAGAAATCCTTCTGTTCTGCACATATTGCGTCTGCAGAGTCTCGCCCAGCAGAGCTGTTTAGGGTGGTGGGGGAGCTGATGAAGGTTTCACCTCCACCAAATCCCCTACTCAACCCAACAACAGCCTGCTGTGAGGTGTTTAACACCCACTTTGCAGATAAAATCTCTCAGATAAGAGCCGACTTGGACGCCAGTGTTTTGACAGAATCTGTAGAGGAGGTATCCAGCAACTCCGTTGATGGTAATTTACTGGATCAATTTCAATCTGTGAGTACCGATGATGTCGACAAGCTCCTTGGAAGAGTGAGGAAGACGACTTGTCCTCTCGACCCATATCCATCTTGGCTGGTCGCCCGGGAGGGACGTATTGAGAGTATTCCTTCGGGATACAATCAATGCCTCCTTTAGGGAGGGTTTTGTACCATCTTGTTTAAAGGAGGCGGCGGTTAGGCCACTCCTGCAAAAACCTTCCCTGGACCCCCTGGATAGAAACAACTGTAGACCAGTCTCCTTGCTCCCTTTTTTGAGTAAGGTGATGAAGAGGGCAGTTGCTTCTCAACTCCAAGCAGTCTTGGATGAAACCGATTATTTTGATCCATTTCAAACCGGCTTCAGGACAGGATATGGAGTTGAGACGGCCATGGTTGCTCTGACTGATGACCGGCAGGGATAGTGTGACCCTGCTGGTGCTCTTGGATCTCTCAGCAGCCTTCGATACAATAGATCATGCCATCTTCTCGGATTGCCTGAGAGAATTAGGAATTGAAGGGACTGCTCTGCAGTGGTTCCATTCCTTCCTCTCGGGCAGATCCCAGAGGGTGAGGTTCGGGGACAGTTGCTCTTCCAAAATAGAGCTTAATTGTGGCATCCCTCAGGGTGCCATCCTGTCCCCAATGCTATTTAATATCTATATGAAGCTGCTGGGTGAGATCATCTGGAGGCATGGAGCACGGTGTCATCAGTACGCTGACGACACCCAGATATATTTCTCCATGACAAGATCATCGGTTCAGACTTCAGTTGGTGTCTCTCCTCTCAATGACTGTCTTAGAGCGGTAATGGATTGGATGAGGAAAAACAGATTGAAGTTAAATCCTGACAAAACGGAGGTACTGACAATAACAGGCCCGAAACCAGATTTGGCAATACAGTCTCCAGTCCTGGATGGA